>CM053999.1:10721588-11219088 GCA_028641955.1 Protonibea diacanthus | reverse complement strand
AAGACAAAGAAAGACGATATTGATTGGGAGGAAAAGGCAGGAAAGACGGAGGCAGGTAAGTAGTGATGGACTAAATAGAAAAGAAAGAATAAATCAGGAAAAAGAAAAAGGGATGAAGGTTCAGATAACGGGCAGAGAGGAAAGGAAGCACAATAATGAAGGAGGGAAGGAAAGATTAGAGATGAAACAAATACAAGGTCAAAAAAAAACAGAGACAAGAAAGGAAGTGGAGGACGGAGGGATGGAGGAGGGAAAAGGAAGTGAGGAAGGGAACTAAAGGAAGGACGAGAGAGAGAAAGATAAAAAAAAACAGAAAGACAGACCAAAAAAGGATGTAAGGGAGGAAAGGAAGGATAAAAACAAAGAAGACAACGATAAAGGAAAAGAAATAGTGAAGATATGACGATGGAGAGAGAAACAAACAATACAACTGGAAGAAACAAATGGAAGGAGGGAAATAAGCAGAAGTGAGGAAGTAAGAGGGAAAAAGAAAGATCAGACCAAAATCAGAAAAAGAAAGAAAGAGTGGAAACAAAAGACAGAGATAATTAGAAAACAGAATGGATGAAGGAAAGAAAGGAGGGAGATTAAACCCTGACAGGGTGAGAGAAGAAAGGAAAAGAAGGGAGGGAGCAGAAAGAAAAACAAAAGAAAGTGGAACACCGCAACTGAAAACAAAAATGAAAGTCAGGAAGTGAGAAAGTACTAAAAGGGGGAGTAAAGAGGAGGGAGGGAGAGTTAGAAGGCAAACAAAATTAGAAAAAAGGGATTAAAGGTGGAGACAAAGGGAAGAATGGATGTGAGAAAAGATAGTAAGACATGAGGAAAGGGAGTGAAGGGGACAGAGACAGAATACAAGGAGAAGACAGGCAGTGAAGGAGAAAAGGAAGGAAGGAAGATAAAGAAAAAAATGAGAGAGGACAAAGACAAAAAGCAAGAAAGAAAAGAAAGAAAAGGAAAGGACAGAAGAAAACAGGCACAGCGGAGGAGGAGGAGGAAGGAAGGAAGGAAGGAAGAAAGGAAGGAAGGAAGGAAGGAACGAAGGAAGGAAGGAGAGAAATTAGCCATATTAAGGAAGCAGAAGGGACAGACAAGGAAGGAAAAGAATGGGGACAAAAGGGGACAAAAATGGAAAGAAAGAAAGAAAGAAAGAAAGAGACAGAAGGAAGGAAGGAAGGAAGGAAGGAAGGAAAATAAAATAAATAAATAAATAAATAAAAAATAAGAGAGGGGACAAAGACAAAAAGCAAGAAAGAAAATAAAGAAAAGGAAAGGATAGAAGAAAACAGGCAGTGTGACGGAAGGAAGGAAGGAAGGAAGGAAGGAAGGAAGGAAGGAAGGAAGGAAGGAAGGAAGGAAGGAAGGAGAGAAATTAGGCATATTAAGGAAGCAGAAGTGATGGACAAATGGAAAAGAATAAAGGGGACAAAAATGGAAAGCAAGAAAGTAAGAGACAGAAGGAAGTAAAGAAGGAAGGAAGGAAGGAAGGAAGGAAAATAAAATAAACAAATAAATAAAAAATAAGAGAGGGGACAAGACAAAAAGCAAGAAAGAAAAGGAAAGGACAGAAGAAAACAGGCAGTGTGAAGGAAGGAAGGAAGGAAGGAAGAAAGAAAGGAAGGAAGGAGGAAAAAAGTGAAGTATAAAGAGTAACCAGGAAGGAAAGATAGCAAGAAAAGTAGTAAACAACAGAGGAAATGAAGCAGCAACGCAGTAAACAGAGGGCTGAAAGTAAAAAAGAAAAGACAGAAATGGAGGAAACAAGGGAAGAGGAAGTATCACATTTTGTTTCCCCGCCCTCCTCTAACCTTACCTCAGTGTTTCCAGCAGAACTTTGCATGTAATCTAAACTGCAGAAGTTAACTTAACTAGAGAAAGAATAAAGTAATCAGGCTGATAGAATCTTGTGTGTTCTTTACAAAGTTTGGGGCGACGCTGACGTTTCCACACTGCCAATTTACAGTTCTTCCATTTGCATGAGGAAGGCCGGCCTGCCCGGAGCCTTACTTCAGCAGACAAAAGTGCTAACAGCAGATGAATTAAAGGTTACCAACAATATATGATGAATGTCAGGCAAATACAAATTACCACAGGAAGAAGAATAATGAAGGTTTTTTGCCGCCGAGCCAGAGGCCAGTCAATAATTAGAGGTGGCGCGGCCGCTGTCGCCGGCTTTCTGCAGCCTTGGCGGTTTGTCTCGGCTTTAATTGCTCAGGTTAAGATGGCCGCCCACGCCCGAAAATAAAAAAAAAAAAAAAAAGTTCTTAACTCGTTTAAAGACGAGCGGCGGCGTTGGAGATGCTTCTCTTGAGAGGCTCGCCTGCAACAGTACACACTTGGACAATGTTTGAAAGTTTCTTCATCTCTCGTCCATTTGGTGTTTACTTGAAGTGTTGCATGAGGGAGTTTGCTTTGATCCCCCCTTTTCAAAATTAAAAACAGTCCCCACCGTGCACAGGGAAGACAGAAAAAAAAAGGAGGAAAGTGCCACGAGTGGTTGACAGTCGGTGCATATTGGTTGTTTTTTTTTTTTTTTTTTTTTTTTTTTTTTTGCAAGCAGGGAGACATAATCACACAAATAAGACATCAAAGATAGATTGAGAGTTAAAATATGCAGTTGAAAATTATTCAGATTGCTTTGGGATGGCGGGGAGAAAAATATTCCCTCAAAGTGTCCGACTGGATGAGATCAAAACTCTGCGATACCGTGAGACACATGCACGAATGAGAGAAGCTTTCAGACATGTCCGGCTTTTTTTTTTTTGTTTGGTTTCAGGGGCCTTGGCAGCTGCGGTATTTCATGTCGTGGTTCCCTTGACTGGAGGGGAATCCCGTTTTTTTTTTTTTTTTTTTCCTTGTTTATCTGGTCACTGGCATGCAGCTCGTCAGTATGTCGCCTCACAATGTGAACTCTCGTGCCCTGCAGGTTGGCAGGGAAAAGCGACACATACAAAAACTGGCCGCTGTCGGCGCCAAACGTTGCACCTGCGTCATATCTGTTGGCTCCTTTCGGCCCCCGGACCACCTCTCCACCTGCACCGGTGAATCCAGCACAGATCTCACCTCGACACGCGTTCACGGCAGGAGGATGTGTCAACTCATGCGTCATGGAAATTTTCAGTGCAGCAAGGCACGCTAATGCGGTGTATGTTAAATATAAGTGCCATTCGCATGATTCAATGAGTAAGAATAAAATCTGCTTCCTACTCCCTAATGCAATATCTACGATTCACACTTTCAGAAATAGAACAAAATGAAAATAATATAAAAAAGTAAAAGATTTACATTAAGTCACAAACCCTATCAGAATATATAAATATAAATACTGCCTCATCCTAATAATTTATCTGACAATACTGGGTACGATTATCACCATATAAATGAATAACAGTTTGCAAAATCCAAATATATATGTTACATTTTATCAGGCATATGCATTATTTAAAATAATCGAACGGGTGGTTGATTATTTAAAAATAATTGAACTGGGAGTGTTCGATTATTCTGAATGCTGCAGACTTAACTCTTTACACATTTAGAACAAAAACTCCAACACATAAATCTGAATCATTATATTGGACAATAACATCCTGGAATCACAATAAATGATTCTGTGATTTATGATAGGAATCAGGAATTAGAGATGTTGGGGGATGAGGGTTCAACCCACAACAATAAAAAACAAGTTTTGATGATATATATAACCAGGGTATCTGAATACAAAGGGTTTATTTGCAAAAAAAAATAGATATCTATATATATTCAGATTTTCCTAGATTGTGAGAATATCCAAAGAATATCACGTAAAATTTAAATGAAAAATGTCATAAAGCATGTTTATTTATAGGGCACTCAGGGGAATATCAATCCAACTGGTGTTGGTTTATTCATTAAAAGAATCGTGTATATCATTTCATTGTTGCGATGTCTGAGTTTGACAGGTTAGGTTTCTTTGCGTTTAAATCTGACGTTACACAGCAGCCCTGTTTGATATTGATGAAGTATATGATTGAGACGATGACAGTGTGTATGTAAAGCATTTCTCTGGCTTGAATTGCACTGCCGAATGCTCACTAAACCATTCTGTACTCCACTTTTACAGCGACGCTTTGAGCCTCGGAAACAAACAACAAGCTGTAAAATGTTGAAGAAGCTGCGAGTTCAGTGATGTTAAGGGACGGAAAGTTTCTCTTTGTCTGAAAAGCTCTCAAATGTGCCACAGAAAAAGCTATGCGATTCAAAGCGAGGCCCATCTCTCCTAATTAACACTTTGAAAGATAAAAGCAGTTTATTAAATCAATCAGGATGATGGTTGTTTGTGAATCCCAGCAGATAAGGACATTTGCATATTAACTTTGCAGTTCTAACCTACATTTGAGGATCTTCTGAGATTGTGGCCAGCTTCAATGTAAATATTTTCCCCTCACTGCCACTGTACACGTTTTAAAGTTTCATCGCCCGGGTTCTCTGGTGGATTTTCAGCTCATTAAAAAATAAAGAGACGGATAAATAAGCAAACATATAACGTCAACAGACAAACAAATGAATAAACGAATACAGATATTATGGCACTGGAGAGGCTCTGCCAAAATTTGTGGCAACAACAGTGCAAAACAATCTGGATCTTAACTTGCTGTTAGATATTTCCAGTTCATAACTAGACTTTAAATGAACATGAAAGCAACAAATAGGCTTTTAAAGAGTATTATATGTGCCCTCCAGTTAATCTGGCACATACTAAAGAGCTGTTTCGACATGTTCTGCCAAAATTTAACTTCCATGTGAATCATGCAATTTCTTGATAATGATTTAAGTGCATTAAGACAGTAATGTGTTTACTGTTTATTATATGAGTGTGTGCAACATGCACTGCATCGTTCATTGAGGTTATTTGTATTCAAAAGCTCCAGAAAATCTGTTTAGATTTTGATTTCCCCACACTGATAACTGTGCTCTTCGATGGCACAAACAGTGTCTTCCCGTATTTGAAAAATCTAATGTCAGGAATTGACATATGAGGGTCTTAAACGTATTTATTATTGCCAATTCCATGGAAAGACCAGCCAGTAACAATTGATCCCATTAAGTATTGTAAGCCTCCGTGCCATAGAGCTCTATTGTTGTCCAAAAACTATTAAAAACACATGAATGAGCCACTCTGCTGCACTGGGTGACATGTTCATTCATTACCATTAATGTTTATTTAGACTCAATTGCACATCCACCAAATGTGGATTAATCCCCACTTTAAAATAGTTCCCCCAAAAGACACTATTCCCCTTTGTTTGAGTAATGTTTGCTAAAAACTACACTTTTTTAGGAAATCATTTAGCCTTTTTTTTTTTTAAAACTCTACAGTATATTTGTGAGCTGCTTTTAAAGGTTTAGGCCCTCAATAGGAAACAGTGGGCTTTGGGCTGAGTGCCACACAGGGTAGGGGAGTCAAAAAGTGCTGCAAGACTTGCTAAGAAATTTTTGGCTCTGGTCTTTTCATTGGATTGTAGAGAAGCTATAATAAGCAAAACACTAAACTAAGCCTTATATTTAATAAGGAGTACATTTAGTTTTCCTGGTTCTACTCCGCAAGATGTTGCGATTTGATGTCAAGGCCATCGTGAATAGCTTTGGGCAGGGTAAATTTGAGCATCTCTTGCAAGCTAACGTCTCTGAATCAGCATTTAGACCACAGTTCATGTGGTCCTTTGATTCTAAGTAAGTCTATACGTACTTATATTTGCGTATTTGCAGCTTTTACAATTATAGGAACAGGATCGAAGACCATATTGGGAAAACCTGTATACATACTGAACATCCTAAGACACTAAAGCTCTACAAAGAAATCTTTCTGTAGGGTGTTCTGCTCTCAAAGGCAAGTCGACTCCTTGCGTCATTGTTCCTTTTCAGTGAAGCGAAGAATTAGTTTACAAAATTATTACTTTTCTCCCGCTGGGCTCAGGGAAGAACCTCCATCTTATCATGAGTGGACAGCATAAACTAGTAGATAATATTTAAGGATATGTTTCTCCTTTCTTTGCTCTCGAAGGCGCTTCTTTGAGTAAGACATCTGCCGAGAAACCGTTGTCTCCAATCTCTTCATATCAAACCTTTCCTGCATTCTCAGTGAGAACATTAGAGAATCAGTTGAGAGACAGCCACAAAGAAATCAAAGCTTGCAGGTATTGACCGGCCTCTCATACGGACACGGAGGAAGAAAGAAACACCAGATCAATACCAGTCGTTGCTAATCCTAGTACCGACACAACAGCGCCATTGTGTTACGATGGGTGGGCCAAAGCTTCGTAAGAAATCACCTCGCACAAAGGGTCCTGTCGGCATTCTTTGCCTTTCGAAAAGGGTCACGCACACCGTCCACCGTCGTACCACTCGATACTCGACTTACTGACGTGATGAAAGGCCGTGTTTGGGCTGCAAATGACAAGTAAACGGGGCACAGCTGTAATCAGTCCGAGCTGCATTCACACACACACACACACACACACACACAAGAGGTGCAGATCTGAGAGCAGCTATCAGCGTCTTATCTCCAGCAGAGAATAGGTGAAGCAGTATTCCAGGAGAGAATAAAAAAAAAAAAAAAAAAAGGAAGTTACTTTAACGACTCTGGAGCCTTTTAATTGCAAAGGCTTGGATATTAGTTCAAAACCGCTCACTTCATGCTTGGGAACACAGTGCCACGGTGCCTGCGCCCTCACCCAACACTTGTTTTATCTGCTTGCAGATTGAACTCACTTCACAGTAAAGAGAGGCCAATTAGGGTGCAAAGGGATTAAAAACACGGGGGGGGGGGGGAGCCTTTCCATTTCTCTACTTTTGTGGTGGAGGACAGGCTATAGGATGAAAATACAAGAGGGGAAGAAAGCTCAGCACTTTATGATCGTGAAATTAAAGAGAAAAACGAAGGTGTGGGGTTATTTCCTGCCAGTCGCTCCCCGAGAGGAAAAAAGTCCACCTTGTACTACTGTCGGATATCATTAATCACTGATGCTCACAGCATTCAGGAAATTCTCTTGTAACGAGGGGCTACAACAGACTGTTTTGCCTGAAACAGTAACACCTTCACCTGCCTTGTCTGTTTCTTATCGCGTATGTTAAGTAATACATTTCGCCGAATGTCTTTGACCCATGTGCCTTTGTCCAAACATTTGGGGAGCCCAGTTCAGGATCTGATGTGTCAGAATCAATGAATGGACGTAGGTTTTTCGAAGCAAAAGTATGTGGCGCTGGACACTTACGCCATGTTGGATGTACCGCTTCTTACACCTGCTGGCTAATCTAAATATTGGCAAAGTCGTGGATCTTTGGCGGACCTCAAGCGGGCCCAATAACGCTTGGGTGCTCCAAGAAGCCATCTGTAATGGCACCTCTACTTGACAATCAAAGTGGTCACTCTGTTAATTATGGGCAACTTCAAGCCTCAATATCATCTGAACCGGTGAGGCCTATATAAATTCACCCTCAGTACAGTTGTCATGAACGGGGAAATAAACTATAGAGACCAAAACTGTTTTTTGTACCAGGCTGTAAACATGTTTATTTCTGCTGTGAAGTTGGACATTTAAACATGGGGACTTATGGAGACTGACTCACTTCTGGAGCCAGCCTCAAGTGGCCGATCGAGGAATTACAGTTTTTAGCACTTCTCCATTGCTTCTGTGAATAAGAATACAATAATAGTGGTTTATTTTTAAATGTTCTCAATGGTGTTGACGATGACAACTTACACAAGATGAGAAGTCTTCAAAATAATATGCTCCATTGTGTATTGAGCAGAATTTAACTTGCATGAAGACTGGCTTCTTTTGCATCCACATTGCTATGAATTATGATCTTCCAAGCAAAGTCTTGAGATATTCTCCACCCAACGTCACATCTGCACGAACCTTTGAAGGCTCGTTGAGTTGTGAATTTGCAGAATGTGATCATTGAGTCTGCAAATGTGGGGAAGTCCTGACATTTGGATTCAGACATCGTGCCCTGCAGCTGCAATGCATTTGCAGAAATCAGATATACAGATTTCATTGTGTATCGCAAATTCCAGAAAAGACAAATATTACCTTCTTTGGTTTGTGGAAAATATCTGGACATGACATCACGTTAAAGATGTTTGACCAGTTATTTACAGCAATGTTAAATGGGGCCGTATATCACAAGTAGCTGTTTTACAACAAAGCTTTAGGGCGAATTTGTCTTTTTTATAAGTGCAAATAATAATTCTGCAGTGCTGTTAAAGCATGCAGTGTAATGTACAAAGAGTTCTGTGCTTTGCTACGCTGTTTATTTCCTTCATGTAAACAGGCTGAGAGCTTCGGATCAGCAGGCCCGATCATTTATCCGTCTCTCTGAGTGGAAGCCCGGCTCCGACTTCCTCTAATAAAATGATTACCAATCTCTGGTAGTGGTTTACCTCAGATGCACCGTCCCCGGGAGATGTCCGAAGGATGCTATTAACCAGGGAGGAGTGGGTGGGTAGGGGAGAGCGCGGCGGGCTTCCCCCAGCGAGGAGTGTCTTTAACATAAGTGGAGATGAGTATAACCGGATGGTGGAGACGAGGGGTTTCCCCAGGAATGGCGGAGAGCGGCAGGAAATCGATGAGTTGTTTGTTTATTGGTCTGACCTCCGAACCTCTGCGCCCCCTCCTCCTCTTTTTTTTCCCTCTCCTCTGTTGCCTTCCTCCTCTCCTCCTGCCCCATTTTCTCCTCCGAGTTCATTCTCATTCCAACAAACAAGTGCATTTCCAATAATATCCGGGCGCCTTTGAAAATGTCTGATGAATAAATGTCCATTTCATTACGTCCTCTCTTGTTCCTGCTTTAAAACAAACCCTTATCCAACCTTCCACTTCATGAAAGCTTTCTTCCTCTTGCATCTCTAAATATTCAGTTTGGTTTCATGTTTCCTACTAGGCACTGACTCTAGCCCTGTCTTGATTATGCAGCTTGTTAATTCAATAATTCCTACATGCATAAATTGCTTTATTTTTGAGTGAGGAGTTGAAAGTATCGACTGATCTATCTGATCTTTACGTTTGTAAGAAAAAACAAACAAAAAAAAGAGGTGAAATGCGAGTTAAAAAAAAGAAAGTTGGGAGACTAAAAACTGAAGAACAAAATGATAAAACCACAGAAGAAGAACAATCTGACGGATCAGCGTCGCTTTGTTTTAATATTGTTCTATAAAACACCTTTTTCAGATGCGGGATATCTCCATTTGGAGGTCAAATCTTTATGTCCAGCTTCATCACTGCCCCGAAACCAAAGGAAGAAAGATGGAGAGAAAAAAAAGAGAGAGAGAGAGGGAGAGAGAGAAGACCTTCCTTTCACTTCTGTAAACGGGGGATAGAAAAACTTCCAAGATCCAGATATCCGGAACGAAAAGGTCACCCGAATCTTACGACTCTTAGTGATGCTAATGGGGCCTAATTTGAAATGGAATTTTATTCACATCTTGAAATCCAACAATGAGATTTCATTCAGATGTAGCAGTCACTTTTTACTTGCTTTAATGATAAGTAGGTCCGAACGCAAGGAGAGGGAAAAAAGAAGGGGGGGGCGAAAGAAAAAAAAAAAAAAAAAAAAGATCCCCAAGGTGCTTTGACTCTGTTCTTTTATTAATGACTTGAGCCCTTTTGTGACCGCCGCAGAATCGTTTGATGAATCATTATCGTGGAGAAAATCATCACGACTGATCATATTAAGAGGGGAACGCAGTTGTTTTGCAAGGCCTTCTCTCTTGTCCATTGTGAATTATTGTCATTATCATTAGCATGAAATGAATTCTGGCCTTTCAAAAAAAAAAAAAAAAGGGAGGGGGTGCTGCTATGAGTTAATGTATATTCATCCCGTCGTCGGGCCACAGGCTTGTTTTGTCTGTTATTGTAGCCGCTGTTGAGCTGCTTTGAAACCGCCTCCGTACGAGGACGCTGATAACTGCGCCTCGGCAAACATCAACCTTGTTTACGTTAATGTCTGCAGACTGTTGCAGGTCGACTCGCGATCCATATCAATTGTGCGCCGGTGAATAAATTCCGTCGACGAGACATCAATGAGGGCCAGATCCGTGTTATAGCTACATAAACAATACATTTCTGTGTGTCTACTGCCACTGAGGGCGTAATAGAGCTATATTTACTCATAACTCTAACATGGAGAGTCATGTGACTGGCTGCGTGGTGAGTTCAGGGGTTTACATTCCTCTCTGTTGGTTTTAACGTCACTCCAATAGCAATGTGTCTGGTCCCCTGGCATCGGGGAGGGGGGGACGTTTAGGGGACACAGAGTCCAATCGAGAGCAGCATCTGCAGCCTGCTGACTGACTGACTGAACTGGGCACCCTCCAGCGCTACCTGGGCCCCGGCTGGGCCAGTAGCCACGAGCTGAGGGCGGTTAGAGGAGCAGGAGAGCAGGGGTTGGGTGGGTGGGGGGTGCTGCCGACATCACCGTGATCTGATTTATCCTCAGGCCGGAGACTACAAATGAGTACAGACAGCTTTTTCATAGCCAAAAGACAGATTTGCATCCATGTGTGTGTGTGTTTGTGGATGTGTGCGTGATCGGGGAGGGGCGGGCTGGATCACAAGATAGAGTGGAGTTTCATAAACAGCTCAGTTTTAGCAACGAAAAGTATGCAGTTCTAAACTGTTCTTTACTATGAAGTTATTTACGTGGCCGCACCACAAAGCGCTGCAGAGTCGTGTGAAATGATCCAGATTTTCATTTTCAGGTCGCCATAGTTTTCGAAACAAATAACAGGAAGTGCTGTTTTACGGTCATTGAAGCAGATTTAAGATTATTTGTACCTCCAATGTGAGCGGCGCGTTACTGCTCATCCACGAAAGCTTTCATAATGGCGGTCCTGCTCTCCGTCGCAGGAATCTCATCAGCTCACTCTCGAGTCCTAAAACCTTATTTCCTTGAAACAAGTGACAAAATCCGCCCGTGCAGTTCGAATATTCCAGCCTGTTTCCACTAGAAGTCAGCTTTTCTTAGACATATATGCCACAGAATCACATTGAAGCTCATGCGCAGATGAATTTTATACCAATTCTGCTCAGTACTGTTAATTTCTCAACTCCGTTTTCAACTGTTGGTGACCGGAGGTGAAGTCAGGCTGCAGACCTGAGAGCGCTGAACTTTCCAGTAATTATTCCGCACTCGGGTCAGCTCTGGACAATATGTTAGCCATCTGCCGGCATCTGTGCTTTCTCCCACTAATAGAGTGAACCCACCCCCCCCCACCACCTTCCCTGCACACCGCAAACTCCCCCCTCCTCCTCCTGCCTCCACACCGGACCACCATCACCGCCACCACAGCCTGGAGCTAGCAGAGCCGGGGGTGAAACGCTAAGCAGGTCACATGTTGTCTTTCAGCCATATTTGGGTCAGGCCTTTGGCACTGGATGAGGGGAGGCTTAATGCACGGAGGCAATGGGTAATAATCCTCCCTCCAACACACACACACACACACACACACACACACACACTGCATGTTGGCCACACACACATAAACATGTAGATGAATAAACAGACATACTGTACTCATATGACTTCCCTGGCTGTTATTTAGCCTCGGAGGGCGTGAAATTCTTAATTTTTCTTCGATATGATCCTAATTCGGGGTTCATTTATATTCTCAGAAGGCTGCGGAGCGCTTGAAATTCAAATTTCAACATCCAGGATCGCATAGTGGCACGAAACAGAAGCTAACAGCAGATTTACCAGAGCATATGTTGCGTGGAACATATGTCGGGAGCATATGTTTAATGCCAGAGGACAAAAAGAGGGCTCCCACGTGTCGGGGATCACAGGTAGACGGGATCTTAAACACAGCGCCAAGACAGAGAAATCAGAGCGTGGAAAAAAAAAAAAAAAGAACAGTCTGTGTTCATCTAGTTTGCACGCTAAGAAGACTGAACTTTCCTGAGCTGTGAGGCCAAACACTTGCATCTAATATTTTGGGAAATGTATGCAAAACCGGACCGCCAAATTTGCTCCTTCCATTTAGATTAGGACACGGCACATATGGCACGGTGGCCTCGAACGGCTGCAAATGTGTAAATTTGATACAAAAAGTTTAAAAAAAAAAATAAACTTTTATCAGGAATTCATTAGGAGAAAACTCAGGGCGTCGTAGGTTTTTTTTTTTTTGATGGTGTGTGAAGTTTCTGGAGGCAGAGGCCGAGCGCGCGGGTATGAAATGTGATCAAATTTCAAATACATTCACAGTCGTGGCAATTTGTACATTTGCATCAAACTTCTGGGGCGACGTCTGACAGTAAATGGGATGAGGGCTGACACGTTTTTGCCGCCGCAATCTTGGCCTCCCTCGTCGGCGGCGCTTGGCTCCCGCTACTCAAAGAAGCGGCGCCTAATGAAGAAAACACTTAAATTTCGATTGGAAGGGCAAATTAGATGACGTGATGAATGTGTGCGCGGCGCATATTGGCTGACAGAACGCAAGCCGGACGGCAAAATCATCAAAACAAGAGGGCGAGGAGCTTTAAAGGTCACAAGAGGTCAAATTTAACCCTATCGTAATTGCTGGTGTTCCTCTCCGACCGTGTCTAGACATTCATACCTCCGTGCACAGCGGTCTAATTCCCGCCATGAAAAGCCAGACACTTACTGTATGATGTCTAAAGCAGTGGCACATTTGCACTTTTCTCCTTCCTCTTTGCAATCACGCTAATTGCTTTCACATATGACTTTTTCCCGTCTTTTTCCGGCACTGAGAGATTCTTATCTCAAAGTTGCAGTCAGACAGGCGTCAGATTTGGCTTTTTGAAGCCGCGGCGTGATGACTTCATTGCGGTTAGGTCTCCAAAGGAACCGACGGCAAAGACCTCAGAACAGATGCTGCCTTCGAAAAAAAAAGGAACTGGCGAGGACGTCGAGGCCGGGCGAGGAAAATAAAGGTGAACGCCTGAATGAACGAGTGGATTGCAGGGCAGCGGTCTCTGAAGAGAGAGCTCACCAAAACAAGAAGAAAGTCTCCACAGACTTGGAGAATCTCTCGGTTTGTGGTCGTCCGACACTTCCCCGAGACATGTCATGTTGGTCTTTCACCCATCTGTAAGGCAAATGTTGCTGGTCTCAAGAACACCGTTGCTAAGCGACTGGCAACAAAAATGGACATTACCATGTGTCCTCTTCAAAAGTAATGATATTTTTTTTTTGCATTCCACTGTGGACAAACGAGCAGATGAACAACCTGTTGATGATTTTATGAAGCGATCTCCATAAAAAGCTGAAGGCTTCCTGGACTTCATGGTTAATGGAAAATGACAACATACACATATTGGCCATTGCAGTTTCACACGGTGCAATTGACGCCCGTAGAGGACGTTAAGCGGGAAAAAGTAGTCGATGTACAGTAGCTGATACGATAAATTCACCGTTTTCCCGGAGCACTAATGAACTCGAATACACCGATCGATTGCGTAATAAGACAGTGGAGCATCCAAAATAGTAGACAAGATGTTGCTGGTGTGTGGGACAAACAAGAAAAATCCGCAGTCAGTTTGCAGCGCTGTAACACTCATCGTCACGGCTCAAAATTAGATTTTAACGAACCGCCATTGATGCAAATAACAACAATCTTCCTCTTTGTGTGGAAATATAACTTTTCCTATAATCCCAGAGAGCAATGTATTCACTTTTATGTGCACAGGTATGTAGAAGAAACCCTCTCAGCTCATGAATAACCTCTTTGTCTTGCTCACAGAGAGCTCTCCTGCGCTTACATATCTGCATGCAAAGAAAGTAGAAATGGTCAACAGGCGAGGCTGTGCATATCATCATCAAAAAAAAGAAAGAAAGAAAGAAAAGGACTACATCTCTAAGAAGTTCAAAAACCTCCCAACTTCTCCCCTCCTCCTTCCACCTTCACCTCCTCCACCCTCTTCATTCCCCTCTCCTAAGCACATTCAAATGTGCAGGTTTGTTTTGGGGATAAAGTCCTCGGCTTTGATCAGCGCTAATTAGACAGCCTCTGCTTTCGTTCGCTACCTATTAGGGTTGGGTAGGTTATCGCCGTCCTAATCTCTGGCCGGTAGCCAGGCGAGGGTGCTGCGATCCTTAAGGAGCCCCCTCAAAGCCGTCTAAGGTGAGGAGGAAGCGTGATGAAAGGGCCGTCTCCTTTCAGCGCAGATCAATACGCTCCTCTCCTTTGCCTATGGGGGATCAAGAGTTTGAAACGCAAAGGGGATTTTTGCATAAAGATCCAAACAATGGTTCACAAGACATTTTTTTTTTTCCCTCTCACTCTCTTGCTTTATGCTTTATACTTTCTCTTTTGCACTTCCCCTTCAACTTTCCTCTCCTGGAAGAAGGAGGAGGGGGGAGGAGCGGGGTTATTTAATGAAGCTGGAAATTTTGATTTCAGACGTTCGAGACGCCTGCAAGGAGGCAAACAACTGAAGTTAACAATCATTTCTTTTGGAGTACGTTTAGCCTCGACTTGGCGGCTGGAAGAATATGTTGCTCCGGTTGCTCACATGTAAGGATTCACTTACAGATTCTCAAATATTGTTTATAGTAAACAAACGTCACACGCGCTCTGCCAGACGTACATCTCATGTTGAGATAAACAAACTTATGGATCCTCAGATATCGTTTAATGCTCCTTTAATACTCCACAATATAAACGGGAGCATTTAATCCTCTGCTATTTGTTTCATACTTCATGCATGCCAAAGGAAAGCCCAGTTACGCGTTTCCTCGTTTGGTCACTTCAGCCTAAACAACTAATTAGGGATTAAAAAGAAATGTATGAGCCACATATACACAATGTAAGCATTTTGGTCTATTTATGAGGAAGTAAAACATGCTGACATACTTTGTTTAAATAAAGCTTGATTGTTTGAAATCCACACTGGAGCCAGACTCGTGCGCTTCTTCATCCATGTGAGGTAATGATTCATGAAGCCCTCAGCATCCAGCCTGTGGTTTGGGGAGGGGTTCATCGAAATGAAAACAACTGGACAGGATTTGTTTGTTTGTTTGTTTGCGATGGGTTTGGACGAATTATTACACTGATGTACTGACAGACTGCTTTTGTAACAAGACAGCATAGTTTTAAAGCTGCACTAATCATATTTTTTACATTGACAACGGAAAAAACAACAACCCATTTTGACGTTCCAACTTTGCGTTTTAGCATCTTTCAGCTCATTGTTTTGGCTAGCTGGTGCAACATCTAGCAGCTAAAGAGCCAAATATTTGTGGCAACTATTTCACTGATTCTGTTGAAACTGGATCTCATTTTATGAGGAAAATGATAGCTTTAATCGTTGCTAAAGTAAGTTAACTGCTAAGCTAATTAGCTCAGTCTGTGCTACCTGGACTGGAAGCTCAAAGAACCAGAAGAGTGTTAACAACAGTGGAGCTTTGGAGAATTGTACCTGGAGTGATTTATCAGCCAAAGAGACGAGAGTCTTATCTACATACATGTATATATATTACATATTTACTAGTCTGTTAAAAGTTTTACGCTGGTCTTGACTCATAAAGGCGGTAGAGATGGTTGTGTGAGGCACTAATTGACTTGATTTGTCTATTTAATCTCGTTCTGACTCATTTCCACGGGACACGTTTCATGAAATTATCAGTAAAGTGTTTAAAGAATGTCTAAGATCAAACATGGCTTCAGTATGTTTGGTGGTTTTTATCTGAAAAGACATTTAATTGGGAAAAAAAAGAGACAAGATGTACTGTACGCTGAATTCACCTATGTGTTTTTCCTATCAGTAGAAGGTTCTTGTCACTTCACTCCATTCTTCACCATTTTTCGCCGTGATTACGTGACCCCTTTTTGCAAGTAATTTCCCCTGGATTAGAAAAACAATCAATCCAATCAAGACTAAGAGAGAAGGGGAGGAGGAGGAGAAAAAAAAAGGGAGATTTGAGTGGAAATCTCTCCAGAAGTTGTTGGGTGTTGCGGAGGGAAGAGAAGAAGGAGCAATCTAGAGGGCCGGCATATATTTCCCTCTCAAGTAATTCATTTATGTCTTCAAAACTCTTTTCAGAGACCAGAGTTACTGTGCCTTTGTTGTGCTTTAAAAAGCTTAGCCGGTCTCTATGAAGAGAAGCAATGAGAACACTTTAGAAAAAGCTACAAAGGGAACGGACGGGCGGAGGAAGAAAGAAAAAGTGAATGGCACCACTGATAAAGTTGAGCAAATTAAGTCATTGACCTGCGGTGGAGATTAATAGCAAACAAGGTGCCCCAGCTTCACAAGTAATGAATATTCTTCAAACGGCGTGCAGGGGGGATGGGGGGGCGGTAGATAGGGACAGCTTGATGCGGATGACATTGAAAGTTGCAGAGAACAGAAAATTTCTGTCATTTTTCATTTGTATGCAAATTCGCCTGTTACACAAATTAACCCCTGAACCCCGGTGTCAGTCCTCATCTTGGGTGGAAGCCGGCCCCCCGCCGGGGCCCCGCGGCCGCTATACCCACCCACACTTCCCCTCTTAGGTCAGCGGTGGCTTTATACTTCCAGAAGGGAAAGTTGAGTTACAGCTCCACCCCCTTTTGTTTACCGCGACGATTGGACGGCGAGATGACCTCACGGCGAGGGAATCTGAGACACTTTACGGGTAATAGTCGCTGTTTAATCCCAGCGATGGATGATATGTTCATCAACGCCCATGAAAGTCTCGCTGTGAAGTGTGGATGAAAGGGCAGATATTTTGTGATTTGTAGCCACTGATATCTGATTAGATGTGTCAAGAACTGAACGTATTAAATGTTTTCAGCGCTATAAAACAACGTCGGCCTAACTGAACCACAGGTCAGCTTTTTTTTTTTCTCTCATCTTCTGCAGTTCCTGTCACCAGGCTGGCGCGATTAAAAATGCAAAACGCTGGCTGTGCGGCACCCACCTTGGCCGAAGCTGCCGCAGCTAATCGCTCCCCGTGGCTTTAAGGTGGACCTCCGGGACAGAGAGCAAATCCTGCTTCACCGTGCAGCTGCAGGAGTTCACAGCATCTCCCTGCGAATGGAAATACTCCGCAGTTCAAATGAAGTGGAACACGAGTGAAGGAAATATTAGCTTTACCAGGTGTACTGTCACATGACCTCAACGAGAAGACGTGATAGATAAACTTCCAGCAGCAGCCAACAGTGACAAAAGATAGTTATACTTCCAGAAAAGTTGAAATACTGAAATTGTCGCTGTTTATTATTATTGAAGAATTTATTGCAATAATCCATCAGGAAAGAGAGCTGAAACCTGATGGAGGTCACCATAAATGCTTTAAACTCATCATTTCCTGAAGCTAATTTTGGGGCCGAGCCCTTGCTCTTACATCTGTGTATTTATCAGTGTTGGTAAAAGTGCAGCTCTGTCTCTGTCCCTCTGTGGTGTCAGGAAGGAGGAGGCAGCCCTAAACAAATTTCACCATCTGCGGAGGAAGGTGGCAGCCGCGCAGTGATTGACCCCTTTAATTGATGCGGCTTTAATTATGATAATCGCCTGCCAGAGTTGCTGTTGTTTCGCTTTCCGTAACACCCCATCCCTGTTTTTAGCGGTGTTTCCTACAGATGTTTGGTTGAGTCCCCCTCGACGCCGCGCAATTTGTTAGCCGCTAATCAGCAGCCACCTTTGCATTACTGCGGTGACACGTGCTGATATGCTGAACCGAATGGAAAGTTGACGTTACGTTGGGTCACCGGAAACCTGAAATGAAGGACTTTGATTTCCAAAACGACCAAGTGGATTTGAACAAATCAAATCAAATTCTATTTGTATAGCCCAAAGTCACAAAATACATTTGCCTCTGAGGGCTTTACAATCTGTACAGGGAGTGACACCCTCTGTCCTTAGACCCTCGGTTCGAGTGAGGAAAAACTTCCCTATCCCTCTCCCAGGATGGACGGACGTGCAATGGATGTAACAGCAAATTTCTAAGTTGAATTTCCAGTATTTTTGAGTCACATTTGATGCCATGGTCCTTAGATTGTGTTTTGTACATCACGTAGTAGAGATATAAGTCAGAACCTTTTAGAACTAAGACAAACATAAGGCTAAAGGTACAAGTTTAAGGAAAAGTACATCCAGTAATCTAAAACTGACCGTTTTTTCCTCTGCCTCTCTGTTCTCAATACATTCTTTAGACATCAGTGTCTTTGGTAGAGACTCTTAATTCTCATTGGGCAACGTCAGGTGAAACACAGCGCACACAACCTGTGTTGGGCTCGAGAAAACCGGGCAATATATGACGATAGTTTGAGACAAATCTAGCACCAGCTATCCTGGAACCTGATCCTGATGTTGCAATGCCACAGATGTCCGACTGAATAAGGTTCTGGGAAGAAAACGTCAACAGAGCTGAGGTAAGAAAGTTTGATTTGAGTTACAACTGTTGACTTAGATGACCCACTGGCCTAAAATGTAGGTTAAATTCGTAATTTACATGGACTTACCTGCTTCGACATTCGGCCTTCGTGCCCTCAAAAAACTGACAACACAAAGTGTTTTCAGTTTTATACTACTTAACATGATTAAAGTAATGCGTGAATGCATGCCAGACATGAAATGTGCTCTCAAAAGGTCTTTAGTTCCCAAAATGACACTGAATCTCCCGTACTAAAGAAGTGATTCTTTAAAATGTCTCATATCTGACTTCAGACTTCTTTTTTCAAACTCATTTTCATAAACACTTAGATGCATGCGTGTAGATTTTGTCCCAAAACACGTCAAGTATTTATGATATAAACTAGACGCTCCTTGTTTTGCACATTTTGGAACTTACGCTTCATATTCCCAAAGTGAATTCTGCACTTTTTTTTTTTTTTTTGGTCATAAAACTCTTTAAATTCTGTTTACATTGAAACTTTTGCAGGAGGAAAAAAAAAAAAAAAAAAACCCTCCCATCACCACAGCACAGTGGCAAAAGCAGTGAGTAAAATGGGTTTAGACAAACAAATAAACAAACAAACACACACACACACACACCACACACAAACTGAGCGGCCACCAGTGGCTCTGCAGTAAGTTTCCCTTCAAAGGATCCCCTCAGGATAGACTGTTCGCGAACATAATCCAAGGCCCCTTTGAAGTGCACACTTGAAATGTCTTTTGGCTCGGCTGCTGCGAGTGGCATCTCAGCCCTTTGGGTTATTGGAGAGGAGAAGCGCTCCTCGGCCGGCTCGAGGTGGAGAGGCAGCACCTGGTGGTCCCTGCTGCCTCTCCTCGCCGCATTTCACACATTTAAAGTACACTGGGTGCTCGTCTCCTCAGCCGCCTCGCGACCGCAGCCAAGAGGTATAAACGGTGCTCTCGTTTTCTGCCGGATAAAGCACGAGTACATTTTGGAGTGGATTTTAATAAATCCAGTGTGGCTTTGTCGCACAGTGGAGTTTCACTTGTACACACATTTCTCTGCGGGCGGAGTTGCTCTGAGGGCAGGAGCAGGCCTAATCTCAATGGTGGGGTTAAACCCAGGTGGGTGGAGTCAGTTTTTTTTTTACACAGTTTTTCAAAGGATGAGCAACATTAGACACGCCAATGAAAAAAGTCAAGAAGTAAGTTAGTAAGGAGGCAGATAGCGTGACGGATGTCAGCGCTTTACGGCCCAAACTTTCATATTGGAGCATTCTGCGGCCCATAATTTATGTCCAACATTCAGTGTTAATGCAAGAAGTGATGTGTTCTTTTTAAGTGAGTTTGCGTCCAAATCCAACAGTTAATATTTGCCTTTTTTAAAACCAAAACCACCATCTTTCCTCAACCCTGACCAAGCGTTTTAGTCGGTTAACCTCAACCACACCCAAACCACAGTTTATTTGCCATAAGTAGAAACCTTTCCTAACTTAAAGGAATAGTTCGGCTTATTTGAAGTGGGGTTGCATGAGGGTACTTATGCATCGTCAGCGTGTTACTACCTACAGTGGACGGTGGTCATGACACCCCCAGCTAAGTAATGCACCGCTGTGGATGGGGAAGCAGCAATAAAACATATGTTAGTCATCTAAAAAAAAGCCAAATCTAACAAAATTAAAATAGACCGAAGTGTATTATGGATTAGGACGGGGAAACTGACGCAGTTATATCGCTCTCCACCGGACTTCATTGACAAAAACAGTGATTTTACCTTACAGAACGCAGGAGTTACTGCTCTACCGCCACCACGAACATTAGCTTGGATCCAAAGTAACGTGTTAAAACACCAAAGTGACACAGTCACAGCTGAGGTGGACTAGTGAATCCCATATTCTCAAAGGTAAAATTGCAGTTTTTGTCAATGACATCTAACGAGTACAAAGAAAAAACAATTCACGCCATGTTTTTAGGGATGAAATGTTAAAAACAAATGAATGATATATGAAAAAAGCCCTCTTCAGAGTATAGATAGGTGGTTTGCTGTATGTAAATGCCACTGAATGGGACATTTCTGACTCTGAATAAGGTAAAAAAAAAAAACTATTTTTAACTCAGATATCAGTATGAAACTTCCCCTATTGACTATTTAAAGTGAGATAATTATGTTTGATATTACAGTATTTCTGAAAATCTTTATTTAAATATGCAAATGAAGCATAATCTAATCCAAATCTAAATTTTGGTGAAATCTACAGACACAAATAGACAAAAGGAAGTAAAATTAAAAAAAAAAAAAAATATGCCTTCATTCTCCTCACATACTTTTGTATGACCCTTTGTAGCTCATATGTCTTAACAGAGAATAAATAACTAAGCGTGAGTAAACGCTTTTCTAAAAGTACAACTGATTTTTGACTCCTTCATGCTGGTCTCCTTTAGAGGTCAGCAACATGAGTAGATCTGCATTTGGAAAAAAAAAAAAAAAAAAAAAAATAAAACCTCCTTTACTTTGACCCTTGCTCTTGTTCCTTGTAATTTTGCAAATTTTGGACTTGAAGCTGGAGCCAAGAGCCTGAAACGTGATTCTAATGCAGAGTGATAAGCTATCAGACATGTGCCAGAGAGCAGCAAACTTCTGAAGTGTAAAACTTTACTTTGAAACATCAGATGTGCATTGTGTGTTTGTGTTGAGAAATGCTCGCACACCTGCTACGTTGTGATATACAGATTCGTGAGGACAAGATATATTAGAGCCGTTCTTTAGAAGCGAACATTTTATTTTAAAGTAAGAACATAGATATGTTTTACTGTACTCGACCCATTTGTTATTCATTCCTTAAACAAAAAAAAAAAAAAAAGAGCAGCCCTTTAAAATGGAAGAATTTGCCTTGTAAAGAGTGAAAAGCGCTCACACAGCGATGTCACACAGCAGTGCAGCTGAGCTTTACTGCGCCTCTTATTAAATTTATAAGAGAGATGCTGTTTGAGATGGAGAAGAGCAGCGACGTCGCGTTTCAGTTTATGGACTCGTTAGTTGTTGGTGTCACACAGCTCGACGATTCAGACCAGTTTAGACCTCAAAGGGAGAGACACGCTTTGACTTTCATCTTTATATTTTCAGTTTTTTAGTGATTTGAAAGCAGCGTTTGCTTGGGTTTTTTTTTTTTTTGTTTTTTTACTATGACACTGGGAGAAAGGGGAGGAAGGGGAGGGAGTGCAAGCAGGGGATGGAGGAAGTTACGATTAAAAATGACTTTCATTTACTTTACGAAGAAACAAGTACAATTTCTCCACAGTTCTGTAGAAAGCATTCATTTTGTTGAAAACAATATTGTGTGACATTAAAGCCTCTGAAAATGTGGCTTGAAACAGTAAAACTGTCACAAAAATACGATTTTAATTTGTTAATGTTCAAATTTGAAATCCCTACGTGACGTCAAACCCACGCTTAGACACATAAAATCATGGCTAGATCTTCTGGCTACATTTAGCAACTTGTCAGACCGTCTTAGCGACCTCTAGAATGCAACTCCTGACAAATTTTGACTTTGACTACAAAAAGGCAAACCTAAAAACATTTAATATCAGTTTAAGTGTACATTATATTTAGATTATTTTAGATAATTCAGCTTTCCTGCCGTCAGACAGTGCTTACCAACAGGTAACTGAAGCTATTAAATCCATATGTACTCTCTTCAAAGTGATCAGACTCCTTTGACAAAAACATTTTACCAGATTTATTTCGCCAAAAGTTGGTGATTGTTGGAAGAGCGCAAAGACTGACCAGTTTGTTTATGTTGCTGTTACGGCAATTAAACTGATTTTAGCTCAGTGAACCGACAGAAACTCGAATTTAGAAGGTGTCTGGTTGAATTTTTCTCTTCTCTCTGAAAATATGTGCAAGAATATATCAAGAATAGTTTATTTATTACAATGAACCGATGGCAACCACAAATATTTCAATATCAGGGAGGTTTAAAAATACTAATATGACAATATTTTAAATAGGTTTTGGACTGAAACTCATTTCTAATACTTTTTTGATGCTTAATGTTGTGGATTTGGGTTTCCAGTAGCTTTAATATGTGAATATCAAAGAGGAAATGTCACATATAAACCATGCTTACACTCAAATTACACCACAAGATTATAAAGCCACTAAAAAAGTAGTGAAAAATTAATCTGAATACAAGTAATACAAGTGTCCACTTGTCTTTGTGAATGTGTGTATTTTTAGGGTGGTGATGCATTTGTGTGTGTGTGCCAGCCTGTGTGTTTGTTCTCTCACCATCTTAACACCCCTCTCAGTAAAGGCGTGTTTCCAGGAGGAAGCGAGTCGTGACCCTGAAGTCCATCATGGCGATGGAGGGATTGAACAGAACGCCGCGGGCTGCAGAGATGATCGAGGAAGTCACTTTCATGCTCGGCTCCGCTCAGCTCTCAGAAGAGAAAAAAAAAAAAAAAAAGAAAGAAAGAAAGAAAGAAAACACCACCAGGCTGGACGCAGGGAGAATGCTGAAGGAAGAAACAGAGATGGAAAGATGGGAACAAAAGTCATTTTGTGGAAAAAACAAAGAACAAAGACTGAAATCTTGATTTAAAGGTCCGGTGTGTCAGATTTAAGGGAGGTAGCAGTGGAATATAATATTCATAACTATGTTTTTAACAGTGTATAATCACCTGGAAATGAGAATCATTATGTTTTTATTACCTTAAAATGAGCCCTTTATATTTACAGACACCATTGAACCGCCATGTTTCTACAGTAGCCCAAAACAGACAAAACAAACGCTGGCTCCAGAAAGGGCCTTTCGAGTTTTTTGAGCATTTCGTGGCCACCTTAGCTTCCTGTTCATGCTTGGAATGGGAGGGCTACACCTCTAGATGCCACCGGTCTTTTAAAGCATTAAAATACCAGATTTTGGAATTCAATGAATGTAAAGCACAAAGGTCAAAGAGGACATGGGGCCTCCTAAACCAGAGCCTGATAGTCCAGGTCAAGATTTTGATGGCCCTGATCGTGACCGAAGTTTTCCAATGTCTATTCATTCAATTCAATTTTTATTCTTATTATGTAGATTTACTTTTTTCTATGTGAATTAATTTCTACAGTTTGGCTGGCTAGATTCATTGTTTTACGTGAGCTTGCACTGGTAGGTTTACTTCATGTTTACGTGTTTGATTTGCAAGATAAATTAGGGACAATAAAGTGTAATTTCATAAGTTGAAAAACTGTTCTGCATAACATTATTTGGAGAAATTGACATAGTGATTTTTTATTGTATTTGTTTGATTTAACCCTTTGATTCTTCTTCTTTCATGCATAAATATACACACACAAAAAAAAACACACGATCCACTTCTAAAATCCCTTAAAAAAGAATCAAATGTTACCATTTTTCCATTACAAATGTCAAAAAGAAGACGTTCATGCATTTAGAAGGTGGATAATACACAGAATCCTCTACTTTAAGGAGTACAGAGCAGTCCAGGTTCCTGCTAGACTCACATACATAAATGTGGTCAATTTTCTGCTGTCATATCTCTTTAAGATGGTCCAAAACTTCAAAGCATTATTTTGTAAGAGTAGGTATTTCTTTTTTTTTTCCGAATGGTGGATATCTGGGTTTGGAACAGAGCTCATGATGACATGTTTTCTAAATCCTCTGCCCTCCCTCGACACAGTTTTGAGGAGAAGTCTGCGCAGAGGAAAGAAAAGAAAGAGAGACAGTGTATGTGAGTGTGGTCGAGGCAGCCGGTGGGAGATTAGCAGAGTTTTCTGCGAATGATCCTCGCCGACTGGCCAATCTGTTCAGCCGGGGCCTCGAATTCACGCAGACGGCGCGAGTAGTGACACCAACTGCTGCGACAGAAAGGGAGAGCGAGCAGGAAGTTCCATGGCACGCCGCCCCGTCACGTGACCGGTCCACGCTTGGTCCCCATCCAGCCATCTGTTTTTTTTTCTCTTGCTCTCTCTCTCTCTCTCTCTCTCTCTCTCTTTCCTTCTCTATCTTTACCCCCACTTCTTCTTACGCCGCTGTAGTCGTTGGTTCCTCCCCTCGCTGGGTGGCAAACAGGTCACATGTGGCCTTTGAGAGAGAATCACCGACATGACGCTTCCCAGCTGGTTTAAAGTGGTGAGCGAGGCACTAACTCTGCAGCGGTTAGAGGTTCAATCAGTGTGGAAAGAGAAAAAAAACATCTTGTTGGATACTAAAGGTTACTTCTTTTTTTTTTAACAGTTTGGAGGGGGGAGTCATTACTGTGGGTTTGTTTTCACACAAAATAATCCGATCCAGAAAAATGCATCCATGACAACACTATACATCACTGACGACATCTTACAGTAACTCCCCATATTTTGCATGTGTTGGATGATGTTAATGTGTCACGATGAATCACATCTTGTTTGCTTCAGACCGGCGTTGCTTGAGGCAAACACCAGGCTGCTGAAGTTCGACCAAAGTCCTCGAAAAAACTGACTGACTGGCTCAGGAAAACCTCTGTGGAGATGCCTTCAAAGGATGAGTTTAAACCTGAAGTCAATTTGAGAAAAGCTTGGCTTAACCTAACCTTACTGGGTCTTCATCAGGAACCATGAGGAACTTCAGGCACATCGTATGACCTGAAATTTCAAATGAGGCCTGGATGACGACATTGTTGCAAGAGCAGCACAATGAATTTTGGCTTCCCACAATTAAATAAACACGATATGCGAAGCGATATTGATGTTTAAAATGCGTCCCCCATTCATAGAAAGCTGCGAATCAAATTGTACTTCCTAAACTAACCACCTACCCACCAAGGGTGATCGATTACAGGAGCTGTCATGCCGCAAACATTTCCTGGATGTTGCGAAGTCCAAAGTACTTCTTCTTCTTCTGAGGTTTAGCTCACTCAATCCTTGTCCTAGTCCAGCATTAACTCATTTAAATGATTTGGACATTAGCAGGAATGTAACCCAACATGATTGCGTAGCTTTGACTGTCGCAGTGTTTGGGGGTTCTCTTCACACCTCAGCTCCACATTGTCAACTGTTTTTGCGAGTACAAGTACAAGAAACTAAGGCGGCAACCTTAAAGTGAGGGTTCAAACCCCCGTTCAGGCACTTTGAATTTGAAAAGTCTAAACAAGCGAATAAAGTGCACAAAGCAAACTTCTTTTGACTAATTCTGTAAAGACACATTGAAGGTAACTCCCTTTAAAACCTATAAGAGTACACCAACCCTGCCTCAGGCGCTCATCTGTCCGGGGTTAAAGGTTCGCCTCCCTCCCGTGAACTCTAATCTCAGATGATTTCGATGGAAGCTCCACACTCTGACACACTGAGTCAGTCCCCATTCGGTGATTTGCACCGTGTTAAATGAAGATGGTGTCAGCGACACAGAATCCATATGGAATATTGAAAAAAGTAAATGATTCAGCAGAGATAAAACTGTAAGACAACAAACATAATTGCCTTTCGATGTCAAGCCTCTTTGCGCGGCTTTCATATCCCGGATCATTTGCCTGCATCGCTTTGGAACAGAACTTGTTTCAAACGGCTGCCTTTCTCTCCAATATTGTGCTAATGCATTTAATTTAATGTTCGCAGACGCCGTAATTGGTATAATATTGCTCTATAATACGTTGAAGGAAACCTTAGCATTAAGCACTAAATTGAAATTTTGAAGCGAACGGTGAAAACGACTGTGGGGGCAAAGAAACCCCATTAAATGTAATTTGTTCTGCATGGCTGTGGGGGTAATGGTTACCGAGACACTCCTTTATTAAGTCGAATAGGTAGCGAGGTAGCTTCGGATTTGCTCTCTCTCTCACACACACACATGCACACACTAGACACACACGCACTACACACAAGGCGTTATGCTGTCGACACACTGTTAGTGGCGGTATTCAGCAAGGTGTAAGCTGTCGCCTGCTGTTATTCCAGCCACAAAGGGAACGTTGAGCAGCCACTGGAGGATTGCTAAACACACACACACACACACACACACACACACACACACACACACACTACACACACTTTATTCCTGTCCCTTAATACCACTTGCATTATATCCAAGGTGAGGCTGAAACTGTGGCGACAGATTGCCGAAAGAGAAAGTGCAAGGACTGAGGAAAAAGAGGATTTTGTAGTCGCAGGGGGAAAGAGGAAGATGAGGAGGGAAAGAGCTGGGAGGAGTAGAGTCAGAAGGAGGGTGAAAGGGGAAGAGGAGTAACATGAAGAGGGAGGAAACTGTAATGTAAAGGGAGGATGAGAGGAAGGAAACAGGAGGTAAAAGAGGAAGGAGAAAGGTGTGAAGGAGGAAGAGGAGTATAAAGAGAGCAAGAGGAAGATGAGGAGGAGCAGGAGAGATGGAGGAAAAGGAAATGAGGAAAATAAGGAAGGAATAGGGCCGGGAGAACGGAAAAAGAGGAGCAAAGCCAGAGCAAGAGGATGTGAGGAAGAAGGAGAGAAAGGAGGAAGAAGAAGAGAGAGAGGAGTGAAAATGAAGAAGAAGAGGGAGGAGGATAAAGGAGAGCTGAAGAAGAAGAAGAAGTAGAAGAACAGGGAAGAAGATCAGAATGAGGGGGAGAAATAAAAAGTGGAAGAATCCTGAAGGTGAAGATGAAGGAGAAAAAGACAAGCAGACGGCAGGAAGAAGGTGATGAGGAGAGAAAGAATGAGGAAGAGAAGACGGGGAGGAAAAAAGAGATGAAGGAGAAAATTGGAACTGGAAAGAAGTAAAAGGATTAGAGAGAAGAGGAAGAGGCAGGAGAGGATAAGAAGAAAGACCTGAAGGAGTGGCTGGAGGATGAGGAAGGAGGAAAGAAGAGGGTGAAGGGAGGAGAAAGAGGGAGTTAGATACAGAGGAAGATGAAGGAGACAAGAGCCTTGGAGGGGAAGAGAAGAAGGAGGTGGAGGAGTAAGGAGAGAATGGGATAGAAGGAAGGGAGGAGGCAGGAAAGATGAAAGCGAGGAAGAGGTGAAGGTGGAAAGGGAGGAAGAGGATAAAGGGGAAAAAGGGTGAGGATGATTGAAAGAGGAAGTAAACCATAGGGGGGAAAGTGATAGAAGAATAATTTGAGAGAGAGAGAGAGAGAGAAGGTGAGGAGGCAGGAGAGGAGAGGAGGAAGACAAGGAGGTCCCAGCGGAGGACGGGAGATCAAACACGGACTCTAAGTCAAACTCCACTGAGGGATCTTAAACCTCCTTTGTAATTGGAATTTAAAAAGTTAATACAAAGACGCTCCTTCAGTAAGATGTCTTTAGCAGATAGAAAAAAAAAAAAAAACACAAGGAGGACTTTTTTGTCCCCACAGTGATGTCTCAAACCATCACTTCCCTTCAAGCAGGAAGATTAAAGGAGGTTTGTTCTTCTTTTAGTGTAAAGACCGTCAAAAAGATTCAAGAAAACAAAAACAAGCATGTCAGAATGATCTATTTTTTTGGCCCTGTAAGTCTGTCCCACCACATTTCAAAGGGAAATATTGCACTTATTAATAGACTACATTTGTTAAACAGCTATAAGTAAGTTGATATTAAGATATGGTGTCCCTATGAATTCAATACATACTATAATACACTAAAAACAAACAAATTTTGACCAATTTGTGCCAAAACTGGCTAAAATATAAGAAATAATCAATAATATATTTGTTTTTACTTGAAATGATGTAGAACTATATATCATGTTATGATTGATGCATATCTTTTGGTTTTCTATATATGTTAGTTGTAGGTGTTTTTTTAAAGTTTGACAAAATGTATCCGTTGTCTTGGATTCCCATGTGAGATGAGCTAAATATTTGGTATGACTTCAAGCATATACGATAAACAAAATATTTATATCTCAATATTTTGTTTTTAAAATAATTGGAAGAGTTAGTTACACGATAACGTACAGTATATCGAACGGGAACAGCTTCAAACTTGGGGTCTATTTCACAATAACGACCGGCTAGCTGTACATTATCCCTCATGTTACGTTACATTACGGTACGGTTTGTTTCTAAACCTATCTGGGTAATTTTTGTACCTCAACATCAAACTGAGACTGTTTAAGCTCATAAAATGTGAAATGTTTCGCAGCAAGCTTCATTTTGAAAGCTTTATAATTGCTGCTAACGTGACCACGGAGCCCTGAACGTGCAAAACTAACGCTAGATGGGTACCTACATAGTAGATGGGCACCTTTCTTGATCAAATTTTCTTATAGTTGGCTACTAAATTATTTCCCAAAAGATAAATATTTTTATTTTCAACATTGAACGTAGCTCCTCACTAGTCAGTATAAGCAGTCCATATTTGTCCTACAATTCCCAGAATGCCACACAAGAAACCCCATTTGTGCCAAATTCAGCATGCAGGAGTGATGTATTTCTGTCATTGCAGTGACATTTATTCGATGTTTTCATGCGTCTTGAATTATCGAACGCGCCAAACCAAACACGCACTGAATATTAACAGTCTTATTTTGAAAGGTTGCCTGTTTTTGGGTTGGGTGTTGTCAGTAATGTGAGGAAGGAGGAGGAGGAGGTGGTGGTGGTGGTGGAGCGGCGTGCAGCAGTGAGAGCTGCAGAGTTTTGCTCAGTGGAGGAACAGATGGGAGAAACTCGCCAGGGGAGGATGAATTCCGGTCAAAAAGAAGGTGATAGCAGAGCGTGACCGCCAACATGTCCGCCACATACTTCTCCCTCTGTCTCTGTGTCCTCCTCGCTCCCTCATTTCTCTTTCGCTGCAGCCTCTCCTATTCCCTAATTTGCCTACCCATCCATTTCACCATCTCCCCGTCTCTTTCAACATTTCCCTTCCTCTTTTTGTGGTGGTTTCAGTCATTAAATCACATACATCCGGGTTCAGAGCCTTCACACCCGTTCATATGTGATGGGAAGGGTTTGGGAGGGAGTGAAGGAGGCTGCCAACCCCCCCATGTTAACCACTGAGATCTTGATAAGTAACAGGGGAATGGTAAATATATTTATAAATGTGCCTGTGAGGGATATTTGGCTCAGGGATGCTTTCAATATTTGCACAGGCCTTTTATGAAAGTGTGCAGTTCACCAGAATGTGTTTTTTTTTTTCCATATGAAACTATCTTTTCATTTTTTTTTGTTCATTTCTGATTAAGCTGGCCAGTTTCCAAACTCCTGAAAGTGAGATTTGCAAGGCTTTTTTTTTTTTTTTTTTTGGTTTTGTTTTGTTTTTTTTTTCTTCCTCATTTTGCTTATGAGCCTTTTTAACGGCTCCTGGCCAAAAAAGAAAACGCACTAAAATACCCTCCTGAAAGCGGCTGTAACTCTGGGCGTTTAGGAGCCCGTGCAGACCCAAAACGTGACTTCTTCACCCGGCGAGTTTGTGGAAGGGAGATCATTAAGAGTGAAAGACTGGCAAAGCAAACTTTAAAGCGGTCCAACATTTAAATGACGGCAGAAACAAAATTCTGCACGATGAAAGAAAAAAGTTCAACTGACTCTTCCATCTGACTTTTTTTTCTCTTTCTTTTTTTTTTAAGAATCATTTGAGTCCAAAAGTGTTTTCATCGTTTAAAATGAGTGACAGCGGCGTCCAGTGACGTGACTATCAGCATAAAGTGAAACATTTTCCTTAAAGCACATCAGGTAACAAAGTGACAGACTGGATTCTTCTGTCTCAGAGAAGAATGAGTACATTGAACAAATTGTTTCGTGTGTCGAGTGGGTGTGTGCGAAAACACAAAGCGCGACTCAAGATGTGTTTGAAGGCTTTTCAAGTCCTGTCGACAGGTGTAGCCGTCACAACAAGTGTGCATCAATCAATCCGTGGTGTTTTTTTGTTTTTTTTTGTTTGTTTAGTTGTTGGGTTTTACCCACTTTCCATAAACGGTTGAAAAGATGATGAAAGAATGATGAAAAAGGGCATTTGTTTTATATCTGAAGATACTGTATGTGGAGACCTTTTTAATCACTTTTTAATCAATTTAACACACTACATATAAAGAACTAAATGGTTCCATCATTCAAAAGTAGCTCCACGTACAGCTTTGAGACTCAAAACCACCTAACTGCTAAATCGGCATTGAAAAAAGGTCCAAATTTTTATTTGTTTGCTTGATCAATTCTGTAAAAAGTACAACACGACATCCCGCATGTCTACTTGTGTGTGTTTTTAAACGTTTATAGTCGTACTTTAATGTGATGCTGATCTGCTATTCTGACTCGGTAATTGTTTGAGTCCTTGATGCTTGTGACATGTCACGTCTATGTTGTAAACCGGCATTGAAAAAAATGCCGAAAAATGCACTGTTAAAATTGGGGCGCGTGTTGTTTAGTTTTTTTTATAAATATCCTGTGATTCTTTGTGTTCTATCAGGAGCTGATAAATTGTCAGCCAATACAGGACTTTTATGTTATCATGTATTATTATTGACCAATATTTGATCATTTATTTTGAATTATTATGCAAATTTAAAGGTTTTATAGTATAAAACCTTTTAGAAATTTGTTTAATTTGTTTAATGGTAATTTAAAACAATCTTTGCTTACCACATTTAAGCTTTTCTTAACCTCAGGTGTGGATAAACTACAGGTTATGAAGTTGTTTTTTAAAATACAGAAATGTGAAATGTAGTTGGGACCTTGTGTTTTCCCTTCAACATGTTATCTTTTGGATTTTTATTTGCGTGTCTCACAATTCATAACTGGAAATCAACCAATCAATGTCAATGACGTTCCCCACATAAGAAATATTAAAATAAAATTAACAGATGAGATGAAAATACAAACAAATGCTACAGTTCACCAACAACAACAACAACAGCGCTCCCCTTCAGTCTCTGCATGTCATACCGAGTGACATATTATGAAGAGACAGTGAAAGCAGCCTCGCAGTAATGCAACCGTGCTTCACATGTGAATACCCAGCATGCATTAGGTGGCTGTGAGTAGGTGAGCCTCAGGCTAAATTACTGGGCTCTACGCTCAATTGTGTAGGAGGACAGTTTTTACCAGGCACCCAAGGGCCCACATAACCTCAGCTAAGGCTATTAATACAAGAGTAAAACCATAAACCCTGTCCTGCAGGGACACATACATAAACTCCCATACTGGATATGAGTGTGTACTACAGACAATAACACATAGTAAAGTATATGAGAACATTCATATTTTTAAATCTGTCTGTGTATTATAATTCACATACACTCATTTTATTTCTTCTTGGATAAATGCAATTTTATATTAAGCACAATCTTGTTTAATTCACCTCTGATTTGTTGCATATTTATTGATTTAATTGTATATTTTATAAATATTTCCCTTCCATTAGGGAAGAACTTAACCCAAAATTACTTGAAAGAGAATTCTTGATCAGATCGCACATAAATTATTAATATTTCTGATTAATTGGAGGACATTATCATCATTGGAGTTGTTTCAGTCAAGAGCTGACGCGTGCCATCGAGTTGAAGATGTTAAAAATGTTTCATGAGGCAGATGGAAATGACGATAAGCATGAAAACAGTCAGATTTAAAGACTTTGAATACTATAGGACAAAAATGACGCACCTGTGCATCTATGCACAAAGAAATGTTAATAAAAGCTGTTTTTAAGCTAATAAAATATGAAAACAAGGAGAAAGGTTTATTTAAATCTGGAACTTTAACATCAAAATTATGAACATGACCTGATACAAACTTATTTGACAGTCCTGAGGTTTGATAAAATCCATATACCTGTATGGACTCACACCTCGTGTGTTTAAATCTACATGTACATTCACAAATGTGTGCCATCTTGCTCCACACACACACACACACATTATTATACACACCCATACGAGCTAAACCCCTCCCACCACCCTCCTCGCTCCCCTGAGCTTTAAACAGGCAAACTGAACACACACACTCAGATCCAAGAAAACAGATGCTCCTATGCACCAACACATGCAGAGCTGGATATCGGCTCTTTAGCATCGCATTCGTCACATGTGCTCGTTCTGCGTCACGTGCCACACAAACACACACTCCGAGGATCCAAAAAAAAAAAAAAAAAACCTCTGTATGCACACATTCTTATAAGCAAACATGGTACACACACACAAAATATATGCTTGTTGTGTGTGCAAACACTTCTTGGAGGAGGAACTAATCTGATTGGTTGAGATCAAGTAGGTGGAGCCAAAGATGGATTTAAGAGGAAGGTCTGCCTGCAAGGCTGAACTCAGGGCAAAAAGTAACTGAAATATAAGACGAGACGAGGGGCATCCTTGTCATGTTAACCTGTAGCAGCTAATTAGCCTTGCTAACCCTTAAAGTTACGTGCAGCTAAAATTTGGGTTCATTATTCCTAGACGACGTAAATTTGGGCAAATGGTGGTGAAGTTTGGGTGGAGCAAAGGTAGGACTAAAAAAGTTAATCCAATCCCAAAAAAACTGAATTCTCGGTAAGCTAGTTAGCTGGAATGCTAAACTTCTATGACTTTAACTTAAATGAGCTTCATTTAGATTTAGGGGCACTTGTGGCGTGTCACCTCAACCCTCTCCATCCTAGCATGAAACTACAGTCACAGCAAAACCTGTAAATTATGTTTAAAAAAGGCCAAATTTAAAGCCTGTGTTCAGTTTGTCCATTGTGGGCTACTGTAGAAACATGGTGGACTCCATGGAAGAAGGCTGGCTGCGTCTGTAGATATAAAAGTCTTTGCTAAGGTAACAAAAACAAAAATTCCTCTTTTCAGGCGATTATATGCTAATGAAAACATAGTTTTGAATATTATCTTCCATTGCTGACATACTGGACCTTTAATGATGCAAGATAAGTACTTTTCACTAACATAATGCTAAAAAAAGACAAGAGAACACACATTCCACCAGGCCGCCAAAGCTATACGCGACCATTTCAGTCAACGTTTCAAACCCGACCCAGAAGCGGACCTCCGCTCGGCTCGCCGAGGGAATAAGCAGCTGTTCTATTTTTGACGGACACCGCGAGCAACCCGGTGGAATTCGAAGTCGCGCGGAGGAAGGCCCAAAACAGCATCGCGGCGGCCACGACATGACAGAGACATCCCGGTGGAGTTCTTAAACAATCCCTCTCGGACCAAAGAAGCATTTCCATAATGGTAAATAGAATGTACTTATATAACACGTTTCTACTAGAGCTTTTACACTACATATCTCATCAGCTGCTCATCAGTTTAAGAGCAAATCATTCAGGCCTTCAGGAGCAATTTGGAGGTTTAATCCAAGAAGAGCAAAACTTTTCACGTGTGATGCATCTGGGGAAAATATCTTCACGTTACCGGCCGTGAGAAAACTTTTGCGTGTGTTCAAATGAATGATTCAGCCAGGAGTTGAGCAGACAAAGAGAAGCGCATCACCTGCAGGCACGATTCAAAAGATGAAGACGTCGTCGTTTGACTGACAGGTGATCTCTGGGATCTGTCTCTCCCTGCTCAGACTCTTTGTTTCTCCGGCCTTATGTCACCAGCAGCGGATTTATTTTTTTATTACTTCGACGGGGGAAGGGAGGAGGTACATAGAGCCATGAGAAAAAACACAGCCGCAAGCTAAAAGGAAAATAAGACACATTTTTGAAATTAGAGTGGTGTGTGTGTGTGTGTGTGTGTGTGTGTGTGTGTGCTGAAGCAATGCCACTAATGATACTGCTGACTCTCCGTCTCTTTACTCGCCATCTCTCCACACACAAATTTTACATATTTATACACACACATGTTGGCAATCTGAACAACTAATGATAAGACTGTCGATCTCTCCCTCTCTTTTCAACTTTCTCCGTCACACACATGCACACATGTAGACACACACACACACTCACACACAATGCTTGAGGCTTTTTGGCGCAGCACTGTCACTCTGCCATACTGAGGAGGCAGGTGTTAATTACCGAGTGAAGCGGGAGCTAAAAAGGTGGACGGCTCGGAGAAAAAAAAAAAAAAACAAGAAATTGGACACCCTCCCCTCTCCTTGCGCGCACACACACACACACACACCATCACCACCACCACCTCACACACTACAACAACACACCTTTGTTCCCCAATTAGAGGCCCCACAACTCGCGACTTCTCATTTGTCGCCGCGGTGACGGCAGCTTAATCAACGCGACGTAGGAGTCTCAAAGTGCACCGCGGAGGAAACTTTCATCAACTCTGTTCACACTGTACCCAGAGCTGATTCTTCCCCCGTCATCAATCGCTTATATACAGCTTAAGTGCCCTTAATCAAGGCATATGGAACTACAGGGGGGGTTTGAATAATTTCTATCACATTACTTAAAAGTGAATATTATTCATTTATTACCTGCCAGAGGCCGAGAGAGACGAGTATGATAAAGAGGACTTTTTTCCTGTGTTCAGTATAAGTTTGATGTTGTTCAATAAAACCATTCTGGAAAAAATATAATCATCTAAAGTTTGAGCTCAGCTCTTTGTTGGAGAATTTAACAGTGCTGCAAACTTTTTACAGGCCTTTAACATCATAATCCTTATGATTGGATTGTTTGTTCTCTTTTTTTATGTTTCTTTTACATGCTCTTGTTATTTTTTATTTTGTATTGTTGTCTGATGTTTACTCTCTTTCTTTTTTTTTTTTTCTTTGTATAAACCCTTTGGCTTCCCTTCCTCCTCTACAGAAATCCATTTGGCTTTATTCTTTTTATGTCTTTCACTGTGATGGTTTATTTTTTCAAACAAATTACAAAATTAACAACTGACTATTCATGAGTCCTGCACTTTTTTTCCCTCTGTGCTCCAATCACAGTTGAGCAAACCTCAATTGCTTTTCCTGTGTGCTACATGCTAGCTCATCTGTTGTTGTGTTGTTCAAAGATTATAAGATTATAGATTATATATATATATATATATATATATATGTATGTGTGTGTGTGTGTGTGTGTGTGTAGTGTGTATATATATATATATATATATATATATATATATATATATATATATATATATATATCTAGCTAACTAGTTGTTGGTTCATTTTTTGTTACATTAACTTTAAAATGTAACTAGCTAGCTGGTGATTAATGTAGATTATCTAGTTGTGGAGCTTGAAGCAACTACCTAGATGATTCACGCCAATCATTAACTAGGTGGTTACATTTGAAAGCTAATGTTAGCAAATGCTGTGAGACAAACCAGTTTACATCAGTCCATATGCTGGCTCAAAGTTAGCTAATGATTGATGTATCTAGTTATGGAGCTAGTTAGCTAATGTTTGCTAACGTAGCTAACCATCTTCAAAATTTTGTTATTTGGCTGTCTTTTCAACACAAACAAGCTAGCATGTAGCATAAATAAATACAAGAAAGGAGAAAGTTCTGATTTAGGCTTGCTCAACTGTGATTGGAGCACAGAGCAAAAAGGGATGGGGCTTAGGAAGGGTCAACACTTCTTGGCCGCAAACAAATGCTAAAGACGAAGAACAATTGTTTACAGCGCAGCCAAACAGACTGGTGACTGGTGAGATGCGACGCCACATTGTTTGAATAAAGCAGAGTCAACACGCTGCCAACATCGCCGCTCAACACTGAACTGATGATCGAACGTCTCCTGCATAGCATCACGACCCTGGCAGGAAAGGCAACAATGAAAAACAACAATGACAGAAGACAAATACTTTTTAATGGCTGAGGAACTGTCATGGCGTGTTCCAAGAAGAAGAACTTCATGTTCCTATGGAACAGTGAAGGAACCTCCAACATGTGGGTGGGGCTTGGAGGAAACTCTCTTCATCTTATAATAAGAAACCCCAGTCATGGCTGGTAGCCAAAGGAGCTCGGCTTTAAAAGGAATGTCCTCGTCAGGGAGCCGTGCAAGATCAGAGACGGGAAAAAAAAAAAAAAAACGCCGGTCATCGCCGTTGTTCAAGAAGAAGGAGAACTTGCAGCACCGCGGTCATCTGCTCGCATGAGGGCGTGGTGGTTGGGGGGCAGACGTCGACCGGAAATTCAATGTGGCATCACATATGGGACACGCAAGCTACGGTTTGTGAATTCAAAGTAAGAGTCTTGCTGCATTTGAAGCTGGTATGCAAAGCTGGCGCATGTGTAGCCATCATAAGGTCGGTGTTCATCTGTGTTTCATTTTCAGGGATGGGGTGGCAAGGAGAACGACGGGGGCGCCACAGGTTTGAGGCAGATGTGGGCTTCTGTGTCAGCCATGACAGGCGGCCAGGCTTCCGGACTTCTGCACATTCTGATCCCAGCGCACACACACACACACACACACACATACACACATAAACACACATGAACACACACCCCTCCAACACATCTCTGATCAGGTAAATCTGGGCACCTCAGGAAAGTTATGGGGATGCACTGCCCGAGGCTGTGAGCGCTTTGTGACTCGGCCCCATCTGTCACAGATCTTCACCGGCCTCAGCTGCCAGGAGCGACTGCACTCCTCCTCTTCCACCACCACCACCACACCACCTCCTGCTCCTCCTTCTTCCTGTCTCAAAGAGAGAGAGAGACAGTAGGAGGCAGAAACAAAGGGGGGGGGGGGTTGCGTTGCGTAAAGATTACAGTCTGTTGTTTGTCGAGCGGTATTTACCTGAGTTGCTCTGCTCTGCTGCACAGACGACAATCAAGGTGAGGATCAAAAAATATCAGCACATGATGAAGGAATTGATTCATACAGTAACAGCTCGTTGATTATGATGAGTCAAAGTGCCTGGAGCGCAACATAAAAACACCTCGAGGAGAATAAAAGGAAGAAAATCAATGAGCGTCTGATGCTTCCGGTCTAACGAGGAAAAATGCATTTATATCTACTGTTGTCTGTGAAAAGTATGAATAAAAAGAATGAATATGTGTTCTGAGTTTGTCAGACCAAAGAAGAAAGTGTTATTAACTCAGCCAAATTTGAATGAGTAAAGATATCAAGTTCAGGTTCAACAAATCAGGTGTCAAAATCAGGTAACAATGAATTCTCAACTCCAGGACTGTGGGGGTGTGTCCTCTGAACACCTTGAAGCCACGCCCACTCATGGGAGCAGTCAAGCAGCCGATTTGAAGTGGCTGAAACGTGTCAGAAAATGACATGACTAACTTTGAAACACTCTGAGCTGAGATGAATTCATCTCTGTCTCTCTGCTCAGGGCGGCCTCAGCGTGTCATCGAGCCACCCTTTAAGGACCGCCCACAAAATCCTGGACTGAAAACTGGTGAAAAACTGTTTGAACCTCTAGCTCCACATTTCAGTAATATATCGTTCAAAGCATTTTCACGTTTTCAGCAACTATTGTCCAACATATTTAATGTGTTTTGAAAGAAAGTTCAGAATTGCCTTTACACAGACTTTAAATACAGTTGGGGAAAATATGTTTTAGCAGAATCTTGACTCAAGTACACTTGAATATCTATGCCAGCTTGACTTCCCATGGAAAGTTTCTGGAAGTTTACCGGACATGTTCCACCCCTTTGCAACCCTATAATCCAAATTATTTATATTTTGTGGACTTAAAAGTGAAAAGTACAAGTTCTGCAATACAAAAACAATGACTTATCTTCTAAATGAAGGGGCAGTTATATAGCACAGAATATGCAGAAATATGCATATAAACGTGTGAAATAAACACCTACTAATTCATATAAAAAACTACCATGTTTAGCATCCACTTCAGGAAACTGTCACTGGATTAAAATGCTAAGACAACGAGCTGAAAGGTGAATTCCAAGACTGTAAGAGTTTGTACATGTTTCATCGTGAATCGAGGTTTGGGCTCTGCTCTGTGAAAACATACTTAAAAAAACCCCAAAAACACCCCAGATGTCGCCAAACCGACACAAGAAATTGACAGGCTTGGCGTTTGAACCCGAGGAAGAACATCAAGTCAAACGTGAGCGAGCGCTGCCGAACAGCAAGCGCTAAACGCTACAACAAAAACATGACAACATCAAGATAAAGGATTGCATTGTGAGCTCATCCGGTGCATACATTTGTATCATGACAAAGCCCTCCAGCAGCACGGCGAGGGTTAACAGCGGCCCAGAGGAAATGCCTAATTCATCCTCTTTGGTTTGGTTCCTCTCTGAGCTATTTCCTGTTGGACGAGTCCTACAAAGCGCTGCCAGATCAACGAGCATGAATCATCTCAATATAGACGCTGTGTTTTTTTTCTTCTTCTTCTTCTTACAGTTACACTTAGCTGTTCAGCTGATGCTTACAGCCAGAAAAAAAAAGGAAAAGATCAAACGTGCACAGACGCGGAAGGAGGTGAAATTCCACAAATGTCAGGATTACGAGGGGCCGGCGGTGAGGAGGTCAAAGGTCAGAGTCACTGTGGTTATAAAATACATGCACGGGGCATTTCTAGTATGTTATAAATGATAGAGTGTGACGGAGAACGGGTTAATGGAGAGAAGACTGGGTGCAGGGAGACAAAGAATGGGCAAAATGAGTGTCTGCAATCTCTTAAAAGTTTATTCATCTTTTAAAATTTCAAAAAAATATCAAAAATCTAGTTTGCAAATGCATTATTTTGAAAATCTGAGCTGCACTAATCAATATTTTTACAGTTGCAACGGGTCAATGGGTTGCCAAACAGTCTCCTAAACTGAGCTGACAGGAGAGGTAATATTGGCCTTGGAAACATCAGCCAACACTCAAAAGGAATGCTAACGTTGCTGTAATTAAGAAGCAGCAACACAAAAATCAACTGAAGCCACTTTAAATAAGTAATATATATATATATATATATATATTTGATGAAAAAGTCCGAGCTTCAAAATAAAATGAGGGCCAGGGAGAAGTTGAGAAGAAGTTGTAAACTTTTAATTTGAAAGTTTGGAGGTGAGAGTGCAGGTAGCTTATCTGGACTTTTATTTTGGCGCTTTACTCGTTCTGCTATTCCACATTTAGTTGTCAAGCTGTCACTTCAGCTTCCATTCAGCATCTTAATGTTTGCTGGATTTGCGTTGCTTCCTTTTCTCCAAATTTCTGCTGCTGAGTAAAAAAAAAAAAAAAAAAAAAAAAAAAAATCTTGCATCTCCATGTCAACTTTTCAGGAACAAAGAAAAAGCTGACGGGCGCCACATTTTGCTCGACTTAAACTGGATTTGAGAGGTTTTGTCATGAGCCAGACAGTTGTGGACGTCTCTCATCCCTTGTGTTGTCTTCATACGTTACGTTAGAAATGACCAGAATTGTGAGGTTTTCAAAAGGGATGGCAAAAAAACAACGGTGGATCTCGTTTTTTTTCATTTATTTATTTATTTCCTTTTGGAAGAAAACTCTGCAAACGTTCCTTGGAGTGGATGGGATGAGGAGATAACGAAACAGACGGGAGGTTTTACAAGCGACCAAAATCTGCTAACAGGAGCCAAGCAAAAGCAGAAACTACAGCAGAGGCCAGAAGAGAAGAAGAAAACATGGGCCTCTTTCAAATCATAAAAAAAAAAAAAAAAAAAAAAAATCAAACAATTAAAAAAATAATTGGAGAAAGGCGGAGGAGTAGAGAAGCTTTTTTTTTTTCCCTCCTCCTTTCTTTTCTAACAAACTAACTAATGAAGAAAGTCTGGGGTTGTTGAGGACAAATCGCACTAAGAATAATAAAAAAAGTGCACCTTATGAAACATATGGACACTTGGCACATTTTTTGGCACCCGCTTAATAGTTCCACTCCCAAAGTCAGATTCTGTGGTTTTGAGGCGCTGCCGCTGCATATGGAAGTGTTAAAGTTTTTGTCACCTTTAATTGACATCACATTGCGTCGATTGAACTCTGAAAAGTCGTGGTAAACACTTTCCCCCCGCCGGTACGGCTCGACCCGAGAGGGGAAAAGCCCGCCTGTCGCTGCTGTTGCTGCTGTTGCGTTCTGGTTCTTGGGCCTGACACTTTTGCAGACAGAGAGAGAGTTTCAGGAAGGTTTTTTTTTTTTCCCTTTCTTTCTTTCTTTCTTTCTTTCTCTCTTTCTTCTTCCTCTGTGAAGAAAGTAGCTCGCGGTGATGCAGGGGAGTTTATGTGAAAAGAAAGGAGAAGCTAAGTGCACTGAAACGGCATACGACATCAAAATTAGGACTGTGTGCTGTGTGAAATGGAATAAGTTATCAAAAATCGCTCAAATTAGGTAGGTTGACTCTCCCTTCTGGGCTAGATCTTTGTAAAAAAAACGGCGCTGGGAAACAGAAGATGTGGGATGTAAAACTCTGGTTAGCAGCCGGCTCTCCCTTGGACATTGGTTTTTAAAACGGAGGGTGTGGGAGGAGTGACGAGACACATGATTGATTAATGACTTACTGTTCCACTTAAAGGCCACAGCTACTTTTTGCTCGGCTCCAAGTCGCGTTCATTTAACTTTAATTTATGAGGGAACGCTAAGGTAAGGCTGGATCGGCGCTCGTCAGCTCACTCAGGAGACAAGGTTGGTGTCAGGAGAGCCTTGGTTGTGAAAATATAGAGTGTGTGTATGTGTGTGTGTGTGTGTGTGTGTGTGTGTGTGTGCCTGCGTCATAAATAATGCACTCCATCTAAAAAGGGAAGGCTCTCCAATTAATGCACAGACAAATGGAAAGCTGTGAAAAGAAAAAGACAACTTTGCACAAGGCAAAATTCTCTTTTTTTGTCCCTTCTCACCCCCTGTTGTGCAAAAGTACTTTGCATCACCTCATGAAAGTCCAAGAAAAAGCAGAAATCTGCTAAGTTTGGAGCTAAAATCTGCTCTGCTATGTGTTTTAAATCCAGTTTTATTCTAAAAAGTTTGGCATTGTTTCTTTTGATACCTATAAGAAGCCTTATGTTCTTCGTTGTGATCACGTTCGGCTTTTACACGTTACCATGTGTTGTTTTTCTGCAACTTTTTTTTACATTTCATGATGGCACTCACTCTCTCTCTCTCTCTGCACCCCGAGATGCTTTTAAAAAAAATTAGATTTTCCAAATGTCAGAGGAACTATTTGGTTAATTAAAGGTTAAAGACATTAAAAAAAAGTCGTTTTTTGGTTTCTATTCTCATATCCAAAAGAGGAAATATCATTGTGCTCTTTTTTTTTTGTTTGTTTTTTTCGCTTGCGTTCATGCGATTATAAAATGTGTTTACTATCTTTTTGTACGAAACCACATGTGTAGCCGTTGCGTAAGGCGTTTAAAATTAGATTCTGGGTATCAAGAGGACAAGAAAACATTTTTAAGAAGACAAAATGAGCCGCATTTCCTGGTTTAGGACGTTGGATTTGATTAATCTGATCCAGAAACAGAAAGGACGTGAGGTGAAGTGCGGAGTTCACTTTGAGCGAGGCTGTTATTAGGGGCTTGTTCCTACAACCTGACAGTTATTTAGGTATGCATGACTTACTTTTCCCCCTTCATAAAATTCACATATTCACTTATTTGCATGTAGTACCTGAACATATGTTATTAAACTTCCTCCTCGGCGCTAAAAGCCCGCAGCTCTGCTCAGGTGTGTATATCGCACTCAGCTGCAGGGAACAAAATACAAATGCATATTTTATGGAACAAAAACCTCAAAGCCAAACCTAGATATTAGTCACTTTAGTAATTAAAAATGTATATTGCTCTGTGCCATCTCACATTGTGCATTATTAAAGACAGAATTTTCTCTCTCCCCCCTCCTCTTCTTCTCAAACTTACATCGGCTCAAAAGGATTTTTAATGCAAAACACTCCCTCGGAGTGGCTGTGTGCACTTCACTCGACTCCTCTGGGTGAATTAGCAGACTTGTAGCAGATGAGGAAAACACGGTGAATTTGTATTGGCAGGAGCTGCAGCACAGGTGCCTCAGACAGGGTGTACTGTAATCGCGGCATATCATGTTTGTTGGAGGGGAGAAGCAGCGCGTCGTGAAATGACATACCTGCGCTGTGACGTTCAAGATCACTGCAGCTTTATCGCGAAAGCGTAAAAAGCATTAAAATCGGGCGGAATCTGCTGCGAGTTAAGCGCCAAGCGGCGTTCGTCTGTCGATTTTGACAAACAGGTTCATGAAAACGTCTTGACAACTAACAATTTTTTAAATAAAATGAAGTAGAAGCGACTGTCTTACATTAAAAAGGACACAGTGTTTTCATTTACATGAAAGTCGGCCATCTGTGCTGAGAAATCTGTGTAGAAAGTGACACAGCAAATTATCTGTCATGACGCTGCAGAAAGAGATGACAGTTCAAATTATACACTATGACCATGTCTAAAATCTTTAACGACTTCTCTCTTTTCCTATGACAATGTCGTACCAAAAATGAAAATATTTATCTTTGGGTCCGTTAAAACCGCGTCAGTGATAGCAGTTAGACATGAGTAGTGAGATATTTCAAAAACATGTCGCAACGATGAGATCGTATGTCTCACAAATGTGGAGTGGGGAGTCTGTGAAAGTAGGTCTACGGAAGCTCTGAGAGGCAAGATAGAAAAATAAGATGGTGATTCGTCCCTTTTATTCATTTTATTTTTTTTTATCTAATCTGATCTGATCTTGTGTTTATGACTTAAGAACAGGTTCAAAAATGTTTTGCCAGGATCATTCTTTAAAATTCTTTTCATTGTGAAAACATTTTTATTGAGACAATTCTTTAAAAAAAAAAAAAAACAGGTGTTATTTCGTTTAGTTTTATACATTAATAATGTCATAAAAAACACATTTAACATTTAGAAAACTTGTCTTGACAAAGAAATTATAATAATAATTCATCTGTTTCCACAGATTAAAAATAACATTTTTTTTTTTTTTAAAGTTAGAGTGATTTAAAAAAAAAAAAAAAAAACACTTATTTTCTAACTTGCCTTTCACGGCTTCCGTATACGTTTTAACAAAAAGCAACAACACCAAAAAAGTTGCAAAACACAGAAAAATTAATTATTATTCCCAACTTTGCATTGCTTTTTTATTAATTTATTTTTTTTAATGTTTTAGTTTGTCTGTGTTTTTGCCTTTTTTTGAGGCAGTCATGAGCTTCCATATTAAACTTAGAGATCAGTGAAAATTTCTGTATTTTTTTTTTAATTTTGATATTTTCCATTTCCCTAAATAATTCACACATGTACATCATAAATAGTTGTTAAATCAATCTTGTGTGTCCAAATTCAAACAATAACTGAGTCAGAAGCAGAAGAAAACTTGCCAAAACTGTACTCGTGCTAACATTTGAAGCAGTCAGCTGTAATATATTACCACACATTTAACACTACAATTAAACGCCGCTATAGAAAATCTAATTATTTCATAACCGCGGCATGCATTGCGTCCTACATATCTTTACTGAGGGTATTCAAATTAAAGTATAGAATTACAAGCTGCTAATTCCTTCAAAAGACGACCAATTATGAATCAAAGTGAGTTGAGCGGCACAGATGCTGACGGTGATTTCGCTCACTTAACAAAGAGGAGGGGTGATCGCACTCACATGCACACACACACACACACACACACACACACACACCCTTGCACAACAATACAATTACACACATGCTTAGGCAAAAACACCTACAGAATTGAATGATATACATGTACTCCAAGTGAATGCACGTGCATGAAAACACACACACAGCAGCAGAGCTTTCATAGCGCCACATATTAGTCACGAGGCGTCTTCCACATAAAGTTTACACTGCCTAATCTATTACCCTCTAAATGGGATTTTAATTGAATTGGCGTCAAAACGACAAACAATGACGCCTCTGTTGCAATTAATAAAATCACAGTGCAGAATCTATGAGGCTTGATATGAACCTCCATTCAAATCAAGTTCATTAATGTAAATGCAAGCCATTCAAAGAGGCTCCCAATTTTTCAATCGCACCCACCCCGACACACTCCCCTCCACCCGCCACCTCCTCCTGCTTTGATAGTTTTGATTTTGAAAAGGAGGCCCGACAACAGAGACAGAGAGCAGGGTGGTGGTGGTGGTGGTGGGGAAGAAGGCGATCAGATGTGTTGGTTTTGTTCCGATAAAGACGAAAAGAGGATGATGACACCTATTTTTCGTCGGCAATATGGAAACGGTGAAGTCAATGCGAGGTAATTGAAGATGGCGGAGGCGCAAAGGCAGCAAAAAAACATATAAAAACAGCAACAACAAATTAAGCAAACTGTTCTTCATAGAAAATACTTTTGTATTAATCTTGACATTTGAAAAAGCAGTCATCTCCATCAATATTTAGAAATGCTTACTCTTTTTACAAAGCGGTTTTTGTTTTCTCTTTTAATCGAGAGCCCTCCTGCTACCAGTGGCTGAGTAAATACAATGAGGTGATTAAAACGGGGGAATGCTTTAAGCGTGGCGCTAATTAAATGGGTATGCTAATGCTGTCATACTTAGCAGATGGAAGAAGAATTACTTAAATGTAATGCACATGTTATGGTATTTTCGACATGACATGGGAACCCCTCGTGGGATCGCTCGTCGCTGCCGTCGCGTCGTGTTTCACAACCCCTCAAAACAACGCACACACCTTCGGTGACACTACCCAGCCTGCAAACTTGTGAGTGTGTGACTGGAGCTGCCCATATGCATGCGACACACACACACACACACACACACGTGCACTGTACAGATTTACATCAGATGTGTCATTACAGAAAGCTCTCTGTTATTTTGGCGAGAGGAAGCCACACCGCACTGGAAGGGAAAAGAGAGACGTTCGTCCCGCTGTCCTTTCGGGCATATTTCATCGCAGATTGGAGTTTTAGTTGTGCAAACATCTCTGAAACCAGAGCCGCTGACGAGGTAGGAGTGATCCGATTGGCTGAACGGAAAGTCGCATGGGTGGGGCCAAAAAAAAAAAAAAAAATTTGCAAGATCAGATCACACAACTCTTCTCCAGTTACAACTTCAGATAGTTTTTATGCTTTCGTTTATGTGTGACATGTTCCACTTTTGACGCGCTGACGTTCTTTGAAAGTACATCAAACAATTATGTCATGTACTCAATCCTGATTATGAGATTTCTACAGCATGATAAAGTCTCTAAGTCAATAAAATACCTGTATGTGGTGTTACTAAGCGGTAACCTCTGGCTGGACTGTATCCGGACCTTTAACTACTTTTGAAATATGGGCAGGGCCAATGATGGAGCATCAGTGGGATGTGTGCTCTTTCCTGATTGGCCATATTCAGTTTAATCATTTAAAACCGGCAGTCTGCGCAGAGTGCCCGTCTACAGAATAAGAATATTTCGTTCGGCGTAATTTCGTTCCGATATTGTAGAGGACAGCTAACAGCTCAATCCCACCTGCACAGCGAAGTTCCAGCTTCGCAGCCATAATGGCCAGAAGTCTGACACAAAAATTTAATATGAAATACTGAAAAATAATAAAATAAAGATTAATAGCAAGAGATCAAGAAGTAAATATCAAACACTGCATTGCTACAAAGGGTTAAGGGTTCTACACCTCTACAACGTAAAGTGCTGTTTGATATTATTTGTAGAGACTGTCTGGTTATCTACATGGAAAAAGAAGCAACGTTTCTAAAATTATAACCTCAGTAAAGGGTTCTGGCTGCAGATCAGACATTGTTTTATTAAAAGCAGGTGTCACTGATGTGCAGTCCCTGTCTAATACCGCACACACACAAACACACCAAGTCAAATGTGATGGAGAACAAAGCCACAGGGTGGAGAAGGAAAGAAAGAAAGAAAGAAAAAGAAAAAGTTTGAAATCTCCCAAATGGGCGTGGAGAGCCGAGGCCCATCAGTCCACTTTCAGTCCAAATTCAAAACGCCTTCATTATCTCCATTTTCTGCCCAGAGACCAGTCCAGACGGCCCACAACCATCACTGCTCATCTACTATATCTGCATGTTTCCCTAATTATGGTCCGTGTTTATTCCCTGGAAGACCAACTTCCAACAGAGATGGCAGGTTGTGTAATCAAAAGTCGTCCTCTCGGGGCTCCCAAAATGTAACCGCCTGTAAATAAAAATTGAATATTTTGGAACTTCATCTGGGGAGACACCATTAGCCTCAAAGTGCTCTGACACATTTGTTTATTCCTGGAGCTTCGGAGCGTCAGATGTGAAACCGCGGAGATCTGCAAAAGGTATGATCCTTCTTAAAAGTAAAAAGAAGAAAAGGGAAAATAACCCACGTCTTGCTGCCGTTAGGACACATGGGGTAAAGGAAGACAGTCCGTCGTGTTAGCTTCAAAGAGGAGCGAGGGAAAGGAAATGTTCATCCAGCAACAACAGCACAAGAGCCAGGAACGGCACCTCTGCCATCAGATTACACACAGGAAATACACAGATGTGGGGTTTTTACTGCTGAACTATAGAAAGCTCGCAAATTCCTTTGGGACAGATACACATGTAAGCCTTTTCTCTCTACATATGACCTGTGATCCACTGAACAATCAGGTTTGTGCTCTTAGGAAGCCACAGATGATCCAGTTTCCTCAAAATTAAGGTGACTTGTGTTCGGAAGATTTGGGAAATGAAGAAATGAGGTTGATACTCAGTCGATTCAACATTCAAGAGATTCACGAACAAACTTTTACCATGACTGCAAACAACTTCTAGGTCTGCCTCTTCGCTATGAGGTGGAATGAAGATAGAAAAAGTGCAAAGGTCCGAAATGTTTGACCACTTCTAAGATAGACCTGTAGATAACGGGCCAAAACATAAAAACAGAGAGTCCAATAATATAATTAGACCCAATCCAGTGTAAACGTACACTTTGTCTCGACTCGAAAAACAACTTTTTGCAACCTTGGTTATGCCAATACATGATCAGAGCTGATATCGTCCTGATAAGTCACCAAGACCCGAGTGCTGAGGTAACAGAACCGGACCCCGGTACAATTAACCTTCCTGCGAAGTGAAACCTTTTTAAAAAGTTAGTGCCGACTGTTGCTGAACAACATCGGCGTGTTTATTAGTGTGCAAAGAACCACCCAAAGACACGCTGACACTTATCAACGCAGCTATTTTTTGCTCTATTCTAATAGTTATTATTCTTCCCACAAATAACTGGTCAAATACAGACAATATGAGCGTTTCACACGCAACAATCGCGGAGGGAAAAAAAAATCGGCTCAACCGACAACACTTTGCCATCAAACAGAACATCAGACTGATGAGATCAAACAGTGGATGACAATCTGAGGGTGGATCTTTTCTTTAAACTGTCAAACTCTGGGTGTGCACTTGTGTCACGGCGTTCTCTCCCACACGATGCGAAATAAAAGGAAACAACATGAATCAGAGACGGGGAGCCTCTAGCGCTGTGTTTTTTGGGGTTTTTTTTTTTTTTGTTATTATTCTCACATTGCAAGTACAACCTGGAACAGAGGCTTAACACGGTCAGATCAGCAGTCTGCCTGTGTCGGGGATCAAACGGGCGCACAAGGTGAGGGAACTCCAGTCAGTCTGGATTTCCCCTGAAGAATAGCCCGAGGCAAAAAAATAAAAAGAGAGAGAGAGAGAGAGAGAGACAGAGAGAGGAAGGAAAAAACCCTCACAAATCGAGGGGGCGATATAAGACTGCAAGGCACATTAAAAAAATGTCACGTTTTTCAACCATTTGGTAGGGGAAGTTAACCAAATATGAGTGCGGCGTAATGTTCCTTTAAGCTGTCATTTAAACTCATACCTATCATCACTCGTGGCCTTAGCGTGCACGGGGGTACTGATGATCCAACGAGGAGCGCACAGTTGATTAACTGCGCCCCATCCAAGCGTTGCTTTCTCTATTTCTGTCAGGCCTAATGGCATTAGATCAGTAATTATAAGATTATTCACAGTTCACGCGGGCCTCACTGTTAACTTTTGAGATATGAGACCATTATCTTCTTCTAATCTCTTTTTCTCTGAATTACAGCGCAGATTCATATCGCCGTTTTGACGGGCTCGTATGTCGAGGCCGTCCTCAAACTGGCACTCTATGTGTCTTTGTTCAGGTTCCTTTCACAGGCGACTTCTCTTTCTCTGAAGCGGCGTTGAAAAGACGAGGCGCTGAAGGGAGTTTCTACCTACAGACACACCGGCTGTGTTTGATCACACTGTTAACTGTGTGCATGAAGTTGGTGGTGACACGACTTACCTCTGATGTACTGCTAAGGTTCAGATTTGTTCGTGATACTGTACATACTGTAACTTCGGATCAATGAGATCTTGAAGACTCGAGGGAATCGTGAAAACCAGCAGGAGTGGTACTCCACCCTCCTTTCACAAGTGTTGCCTAGAGGCCTTTAAGCAAAGCACAGAACTTTTGCTTGCTCTGTGGAACCAGCTAAAGCTCCCTAATGAGGACTTTCTGTCCTAACATGTGGCTCAGATCTCAATTCCCGTGAAACGGAAAGCAGAGTGTTATTTTCCGTAAAAACAGGCAGCTAAGGAGGGACTTAGCGTGGCTACTGACTGTCGTTGTGTGTCTTACAACTCCACCACTATGTAGCCAACGCTATGAGCTGGTTTCAGCGTCCACCTTTCAGTGAACATGGCCAGAACCAGGACCAACACAACCCCCAAGTCCGGCAATGGTCGGTTTGACAGGGAATACAGCACTGAGGTGGTTTTCTTACCCGGTTTGGTTCCTGGCATCCCAGAGTCGAGCCAGTTGGGTTAACTGCATGGCTGACCGAGCTAATGGCAGTTGGTGGTTCGCTACTTAGCAACCTTTTCCATCAGGAAAGTCTGTAAATGACCTCAATGTACTGTAAAGTTATTCCCTGACGGTCTCAGAGGCTGTGTTCGATCCTGGTCCAGTCCGTCCATTGAGCCTAGTTCTGTCGGCATTATAACCCAGAAAGCATGTGACTGGACGCAAAATTAGTATAAGACCCTGAGCCATTAACAACTTTTTAGCATTTACCAGGAGATGACAAGCCATAAAATACCTGAAAACACCTACAAAATTATTTTTTTGTCATTGTTGGGCCAGATTCTGGCATAAAGGTTACAAATAGCACAATACTTCCAAATGTCTGCCTTAGGGGCTGCAATTGGACACAGACATTTGGGCGTCTGCATACACAAATTTGCTTTCAGCACATACTATATTGAGGGGTTATAAATTCTGGGTTTTATGCCGAGTGTCCGTGTGAACTCTCGAGGGTGTGGGCAGATGACAATGTACGTCATGCATAGCCGCACAGCCCAGCGGTTGTTGACTACTTTGCTTATGATAATGATCTGATAAGATGATTTTCTGCAGTTGAAAGAAGTATAGACGCAAGCCGCCTGGAAACCAGTCCTGAACATTAAGTAACGTCTGAGTGTGAACTTGAGTTAGCAATATTTCAGTTCTTTTGTTGTTTTTTAGACTTGACAAAGATCTTACTGGGACTGAAGCGTCTTTTTAAATAAATGTATGGTTTGGCCTTTTTTCTTTCGTCCAAACACATATGTAGACTTCTCTAACCACACAGTTGAAACCCAAGGTCAATATGGAGGACAAAGAGGCAGCTGAAATCAGGTCTTTGCAGATGTTTGGAGAAACGGTTCATTTGAACCAAATGCCATAACAGAAAGTACAAAAATGGAGTTGATGACAAACCTTTGGCAAAAAACAAAGGTTTTAAAAATAGCCTTTCATCCACCTCCAGCTCCGTTCGTACCAATCAGAAGCCACGCTCATGCATTAGAGGTCAATTCCTTGAAGCCAAACCTCCACTGCTCAGCCCCCTGCCTCTCATCCATCGACTCATCAGAGAAGAGGCAGACTTCTCAGCCTCCCCTGTAATTAAACACCGAAGAGGAGCCGTCACAGCGGGGAAGCGGCGGCTTCTGGCTCCCTGGGGTGAAGCAGAGCCACCACCAAAGATGAGGAGGAGGAGATGAAGGAGGAAGCTTCAGCTGAAGGTAGCCTGAAGGTTAAAGGAAATGCATAAGGCTTGTAGACTGAGGTTGTCAGTTCAGGTCCTCCATATTTTCCGGCCTCTGCCTTCACAAACAAGTGATGTCCAAGAATCGCTGAGGAAGGTTCTCTGTTTTCTGTTTTGAAAAAGATGCTATGAGCATGAGAGGTTATAGTATTTTTCCAGTCCAAAGAGGAAACCCAAGCACATTTACAGCTCACAGAACGTCCAAGGACTTCCTGGTTAATATATATTTTGGGCCTCTGGCTCCAGTTTGCATACATCCTTTGAATAATCAATTTTTCTGACAACAAGCATTGATTCTGTTTTTGTAAGACTACTACCAAGAGTTTTGATGTATAAGCTTCCTGGCTTTTACTGGCTAAAGTCTGGCTTGACATGTTGTCTTACAGATTGTTGTTTTTCAAACTACTTGTACTTTTCTACTCGACTCCATGGACAGTCGGATTGTGAGAGGGGTGGTGATACACTGCATTTAGTGAGATGGTTAGGGCAGGTTCACCGCATCTGATGCATCACCAACGACGAGCCAAAACCAAACACCACCCAACTCACAATACGTCACCCACCAGCTGAAGCGTTTAGTGCATTCTGGTTGTTGCAAAAGCAGTTCCACAGGCCTTTTCTCTGGCCATGTAGCACCAATAGACAGCCCAGTTTGAAATAACCTTTTAATCTGTAGTTTAGTTTATTGGGACGGTAAAGGTCGTGCTGACAGATCTTAAGACAGGTTCTTGATCTCAGGGTGAGGGGGTTGTCTGGAAAGGGTCCTACATGCTTCATTTTTTTTTTGTACATATTGTCTTGAATCAAAGTTGTTGTGCAAATAAATGAATCTGATGTGTAATCAAGTTCTTGGCAGAAACTTAAACCTTGTATTTGTCTGTTCTATGGATCAAATTCATGCCTCCGCCCAGTTATCCCTCCAGAGTGGCCTCATCATTGGACATCGAGCAATAAAAAGGGATCAGCAACCATAAGAAGATATGAGTATTAAAATAAATATGTCCAGAACGTTCTCTGCGGACCGAGTGAACACGTCTCATCTGTATACTGATAGAGCAATTAAGCAAATTACATTAACAAAGGGCTGGAGGGCCGTTTCGCTAATGGTGTATCTCACAACCTCTGGGCAGACACGAGACTGATTCACATGTAATTTATGGCGCCACGTCACGGCCTGTAGTGTAACAGGATCAGCGTGTTGTTTAACAGCGTTATGAGGAGATAGATAGATACACAGATAAATAGACAGATCGACAGAATTCCTCGGGGAGATTCGATGGCGCCGGCAGCATATTAAAGCACAACATAATGAAAGCAGGAAGTAAACACCTCTTTGGCCTTGTAAGGCTACTCTACCTTGAAGTAAAGTGTTTACAACCCAAATGGCAGCAGCAGCTGACTCTCTGTGAGGTTAAATGCCCTCGGAGACAAATCAGCAAAGGCTCTTGCGAGGGAGCGAAGGAGGTAAAAGACGAGTGAAGGTAAATCTTTAACAGCTCAATCAGCTCCGAACACATGCGGGATGACAGCGCTGGTTTGTCTAAGGGGCTCGGCTTAATTAGCCTGTGCTTTATTGTTAATGAACTTCATGCAGTTGTTTGCTTGTATAATCAAGGCGAAGAAGCAGAACTGCTAGCTAAGGTGCCAAAAATAAGCTGACAAAAGCACCAGGGCCCTCCTCGATTACCCCTCCTCCCGCCGCCCCACTCTCCCCCCCCGCCCCGCCTTGCCCGCTCTCAAATGGAAAAGCCAACTGCCTGCTTCATAAAACTCGCTTAGCAAGACACTGAGACAAAATGGACTGTAAAGTTCGTTAGATGGAAATATTAAAAAAGAATTAAGCTAATGGAGATAAAATTAAAAGAAATGAGGCAACAAACACTCCGCACCAAAAATGGCATCGCCATGACAGCTAGGATTTCTAATGACGGACTGCATTTGGGGAGGAAAAAAAATTAAATGGCATCCCGCGCTTAAATTTCTTTGAGGAGTAATGATCCGAGAACGATGCTCACTCCTGGCAATCGTGGGGAGGAGGGGGAGAAAAGGGATCTGAAAATAACAAAGGAGCATGTCCTGCAGTGAGGTTTAGGTAGCACGTGTATGACTACATCGTGATAAAAGACACGTCTCTCCTCTGTGAGTTGGTCTGATAGAAAACACCGGTCACATTGGCTGAAAGCTGTCACCTCACCTGCAGAGCAGGCGTTTATGAATATCAGCGGCCGACGGAGAAGATATAAAAACATGGAGGATAAAGACACATCCTATTAGAAGTGGTTCTCTACATGGGGTCTAAGGTCCCCCACAAGGCCTTGAGAGGCTCTCCTAGGGTTCCCGAACAACATGAGCAAGAGTTTAGTCACTCTAGAAATTATCCCAGCTGGAGACTGTATAAAAACAGCTATTATTGTTTTACACTCCACTATAATCTATATTATAAATGTCACCATAATTTCTACCATTATCAGCCTGTGTACTGTACATATCCAGGGGGAAAAAGTAAGAGCAAAGGTTTGACTCTTAAAGTTCTACTACATGGAACGCTATTAAAAAGTTGGTCAGTTCTATCACAGTCATGATGGTAATCAGGCATGTGCATGCACATTTTGTAACATAGTACAGATTGCCAGTATTAGATCTGGTCTGCAATATGAGGCTGTATAGTATGTGGGTGAATGTAGGTCAACTGACTGACTTCTATCAAGTCTGACTTCACCTAAAGGGAACGAGCTACAGCAGAGTGTCTAGTTCTATGCCACAACATGATCTATTATAGCTGAAAAATGGCTGAAAAATCAAATGGAAGTGCCAAAAACTGCAGTTCCTCAAACGTCCACTTGAGGCTGGCTCCAGAAGTGAGTCAGTCTCCATAAGTCCCCATGTTCAAAAGTCACAACTTCACAGCAGAAATAAACATGTTTACAGCCTGGTACAAAAAAAAGTTTATGCATATATAATATGCATAATTATGACTGATTGACAGGTGGGCGCCGTCACAAGTGGCTGGTTTCAGCTCCACCCACACTCCCACCTTTGCACATTTTTGGATTAGCAGGGGAGGCGGAGGAGCCAAGACGGGGACAGCAAGAGCCCCCACTGAGCTTGACACAACAGGCCCTTCAGAAACCTGTGGATGACGTCCAAGCGGCAACCTCCAGTGCTGAAATGAAGCCAGTGAGGAAGTGCTAAAAACTGTAATTCCACGAGCGTTGTCATTGGTGATGTCATGGATAAAAGTCCATATTTTATACCCTCTATGATTTCAACTTACAGTATTTGGGACTCTGAACTTTCTGTAGAGATCTACAAGCTGCTCATATTACAGGCAAAGGTTGTATTTGAGGCTAGAATATGCATATTACGTTCAAATATTGCCAAAACAAATCTGTCTTGATATTAAACTCACATGCACGGACCACTGATAATGATGTATTTGTCTTTGGGTCAAGTTCAAGATGGAAAAAAAATGATTGCAGACCAGTACAGACGAGCTATGATTTCAGTTTAATGTGAGATAATGTGAGACCAGTTCAGGTATTTGGACAAACCAGGACTTCCATACTAATAACTGAACATCTCTGAACACAGACACGAATAATGTCCTGTAGATTTAAGTTGAAATTATCTCGCAATGTAATAAGTCCAAATTAAGCTCCACTATATTATACATTATTAGCAGAGCATGAATAATGCTGCTTTGTGAAAGCAGTCGAAATATGTGGGTGCAAAAGTTGCGCACACGCACACACTTACACAGAGCCTCTAGCATTCAGGGGACAGTCACGGAAATGGAGAAGAGAACACAAGAAAACGAGGGATTTCTGCTTTCTTCCCTCCACAACTTCTTCCAACTTTCTGCAAGTTGCCTCGACTGTCTCCTCTCATGAATTTGCATACGAGGAAACAGAGGAGCTTCCCAGGGAGGCCGTCCTTCTGCCGTCACAGTGCTACTTTCCCAGTCTCTATTAAAACAGGCCAAATTTATTACCAAAGTTTCTGAAACAGGATTTCTGCAGTACAGCAGAGGATTAGGCCACTCCTGCTTTAGGATCAAATTGCAATAATTAGGTAGAACATGAAGCCAAAATACGTGAAACACGTTGGAACTTGACACGCACACAGACGTACAGCACACACACACACACACACACACACACACAAATCAAGAAAAATATTCCATTTCAGGCAGATTCTCGGAATGAGCGAAATCCCGGATACTGCGAGGCCTTTTCAGCGTTGCCAGTTAATCTCCTCAAGGAGAAATGCAAGATGACAATGGTAAAGCACCTCCAATAATTGGTTCCAACAGGCTTACCGTATTAAAACCTGAAATGAGTTCTTCCCCTTTTAAGTATGATCCATTATTTCAATCCGGGGGAGAAAATTCTGTCTTTGAGAATATTAATAACTCCCAACCACGCACTAACATGAAAAAACAGCCCCCACCTCCCCTCCTAAAAGCTGTGTACCTGGCACCGCGGCAAAGGTCCCACCAAGGACGGGCACTTGAAAGCCTCGGTCCTCCCTTTTTTTCCCCCCTCGTTTTTTTTCTCGTCTCAGGCTTCAGAGCCATCTTGAAGAAGACCTTGAGGCCCCCTTTGTCGTCTTCCCTTGAAACAAAACAAATAGAATTCAGGTCTTTTGATTGGCTTTAGCGAGCAGATCTCGCCACGTCTGCCTCCCCCATCATGTGAGCCAGAAGTTGTGACTTCAGAGGCGAGCCCCGACGCTCCTATCTCTGCATTGAAATGAGACCGGCAGGTCTTGAGAGGATGTCTGCTAACTTTCTTCCCACATCCAACCTTGTTACAAAATACAGAGAGTGTTAAAAACTTAATGCCGTTGTCGCTTTTACTTTGCGGCAGCAGGAGTGGCGGTCGGCTTATTATATCGTCCTAGAAAATACACCTTTTCAGCAGGATTGTTGTCATTCCCCAACAGACTTGAAGAATATTTGAATATTTTTGATTACGTCTCGCATAGAACATACTGCAATCCCCTTTACTGTCCCGAGGGAAATTTGAGCTTGCAAGACCAGGACAGAAGCAGCAGATGACACGTTTCTCACAGTTTTCTTTCTTTTTTTTTTTTTGTGCATTCATTTATGACTGTCCTTTTTCTTTGCACCTCCGCAGGAGCAAACAAGAACTTACCCCTGTGTTTAGATCCAAAAACAGAGAAGATATGAATAAAAGCTGATGAAAAGAAGAAGAGAAAACATTAATAAAAACATCAAGCGCCGGGCATTTGTTGTTTGACTGCTGTGTACATCTTTACACAAGCTTGCATCATTATGGTTTGTTTAGTCTGCAGATCAAGCCAAAAATTGTTCAGATCACCAGGCGTCTGAAAAGCTTTTAAGCACTTTATTCGGATAAGCCCTCTTTGATATAAGATCCATGCATGAGCGAAGGAAAACCGCCGAGATAAACACAACAACTGACATCTGCTAACCAACTTTTTTTTCCTCCTTTTTGAGGCAATGTTGCCAACAGAAATTGTCTGGTTTGTTTGTGCTGGGGGACCGGGAGCACCGGTACCGACGACGGTGCACACCGTTTATTTTACTTCTCTGACATGAAAGATTAGCTTGTTTTACCATTTGATCTGATCTCTTGTATTGTAGAGCATCTATAGGGGGTAGCATGACTGGAATAAATATGACTGGAATAATTATTGGCTGCAGAGCAAAGCTGAATTTGGCAGCGGCTAAAGAAGAATGTGGACTATAAAGCTGCTAATGATGGTACTTGATATGTACTGATATATTGTTGGTACACGTGTCAATAACAAGGCTTTAATGGAGCCAGAACATTTTATGTGATATCGGATCGATTTTATAACAGTATAGTGAGTAACTGACCGCCTATTAATACTATTAGACATTTACGTTGTCAACAAAATGGCAAAAAATATTTCAGGTCATGGTCTTAAAGGTCCAGTGTATATTTAAAGAATATTAATATGTTTTCATTAGTGTATAATCACCTAAATAAGAGTAGTGTGTTTTTCTTGTACAGATGCCACCATGTTGTTGAACTGCCATGTTTCAACAGTAGCTCAGAATGGACAAATTAAAGGCTGGCTCCAGATAGGGTCGTTGTGATGTCACTAAATCCTACACACTGGACCTTTAACTAACAAGACTTTCTCTTTATCTTCTTTTTTTCACTATTTGAGGAGTTTTGTGTTAATCAAATTATTGCTGCTGTAAAACAGACTACTAAATATACCAGTTTATGTTTATATTAATACCTTCATTTGGAAAAGTCACATCCATGGGGAAATCCTTAACTTTATCCTTAACTTTGTCTCAGACAGTGGACATCCTGGTGGTCTAAGATGTGTACTGTGGAATCACACCCACATTTCCTGTCACGACTGTCAAAAAAAGCACCATTCGGTGCAGCAATTTTTTACTTCCTGTAGGAAATTCAGCTACAAGGCATTTCTTTTCCTCCTTTAATTTCAAATCCCATTTTTTTTAAATTGTGCAACACATGACATCCATCCACCTCTAAATACTACAAGCAAGGAATACTAAGGTATGTAAAATGTATGAAATAAGCATGCAACCTTTAATGAGGTTGTACTGACCAATCGTCTCACATTTGGCAGCAGGGGAGGTGCTGGAGCTTCTAAAAATAAAAAATAAAAAGTAATGTCAGCCAATCAGTACGGTGATCTGCTGGAGAGACCCTTTAAAGATCATGTAAAATAAAGAATAAACACAAATAAACCAGGTATCTCATTTGGCGGCATCTCCCACCAGCTCTCCACAGCTTACTTACTTTATAGCAGCAGCCTGCTGGTTAACACAGCGCTGAATGTAAACAGGTAATTTCATCTGTGCTCATATAGAAAAAAACAGCAGGATCCTTCTTCCTGCTCCAGCGAGTTGCAGGTTTCCAGAACGACTGAGATTTTATCCAACTGTTAAAAACTGGCAGCCGGCGATCTGCTTATCATTACACCAGGCGGGCGAAAATGAAACACTCCGAACACAAGTGCATATTAACACCCAGAGAGCAATTAAACACAATGTGGTTGCGTGCGCTATTCCCTGCCTTGCACCAGGTAGGGGTCGTAACAGACAGAGCTCGGTGGCTGCACACTCCAGAGGGTAATCGGCCATGTTATCTGCAAAAAAAACCAGGGACTCCAATATGCACAGGTGCTGTCCTCAGCTGTGCTATATTGGTTAATTGAGCAAATCTCTTATTTCTTACCCTCCTATAGCTGCAATTATCCCCTGGCACAAAAGCACAGTCGGCTGCTTATGGCCTACGCGGGAGATATGACATCCGAGGTGAGTGCAGCTCAGGTTGAGTGATTTTTCGTGTGTTAACAGCAGCAACACCTGCCAGTTCAGTGGATTATTACAGCTGCGCCACGACAAGGTACCAGTTTTAAAAGTGGTTTCATTTCAGGGAACAAATCCTCAAAGGTGAAGTGTGCATAGCCTCACCTGATATGATATGACGGTTGCCTTGGGCCACCTGAGTTTCTAAGGTGAGCCTTACATTTGGACGAAGATGGTGCAAGAAAGTGTCTTTCATCAGTGTAGGGCTGCAACGAACTATTAATTTGTTGTTTGATCCTTAAAATGTCCAAGAAAATGGTTACCTAAAGTTAACGGCGATGACCTCAAATGTCCACAACCCTAAAAATATTCAGCTTACTGTCATAAAAGATGAAAGAAACCAGAAAATATTCACATTTGAGAAGCTAAAATCAAAAGATTGACATTTTATCCTAAAAAATTACTCAAAATGATGGCTCGATGATTGAAATAGTTGGCGATAATCTTCCTAGATGGCGTCCCAGTTGGTTCATAATGTCAAATCCCATTTGTACTGGATCTAGAGGCTGAAGAGTAATTTCTTAATGTGTATGTATGTATGTATAGGCTTGGCCAAAAGACCGTCACTAGTAGTTCCGACTGGCCAGAAATCACCCTACAGGCTACTGCTGGTTCTTGGGGTTTTGATCCCATTAGGTCTTAGATGCAGATGGTGAGAGATGCTTGCATACAGGGCCTGGCAGCTCCCTACAACGGTTTGATGAAAATTATGTAAATCATCTGCTATGCCTTCACAGTCACCAGATCTCAACTAAACACCTACGGGGATTTTGGACCAAGATAAGGGAATATCTTTTGGAAGAATGGTTTCATCCCTCCAAGTAGAGTTTTCACAGACTTGGAGAAAAGGAGGACACTGAAGGGACCGTGAGGTCAGTAAGACGAGACGAGATCTAACGTCGCAGACGAGAGAGTAAGACCTTCAGGAAGCTTGGAAGGCTCAAAAAGTCTGACTGAAATATTTGTTACAGAAAACAGATCAGAAGAGCAACGGGTTCTTTCGAGAACCACCATATTGCACTGGTCCACACATCACAGAAGAAAAGAAGAAAATTTAAAGTATTTTAGAAAGAAGAAAATAGCCCCACAGTGTGAGCACCAAAGCAGTTTGGCATTCTGGGAAATGTAGGAAGTTAAGAGAGGCTGATGCACACAAGACGAAAAAGTCAATGATCATGAGAATCTGATCATAAGAGCAATTTTATGATTTACTCAGATATGATACACGTCAACTATCCAAAGAATATTTTATTCATTCTTCCACTTTGAGCCGCTGTACTGCACCAGCATGTAAAACTCTATAAAACCCGATTTCCATCAGCAGATCTCTGCTTTTTGCCACCAAGATGACAAACCCACTTGGCGTCTAAAGTGCCACTGATTGCGCAGAGCGAATTCTCCACCACCTTCCCTTTTTAACGACGCGCTCTCCAAACTGCGCCGCCGTGCCTCCCCTCCTTCCTGGCAGCGCGGCGGTGGTGGTGGCGGCGGCAGGCCGGGCTGTCATATCATATCAGGACGTCGCAGGAGCGAGATAATATGTCAGATTAAATATGTATGGGTGAATTAGGGCTATCTCAAGTATTATATCATTTAAATTCAAATCGCTCCATCGCTCGGCACTGTCTCATTATGACGCTTGAGAAATTAGCAGATAAAAACACTGTCATACGGGTCTGATATTAAGGCTAATTTACCCCCCCCTTGAATTTTTCTTTTTTTTCCGCCCGCACTCAACACTTTATTGTAAAAAATGAAAGAAGAGTTACCTATCAAAGCCTGTGGATATTAATATTTCTGTTCCACATTGAGACGTCCACCTTTTGAAAGATCACGACACCTGCTTCTCCCCAAATTAAACTTCAAAAGTGAAAAACCCTTTTACAGAATATTACTGAAGACCTTTGTGTCGCACGTTGAAAGAGTCCTACGCCGCACATCTCTTGGCTTTTGTTGATTGAACGGCTGCACACTTACCGCATCAAGATAAAGGAAGAAAGATATGGAGTTAAACCTCTTCAAACCGGCAGATTCTTTGGCAGCAGGTTCATCTCACACGACGATAAAGGTACAAGTGGTTTCGACTGTTCTCCATGAATTAGATCTGAAAGTACATTTAAAGCACACATAATGCCAGCGTAAAATGCAGCGGACAGGTGAAGTGCAAGTCCATGTGCTTGAATCTTTGCTTGCTCGTGCAAAACAGAAAATTAACACCCATTAATAAACAATTAGTCTTGCTCATTCATCACACGTTTTGTGCAGAAAAGGCAAAGAAAGACATGAAAACAGGCTAATGTGGGTGAAATGGTGGATGGTTGATTGGCGTCACACACTGTAAACTCGTGTCAGACAACGCTGGAAGGTAGCGAACCGAACCGCAACACGTCCCCCCCCCCCCGACCCAAAACCTGATACTTTATCAGGATCGGGCCTGCGCATGCCACTTTGTTGTTAAGCTTTGGAGCTAGGTTTAGTAGATTCTCATGAAATTTCTCTCCCGGTTTGTGGCAATCATCTGCATTCATGTGTCATGTGGTGCGAGCAGATATGCAATGCCCGGTGGGAAGAGGGAAACAAACAGTGTAGCCAATGTGCTGCTTTAGCCTGGCGAATCAACACTCATTAGTTGATTAAATAAAGCAAAAATATTGCTTTGGGTTCGGCTGCACGGATATGAACATGTAATTTATGTTTTCATAGATTAGAGTCATCTTTTTGCTCATTTTCAAAAGAAACGCGGCGAATATAATGCAGGTACAATACAGAGCAATTCAATAAAACCTTAAAAATATTGTCTCGCTGCCTCCTTACAGTCCAAAAATGTCATAAACTTTCGTCTTACAGACATTTGCAACACAACAAATGTGAGTTAACTCCACCGTCTTTTATTTCTCCTCGACCTTTTTGAATCATTTCAGCAGCTTGAACCCGGAAAGACGACGCCACAAACAGAAACCGCTGCATTTTATCGGTAGGTCACGTGACGTTACAGGAGTCTTTTACCGTTTTTTTAACATGGAGAACGTTCGTTTGAACGCGCAACCCCCGCCCCCCCCCCCCATCTTAAACCAGCAGCTCTCCTTACTGAAGGTCAAACAGCCTGTGTAACAGCTTAATAATGAAGTCCGCAAACAAATTACAGGCAAACAGCCGCGGTTCAGCTGGGTACAGCTCCGGCTCCTTAAGGTGAGGTATTAGCAAAGCTTATTTATTTTCATTTCCGTGGCTTTTATTTGCTCCTTTCCCCTGTGGTAAAGCAAAGGCTGATTTCTGCCATGATTCCCTCCTTAATTTTAATACCCTTTTTACTCATCATACAGACATTAGACACCCCCCAACCCCTCCCACCCTTCATCTCTCTGAAATAATGTAACTTGGGCTCACACAGGAACACAGGGCGACCACAGGGAGGACTGTAAACTAGCTCTCTTTCTCTTTTTTTCTCCTCCTTGCAATTAATTGGTGTACAGCCATGTGCATATATGATAACAGAGGATTTTTTTTCCTGAAACACCCCCCCCCCCCGTACACACACACACACACCTCCCCAACAAGGAAAAAGGGAGGTTAATTAATGTAAGGGGCTGCGTGTTCACCGAGATGCAGAGTTTACTACGCCGCTGCCACCGCCACCCCTCCTCTTCCTCCTCCTCCTGCTCCTCTCCATCACCCCCCCCTCTTCCCGATACTCCCCTCCACCCCACATCCCCTGCCGCCTTAAGAGCCTTGATTCTTCGCTAATGACCTAGTTCTTTTAATGAGCGGTATTAACCCCTGGCTACAGTCGCCCAGGTCTTAATTGTCAAGCCAGGCTGAAACGCAGAGAGACGAGTCCCTCGCCCATCAGCAGGTAGAGGCGGCGCGGGCGGTGCGCTACATTAGCACGCCTCATCACGGGGGCCCCAGGAATAAATAATGAAAAAATAAATAAAATTTAAAAAAAGGTTGCCCAGGCAACTGGCTGCCACCATCATCAACTATATAACCCCCCTTTCTCTCTCTCTCTCTCTCTCTCTCTCTCTCTCACCAGCATCCCTCTTTTTTACCCCTTGTGATGATGACGATGATGATCACCTACCCCTCCAGCCTCACCCCCTTTCACCCATCTCTCATTTTGGACTCCTGTCTCCCGCTGTGACCACAATGGGGAGGAGAAACAGTGTGTGTGTGTGTGTGTGTGTGTGTGCGCTAAAAAAAATAGATAAATATATATATATATATATATATATATATAAAAATATAATCAGAGAGTGTATCTGCTTAAGAAACCTGCAAACTCATTAAGACACATTCGGAAAAATTGAGAAAAAAATAAATAAATAAATAAAAGCAGACCGGGTCCTTTCATTTACAGAAAATGTGATTAAAAATTCTCCTTTATGTTGCACCCAAGAGGTGTGTTTTAAAATTCAAACACTATTTACTATTAAGCACAATATAAAATAAATCCAATAACGAGATATAGAAATATAGACACCTAATTAGCACGAGGACGCTGCGGCAGCTCATGAAACGCTAATGGCTTTAATGAAGAAAAGTCCAAAATAGCACAAGATCCGTTCAAGATGCAGAATCATGTCAGCGGCAACGACGCCGTAGCTGCATGACTGCAGTGAGGAGGCTTCAGTTTTGTCCCGACATAAGCAGAAAACCTAAAACAAATGTAACAGAAACACACAAATTTGTGGAACTTTTTAAAGGACCGAAGAAAAGTGAAGTTCTTAAACAAAAATTATTGATTCTCCTGTGTCTTCAACATGAAAAATTTAAGTTTTTGGAACAGTTTTTTGTTCCTAAATGGACTGAAATGAATTGTTTATATGTATTTAAAGGTCTAGTGTGTACGATTTTGTGGCATCTACCGGTGAACACCCCTCACCTCACCCCCTACTCATGATAGGCCTTATCTAGAGCTTGCGTTTGGTTTGTTCATTCTGGGCTACTGTAGAAACATGGCAGACTCCGTTAAAGAGGACCTGCCCCCTCTGTAGATATAAAAGTCTCATTCTAAGGTAACAAAAACATATTTTCAAGTGATTATACACAAATGAATGATTAGTATATTCCATATTTAGCCATAAATTCTTACACACTGGACCTTTAAAGTCCTAAATATTGTTATGTAGTAGTAGTTTGTCCTCGATGTTGAGAGCAGAGATCATCTCTCAGTCAAATAAGACTTCAATCTTCGGACTTCCTGTTAAAGTCCTTTCTCCAGGTGGCACTCTCTTCCTCTGTCATCTTCTATTTCCCCCAAATTAACTCGAAATATGATCACTTCCTGTGCAGCAGAGAAGAAGAAGAAGAAGAAGTAGAAGAAGAAAAACTTTGAGAGAATGGGCACTCCAGTCTTGGACCAAGAGGGAGGAGGACCGACAGATTAACCGCCCCCACGTTGACCAAATATGGGCGTGTGCCGCACCCTTGTACTCATCGTGTTAGGAAATGAGTCCATTTCCCATTAGGATACTGCTGCTCTGCCTTTACAGCTGGGAGTATTAGCAGCAATAAACCTTACTGTCAATCTACAGAAGGGCGGCGGCCACCGTGTATGTGTGTGTGTTCCCACATAGACGCCATGTACTGTCAGTTAATCTGTGCGTGCATTTCAGACAGTGCGTACAAGCGAGTCATTGTTTAACTGAGTGTGTGTTAGCTTGTCATTGGGCTAAAAAAGTATGCGTGTGTGTGCATGTGAGGACGAGCCTGCAGACTCGACCAGTGTTCAGGCTGTTGAAGTGACAGCGTCGGTCAGATCAGGGGAGGGGAGACCTTGACCCGAGCTGTCCAACCAGCAACGAGCCCTGCAGCGCTGGGACCAGTATGACAAGGGCAGTGGGAAGGGCAGCTGAGCACACACAGACACAAGACACGCATTCATTCCTGTACACTTGCAGACAGGCACGCTGTTGTACGCACTGGGGTTAGAGACAGAAATGCCTCAAAATACAAAGTGTCAGCCCTCCACGAAGAGGAATAAATCCCAGATAACAGGCGAAAACAACCCAAAAACACCAGGAATTATGGGTAGAAGGAGAGCTCTAACTCTCTGAGATACAGCAGTTATTAAAAACTCAATCTGCCCTGTACATGAAGCAGATTCAGAAATAGTGATCTGGATATTTAGCGTCTGAAAACACCTCACATATCCAGACCCGGAAGGCCTGCCTCGTTCAATGTGATGTTCCTGTTTGTTCCTCATGAGTGCGTTCTGCATTCCTGGGCTGGGGGGGACAGGTCTGACACACCCCTGTAGCCACAGGACTCACAGGATGCATCATCCTTGTGGGTACTGGTGGTGGTAGTGGTCGCTGTCTGGCCTGGTTGGCCTCTTCTGGTGTCGTCCAGCCCACTTTTTTCTCCATGTGGGTTTGACTTTATGTGTAAAAAGATGGAGGCGAACTTCCTAAATTGTTAAAAAAAAAGTCCCCCAAAACAAGATGTGTGGTGAGTTTCATCAGCGGCTAATTATGAGTCAGAACCGCCCCCTCATAAGTAAGACTAATATAATAAAGACTAATTTAGGACAGTGTAGTAGGACAGTGATTCATTCAGACAATGAGTTTTTTAAAGCGCCCGACGGCAACCTAGTCTTTGTTGACCAGGTCAGTCAACTGACCTCAATCCAACTGATTGAAGAGGTCGACACTTTAACAGTACAAAGACGTTACAAAATCTATTGGTGTAATATAGAAAAGTGATTTTGCTGTCCAAAAAACAGTCCAAAATTAATTTAATGTTCTTATTTTTACTTTTTATGCTGCAACATACTGGAGGATGGGATATTTGTTGTAGAGTCACATTCTATTCAAACTCTTCCACCACATTTTATCCTTACTTTTAGATATTTCTACTTTTTACATTATATTAAAGTTTTCTAAATAAGCTCTACAAGACATATTTCAGAGATGGAAATCTTCCAGATCATTGAATGTCTTTTTTAAATATGAATTAACATGAATTCAACTATGATGATTACTCAACCAGACTCATTTAAGCTTTATCCTCCCAAACACGTCACTAGCAGAGATCATCATTCAAGATATATGGATCCAAACTTCTAGAGGATCTGGGAAGTCGCTGTTGGAAACTGTTTGGAAAAGGGCATGCGGTTGATAGGTGACTGGTTAAACCATCTGTCTATAAACATCCATCATGAGTGAACTTTAACCAACCAGAGCAACGAACCAGGTAACGCGATCAAGCTCTTACCGAAGACAGTCAGAAGAAGAGTCAAAATATCTTTCCAACAAGCAAGGCCTTCAGTGCCGCTCTTTGCTCTTCTTTCAACGAAGATACATCTAAAGCTAGCAGCATCTACGCTAACCTTTAAAGCAGCCACCATTGTTGTTTTCAAGCTCTTCTCACAAAAGTTCACCATGCCTGTAGCTCATGACGTAGTAGTTCGTCATAGGACACGGATTGATCTGTAACTACAGTGGTTTGGACACAAGCGCATAGTTTGAAGCCTGGCAGGGTGGATTTTTGCGTCATCTCCTGATCTTCGGAGTCAGAACCATGACAAAAACACGCCACAAATGTGTTTTGAAGCCTCGACATCGACGATCGAGTTCAAAACCCGATGAGCGCCACCGAAAATGGCGAGCATTCTCTTTTATTTTGTCCGCCTCCTCTATATTCTACACGGACCGAGCGCAACCAGCTGCTGCTTTAGGGTGCAATTTAATTAGCAAGAAAAGCTTTCCTGTTAAAGAACATTATATTTTGCTCTCTTGCGTCATGCTCTGTACCTAAATTCTCACACTGTAAAGCACCTTAAGAAGCCTCCGCTGCTTTCTGTCATATTGTACATAATAATTCAAGGGAGGTATGAAAAAAAAAAAAAGGCCTTTTCCGGTGGCACAGTATTCTTCCAGGGCTCTGCTCTCCAGAAGCAATGACACTGTGCTTTTGTGAGGTTTGTCTTCTAAAAGCAATAAACGAGAATATCCTGCCTGAATAGGGAGTCTAAGAACCTTCACGGTAAATTTAAGGAGGGGAGATCTGCGGATGCCTCAGGAGCCACCAAATGCCTTTCCTTAAGCCCTTGGCATTCAGGGAGAAGGAGGGAGCGAGGGGTGAGGCGAGGAGGGGAGGGGGGGGGGGGGGGGGAGAAGAAGAAGAAGACACTATTTCCTTTCAACCACCCCACACCACCTCCCCTCCACTCCTCTCCTCTCCTCTCCTCTCCTTCCTTCCTTCCTCCCTACCCACTGCCTTTTCATTTTTGTTTGAAGTAACGCAAGATGAAACCGTGTGAGTGCTGTCATTACCGCCATCATCACCGCTACTACTATCATCATCATCATCATCATCACCGCCGCCGCCGCCATCAACATCATCATCGAGACCCCTCCAAGTCTCGCTGTAATATTGCCCGTCATTTCTCCCCCCCCCCCCCCCACCGTTGTCAGCGCAGGTTACAATCTGTAATCCATGACTGCCTCAGAATTAGAATGTCCCCCGTGAGTTTTATTTTTCGGCTCGTTTCTCTTCTTACACCCCCTCCACCTTCTTCTTCTCCTTCTTCTTCTTGTGTTTTTTTTTTTTTTTTCTCCCTGTTTTTGTTGTTGTTGCCCTGAAGGCTTTACCGATGCTCTACGGCCCCGGCGTTTATTCCTCCTAATCTCAGTCTCATCTCCAGGCTAGCTGTGACAGATGGTTATAGGCACACAATAGTATTAAGAGTTTGATTTTTTTTTTTTTCCTTTTCCTCACCCCTCTGCCTCCGCTCACTCCCCCCGTACTGCTTTTTTTTTTTCCCCTCTTCTGTACAACAAATAGCGATCAGACACCCAGGCCTGACTCCTGTGTAGGTAAACTCTACTTTAAACGTCTCTCTGTGCGCAGTCTGTCTCCCCCCCCTGTCAAATAACCCCCCTCTTCCTCACCTCCTCCTCTTCCTGCTGCTGCTGTCGGCACTCCAAGGTAAGCTGCATTAACCTCACTGACTGTTATTAAAAAGATGTATTTCCCCAGGTTTTCCCTGCGCCTCCTCTCTTTCTCTCTCTTCTTCTTCTCTGATGTATTCACTAGACACACACACACACACACACACACACACACACACACACTTTCGCTCGCATACACACACACATCGAACAAACAAATACCGGGGCGGCATCATAAATTCTCAACACCAGCCACAGTCGGTCTAATTTCAATCCCACCATCACTCCTGTCAGATGAGAGCTGCCGGATGATACATAGGGGTAAATAAGGCGGGTAAAATTAGCCCCTCCTGTCATTCCCTACCTTTTACCCCCCCGAGGCATCCTGGGAAATTGACTGCACGCTAGATTTTGAAAATTAGCCCCTTAATGTTAGCCAGACAAACGGGGTTGGGCACGCCTGGGTAATGCCTTGCCGGAGTCACCCACAGCGGATTAATTACCAATTTTTCACCTCATTTTGCATTTATATCATTCGGCGTCTATAAAGAAGAAGGTGACATGATTGAATAGTAAAATATGCAGGTAATGCATGCACCTTTAACCCCTTTTAGCCTTTAGTGGTTTACCAATTCAGCTTCACCTGCATGGAAACCTAAAAATAACCTCATAAAGCTCACATTTCCACGATAAATCACTAATATTAACATAAGCATCAGCCGTGAATTTGAAATGTATTAGTTTATTGTCGAAATATCGCAGATTCATTTATGGACGGCAGTTAAGTCAAATTTCTCATTCAGTTTATTTTGTGTGATCATTTTCAGATTGTAGCATCGAGCCACACTGTAGTTGTAAACAGAGTTCCTGACTGTGGGTTCGTGGAGGTAAGGAGCTGATTCAGCTCGTAAGTAAAGGAAAGTTCATTCTTTAACCACATCATTACAGCTGAATGGCCTCCAGGTTTCAGTTTGGGTGCTGTTCAGGGTTCAGCGAAGGCCGAGGCAGAGCTTTGTTTAGGCTCTGAGCAGAGACGAATGACTGGAACAGTCAGAAGTTTCAAAAACAGGCGAAACGCAGACACACTGGAGTCATCAATCTATTCAGCATAACCAACGCTAACGCTGAGTTTATTCTAAATATGGGCTCCGCTCATTTCAAGTTAACATGATTTTTTTGATCTGTACATGCTGGTGGCCAATAGAGGCGACTGTTTGAACGCCCGTATCCAGAAATCATGTAAGGTGATGACAGTAAACTGCACACAGAGGGAAACATCTTGAGTTGGCACAGTCCAGTATCTCTGGACTCACCTCAACAGTTTGGATGTCACGCTTAAAGGACTATAACTGATAGATTTTAATGTTATAGCCCAGTGAACACTAACCGCATGTACTCACCGATACTACTGATCATTTTCCAAAGCTTACAATTAATGAGACTCATTTTCCACCTTCCAGGAACTCATTGTTTAGAACATTTCGGTACCTCTGTTCAAACAGAAGCAAAGGGAACAAGTAGCACGATCTTGTGTCAGGGCTACAAAACCTCTTTGGAAGGAGGTCAGGACGTATGGTTCGGTAACCAACGTCGAAGTTTGGATGATGGACAACCCTTGAAAACAGCAACTGAAAGAATTTTCACGACACGCTGATTGGAAAACCATAATCTCATGGCGCGGACAAGCTTGGCAAACAATCAGAAACTGAGGTATTCTTTGAAGGGAAAGGTTAAAAATTGGAAAACCACAGCTGCTTTCAACACAAACCATGACACCACAATACAATCTGGTTTAACATAGTCTCATTTAGTGGGGGCGGGACACTCATATTCACCATATTCTGCAGAAAAAGCGCACTTTGCGTTATCATCCGAAGGCCCGATCTCCTCTGTGACTGACTCACCCACCCGGTGGAAGCAAAGAGAGTGGTTAGGAGGATGGGGAGGGTGCAGAGGTCGCAGAGTCGGATGTGGGCCTGCCGGGACCCGCCAAGGATTAACACAAGCGCTGTGCTCAGGACATATGGCATTTGTCATCTCCCACTGGGAAAGAGACTCTCCCTTGGCTCTGCTGCCGCCGCCCCCCCCTTTCCCCATCACATCTCTCTCTATCCGACTTTCCCTCCCTGTCTCTCTCCTCCTGTCGGGATTTAAAGGCTTGAAGTACTTTAGTTGTTTACTGTGCATTAAATGCCCCCCTCGTTCACCCCTCCACCCGCCCTAAACTTCACAGTGTTAAGAGAAAAATGGCTCAGCGGAGGAGAGGCTGCTGACGCTGTGAAGCCCTCTCAGACGAGCGTCGGAGTCATCATAGTAAGGTGGTCGCTTTTAATTCCATGTGAGGAAGTCAACAGGGCAGGCGTGGCAGAGAAAGTGATACCTGCTCTTAGAAAGAGGCATTTATTGTACAGTTTTGTTTGGATTATTATTCTGTTTGGTGCAAAAACATTCATACTGTGGTTTATTATTCTAGGACTTCTCATGCACTGCATGCTTTCAACTGGAGGGGAGCTGAACCTGAAGGCAAGGCTCTCAATTTCCCAGTCCACCTATGTTCCAACCCTCACCTATGGACATGAGCTTTGCGTGATGACTGAAAGAATAAGATCGTGGACACAATGAGCTTCCTCCACTGTGTGGCCGGGCTCAGCCTTAGAAATAAGGTGAGGAGCTCGGACATCTGGAGGGAGCTCGGAGGAGAGCCACTGCTCCTTCACGGCAGAGGTGCTTTGGGCATCTGATTAGGATGCCTCCTGGGCACCTCCAACTGGGAGGAGGAGATCCCAGGGCAGACCCACAACCCACTGGAGGGAATGCCTTGCTGGGGAACACCCTGCTAAACTTGCTGCCACTGTGACCCGACCTTTAATGAATAGGGTAGGTAAATCTGCCAGGATGTGTATCTGCATTGCAGTTTGCTACAACAACTACAGGGACTTGCAGGGGGCTACTCTCTGTGTTCACCATCAATAGAACTAAAGGACAAGATTGTCTTTGACAGGATTTCTGTTAGATCGAAAGATTTTTGGATGATTCATGATTTTTGCTGAGATTAACATCATTCAAGTCCGCATTTTCCAACTCGTAATGATACAGATGGTCAAAAGCAAAATGGTTTTATGACAAGTAGTAATACTGGACAAAAATATGAGAACAAGGCTGACCAGAATTTTCCTTCAACAAACCAACAAAACCAAACGCAGTATTCCTTTTTCAACAGGAAAGAGGCACTAAGCACCTCTAATCTGTAAATGACAGCAGCAAAACTGACACGTTTAAATTCAAATGTCATGAGTTACTGCTTCTTAAATAAGCAGATTATTGTACTTCTTCTCCTCTCATTCCTTTTTCCATCTATTTCACCCTAGAGTCACTGAAATGCTTGTCACATTAAGGTTCTGTGACCTCTCACCTCCTATTTATTACTTCCCTACAAGCTGACAATCTAGGAATTGGAGCTTATTCTATCGCCGCTCTGGACGGACACATCTGCTTAAATGCTTGAAAAGTTGCACACTTTTTGTGAGCTGGACAGTTTAAAAATTGAACTACAGTTTTTCCCACAGAAGGCAGCTAATTAGCTGAGTGACGTTTATGTTGCACAACCTCATGTCCCTTCCCGGAGCATGAATATTATCACTCAGCTTCATGCTCGCAGGCAGGTATGCTCTTGTCATCCTCCATCTTCATAAACAGGCATGTTATTATAACATGATGGAGTGCTGTGCTTTTCTCCCAGTACCTTTATTTATGGGACACCGTAATATGCCGGAAATCAAAGCTTGTAATTCGGCGGTTGATGTTTATTGTGCGCCTCCCGTGTCTAGAGACATTTGATAAACAGCGTGTTGCAACAGCAGAAAAAAGGTGTTGGAGGATCTTGTGGGAGCTTGCCAAAATAATACCCCATTCAGCGCAGCTACCGTGTGAAAATGCCTCCCCGCACTGACTCATATTTCACCGCCAGAACGAGCGGTTTGCCGTATGGGCCCGGTGATGAATTACACCAAAGCACATTCCTTATGGGAAATCTGGATGGTGCAGGAGAGAAGGGGGAGCAAGCTCCAGCGACAAATTGCCTTCACTGCCAGTTAGTCCGTGTTCCTTTCTTCTCTCTGTGTTGTTGTTGTTGTTGGAGGAAGAGGGTTGGGGGTTTTATTTTGTTAGGTGGAGGTTATTTCGTCTTCTGTGAGACATTTGGAAATCCCCCCAGGTAGTGGAGTCTCTAGATCGGAGGCCGCCAGAACAGGAATTTCCAAGCGCCATGGGAGTGTAAGCAAGCAACGCAACAAAAAAATCTCTCAGATGATGATTTGCCCCATCAGCTCCGTCGATACCTGTTAGCAGCAGTGAACAAGCAGTAGTGGGCTGGAGGCCAGACAAGCTGCCCAGTCGGTTGGTTGGACGGTTGCCAGTTTGAATCCCTGGGATGTTTCTAACAGGAAGCAGCGCTCACCCACTCTAGTCCCGCAGGCTGGAGCGCCAGGGCCGAGGGCCACGAGGATAACCCGCAATCTGGAGGATGAACTCCGCCTCTGAGCTGGGCTCAAGAGGAGATAATACAAGAGGGGAAAGAAGGGTTCAATCCACTCCACAACCTGCTGAATTGTCCTTGTGCAAGGCACTAATCCTCCATCAGCTCAGAACCCTGACCTTTGACCTCCATGTTCGACGGGAAAAAAATGAAGACAACCTTCATTTGTATGTCAGAAATCATGTTAGCAGCTTAAAGCTTGACAAAGATATGGCAGTAAATCATTTAAAGACAAAAATAGGATAAGGGTTAGGGGTAGGGATTTTTGCAAGTAGGAAAACTGGAAGTGTCTGAGAATCTTCTTAAAGGTCCAGTGTGTAAGATTTAGGAGTATTTCTATGCAGGAATGGAATATAATAATCATTGTGTTTTGTTGTTTTAAAATTTTGCAGCCAGTTTTTCTCTTTTCTCTTTCATGCTTGTAAGAAGAAGGTGGGAGAGTACTCATTTGGTTGCAATCTGCAACTTCACCGCTAGGTGCCACTAAATCCTACACACTGGACCTTTAATTGAATGAACAATCTGTTTGGATGGATCTGTTTTTAGTGGCAATTGCAAGGCCCCTTAGTTCTAATGAAATAAAATCTTAATGTAGCAGTACACAATGATATTCTTTCCAACTTTGTGGAAAGAACAGTTTGGGAAAGGTCCTTTGTTGTTTCAGTGCTCAGAATCCTGCACTAGATTGTTGCATTCTTTGAATTTCTCACATTTGGCAAAGAGCCTGGTGTCCTTTCTCGTGTTTAAACTTAAAAACTGATCAAAAATAAGTAAAAGGAAGGCCGCTATAGAAAACAGGTGGGAATGAAGCCCATATGCCTCCAGTCAATTCTTACTTCAAGTGATTTTTTTTTAATTATTCTGCTGATTTTTTAAATTTCATACACAGTTTTCAGCCTTGTTTTGTCTTTCTTTCAGATGAGCAACATTCTCCTATTTGGTTGTTTACCACACACACACACACATACAGACAACAGCAAGCTTACAGGCCCCGCTTCAATGTGGAGGGATTACCAGGCAAGAGCGCATCTTCCTTCAATCCCAATTTACCTCTGAATAAATCCCAAATTTATGAGCATGTTAGCAGGCGTAATCCAGCCTTGATTTGCTCGTTTCAGGCGCGAGGGAAGAACAGTGACAGAGAGAGAGAGAGAGAGAGATTACCAACTGGGTAGTTGTTGTCACCAGCACCGGAGTAGGTGGCCAACAAAAGCCACCGAAACATAAAAACATGCAGCGACGCCTGTGACGGCATCTCGAACGAGGCTCGTGTAGAAGGCGAAATAGGTGGTCTCCGCTCTCGTTGGTTTGTCTGATTTATTGATATCCCTCACTGGGGAGCTTTGTCTTTCGTCAGACTGTCAGGGCGCACAGTGGCGACGAAAGGAAGGGGGGGCGTTGGGAGAAAGAGAGAAAAAAAGAGTGGTTATTTCTGCTGATAGGGCATATTTTCTGTCAACAGTCTCTGGCAGATGAGTGTATGTGATAATACCGCTGCCAAGGAAAGTCTCTCAGCTCTTCAGCCTCCGGAAGAATATTTCTGTCTCAGCTCAGGGCCATGGCTCCTCTCTCCCCTCCTTCCAGCTTTTATAATTCAGTAAACTGAAGTAATTACCACAGAGGCATGCTCAATAATTACAAAACACTCTGTCACGGTCATGTAGGTAATGGCATATCTTGCTCTGCTGGCAGCGATAACACAGGTGAGACGAATTGTAGAAAACAGATCTGATAGCATTGTTATGGTAAAGAAATGGCATTATGATCAAGGCTAGCGCCGCTGCTGGGGGGGGGGGATTTTGACTCGCGTGTTCATGCATGTGCTTTCTCTTCTCCACGCAGGTATGAAAAGAAGCTGAGTGACCGCACTGATGTGGCGTCCATTCCTAAAGACACATAGACCTCCAGCTTTCGTGTTTATCCTGTAGATGTCTCATCTCTCCTTTGGCAAATCAGCGTGAAATTTGCTTAATTATCAACTGCAAATCGACAAAATATTAGGTGTTGTTTACTGTAATCCCATTTTGCTTAGTTTAATTTCCTCGACTCTTCTCCTGGTGCCGCGTTTACTCAGGATTGGACATGGTGGCGTCCTGTAGATCCCGGCTATCCAGTGCAGCTTCCGCGAGAGACGGCGGCAAGAGCGCGCCACGTAATTAGCAAAATGCGGCCCTAATGCTCGTCTCCTTGAGAGTTTGACCCTATTTGTTTGTGCCGAGGTAATTTCATTACTCCCGTGCGATTCCCAGGAGCTGCCGCGAGTTAACGCTAAATGCTCACCAGAGAGGGGATAAGTATTTGGCAAGGCATCAGCAAAGAGAAGAGAGGGAGCGGCGAAGCTCAATAACACTTCTTTTATGTTGACAAATTCCATTAGTGAGCAAAGGCTGGTGTTTGTACTCTATTTTATTTATGATAATGCTCAGGCATTGGAGGGAAGCGGTATTCATCACCCGTGCCACCTATGTGGCCTGACAATGTGCGACAGACGTCTGTGATTTGTACAGAACACTCAGCATCACTCTCACACTACGGGGCTGTGGGAAGGCGAAGGTGGCATCCTGTATCAGCGTTTCACCCTTCTTTTTCAGCTCTGAAGTGATGCACTCTGACATTTATACCTTTCACAGGCATAAACGTGCAAAATGATGAAGTTCTGATGACAAATTTGAGCCCTCGCTTTCCCTTTTAGAGTTGATTTTTTGTATTATTTACAACAAAAGTCATGTTGGGGTAATAGTTATGGAAAGAAGGGCAGTTGGATTTATTTGACACCATGAGTGAAAATGCATGATTTCATCGGTCTATGCTGGAAAGTTAAATGTTCTTCTTCAGTTGTGCTGAAAAACACACCTGAACATCTATCAAGTGTGTGTGTGACAACGCTCAGAGAAACCTGGTGTATCTTCTTGTGGGTAAAGGTGCGATCATCTGCATTCGCCAACGAGACCCCAGAGGTAACAATGTCGTCTTACTCTCTGGTGCCGAACATTTTAGTTCATTCTTTGTGCTCAAAAAATCCACATCCACTGAATTGGTGTTCTTTAAACCCTCATGCGTCAGTTGAGTCCACTAAAGATGTCCACTTTCAAAAAACTGCTACAAGAACTTTACAAATTAATATTTTTTTCTGCATAAATCTCCTAAACAACTTCAGCCCTGCTAAAAACTACCAAACATTCAATTCCTCACATTTCGAGGAGTTTAACTTGATGTCAACTGTTATTTATATGTATAAAAAAAGAAGTTATTTTCCCTTTTTTCCCCCATAAATAATAGTGCCATCAAGTCATCAAACTGGCATTTAAAGGGTTAAAATACCCCAAATTATTGAATGTTTGGTGGTTTTAAGGAGGGCTGGAGTTGTTTAAGAGACTTATGCAGAAAAAAGCATAGAAAATATTAATTTGTTAAGTTTTATAGCAGTTTTTTTGTTTAGCAGTTTTTGTTTTGGGGTCTTTAATGACTTAAGAGGGCAGTCATTTTCTTTCACAGTTGATCTATTAGAAAAAATTCAAATCTGAATTCCAAAATGTGTCAAGAGAGCAACTTTGTTACAAAAAACGAGTGCCACATGCACTAACACAGCCCAAATGATGGCCAGATAAAGAGAAAAAATATGCCCAAATGGACAAAAATGTTCAAAGCGACGCATGAGGGTTTAAAAAAAAAAAAAAAGCACCATGCAACATGTGTGTTTTTATGACACGAAGCACAAAATCACCTGGCAATCAATGGCTGCTTATCCTTTGTGACAAATAAATATGTCAGCATCCACAGAGAGTGTTGGCACGCTCATTAGGGTCCTATAAACCAGCTCCAGGACCTGTGGGATCTGGTGGCCTCCACACTGTCTGCTGGCAACATGTAAAGTTTCTGTTTCAATAAAATATCATGATCGCCCTGCCTGCATGTGTTTCTGCATGCATGTGGCTTTATTTGACTGTGACTGTAAGTGTGTTTGCAGATGCCTGTGTGTGTGTGTGTGTGTGTGTGTTTTTCATGCACGTATTTGTGTGTAATTATGTAAGTGTCCCATGCATGTGTGTGCGTGTGTGTGTGTGTGTGTGTTTTGGATGTTTCAGGGGGGTACGTGCACACACAAAACACTGAGGTTGGAAACATTCTGATGTCAACAGCGAAGCAAGAAATAGGAAACACATTTAAATCTCTGGCGCTGAGGACGGTGTTCAGGAGCCAGGCGAAATCACCGCGCGAGCCCGGCATCGCGTGTGACAGGGTGCATCGTGGGATAGCTCTTTATCCTCGGCGCGCAAAACAGCAATCGGGAGAGGTACATCCCCATCCCATCTGAGGACAGGGAGTCGGCGCAGGTTGTACCTATTAAGGCAGCTTAGTAACTCAAGAAGCGGCAATTTAAGAGCGAGAGAAGGGAAGGGAGGAGGGAGGATTGGGGAAGAAAGCAAAACTAATGCCATAACTCTGAGGGCTCCCAAAAGACAGCTTTGAGGATTGGACTGGATGACAGAAAGGCTCGTCATCACAGAGGTGGGTATGAGCGCTGGTAATGAGAGGACTTGCTCCATGCCAGGCATTATTATGGACAGATTGCACCCAGGGAAGAAGAGGCCTCCTTTTGTCTGCTGAAAGCTACATCGGCTCAGAGTTCCTCCATCCTGAAACATGCAGGGAAGGGAGCGAAATGTGATATTTGGAAATACGGAGCTCCGGTTTTCTATAAATTTCAAAGCATTGTTGATTCTTGTGGGGGGAAAAAATAAGGATTTTCTGTTGCCTTAAGACAGAGAAGGGGCATAATAGATGACAGGGGAAAATGTACCAACCTACTGCACTTTTTTCCCCCTCAGTTTTCAATCTCTTGTGGTTGGCAGCAAGGATAGAACCAAGGAAACAGTATCCTATCACTTAAATGGTTAAGTATTTTATGAGTAAAATGCTTCCAAATGTCTCTCAAAAACCTTCCAGACCACACCAAAGACAAAATGAGGTAATATTACGTTTCTGAAAAGTCCCCAGTATGATACCCCAACTCTGCTGTAATTGCATCAGAAAAATGGTGCGCAAGTCTCTCTCTGTTACATGTCAAGCCATTTGACTTGGCAAAAGCTGCGCTCATTAAGAGTGTGGGAGAGAAAACTTCTCAAATTTTTCCCAGCTGAAGGCTTGTATGCAACACAACATGCAGAATGTACAGTATCGCCAAAATCATCTGTGTGTGTGTCCCCCCTCGGCACAAGGCTGGCTCCAGAGTCTCAACACTTTAGCTTCAGGCTAAGCTTTTAGCCTCCGCGCTAATGCTCGAGCACGCGCAAAGTAAAGTGACACGCTGCGTTCGTGTCATGTAAGGGTTGCAATTACAGTAAGTAGCTGTCAACATGGAAATCAATGTCAAAATAAAAGTACAGCTAGGTTTCCAAAAGCTCTCAAATATCAGACTTGGAAGTAAATAAGGCAAACAAAGATATATTACAATGTCAAAATTCATTAGAAACTAAATAAATTATAACCACATGAATACTATTTTGACAAAGCACTTTTTTCTGACCACAGCATGACCATTTCTAGCTACTAAATAACTATCTACTGTCCAGCCAACCCTCGTTATTGGAAACAATCACAAATTTAAGTTGTAATGGCAAAACGTGGACGCCTGTGAGCACCAGATAGCTTCCTAAACGCGATCTTACATCCCATATAATAACATGAATATATCTCAGAACTCACCTGCAATCATCCGCTGTCGATGTAGCCTCTTGAGGTAAAAGCCTGCATGTCGGGAGGTTCCACTACAGCCAGCAGATATCAAATATCCGGGCCAAGAAGCACGAACCAAAATGCTTTCCATACCAAAATCTTGTCCCTTGCCAACAAGTGATGAATTTATATACAGGCTCCATACTAACGCTTTAGCATGTGTTATTATAAAGCAATATGACCACAGATTGTTGCATACTGGTGGCGGCAGCTATAGATGGATTCCACAGTGTCCAAAATAAGTTTTTAAACTAATGAGGCAGCATACAAAGGTCTACTCAATCCACAGCTACTCTTTACTGCTAGCACTGTTAGCAACATAGTTGTGGGAAGGGTTGGGCAATATTTCAGGCTTATTGTTTGTACTTTGAATGGCACGGTTTTTATAAAATTCTGCAGTCCAAACCAATTAATTGTAATCAAATATTAAACAAGTCGTAAATATAGACATCTATCATGGTTAGTTTACATGTGGTTTAACGTATTGGGATATACACCCATGTCTGAATCCCTATTAATATTGTGATATTCTGAAGATGAATGCTCGCAGGATTCACACCTTTAATACATTACTCTGAGTGACAGTAAGCTGCATGAAACCGCCGCGGCATCGTCAGAAATCCTGGGCAGAAAAAAAAAAAAATAAAGCTATCATCTTCACTTTCCGACAAAGACAGCCCCTTTGGGGAATTTCGCCGGCCCGTTCCAGCTGCGGGCCCCTGGAACAATCATCACCTTTTACCATACGTGGGGTGATTATTGCAACTTGTGTAACTGACACTAAAAAGATGTACTGGGACCGCATTTCAGTTGCAGTGTGAACACTAATTCACGAGTCACTTAGAGGGGCCTCTTCGCCAACTACTGCCGCTGCTAAAAAACACTGCGTTACGATATGTGAATCTTTAAATATCCTCAGTGATCCCGAGCCCCCCCCCCCCGCCACTCTCGGTCTCCATGGCAGCGTAATCTACTGCAGATTTAAAAAATGGCTATCATGAAACAGGCTTTCCCTGTAAGTAATCCCCTCCTCTCTGAAAGGAGAAGCTGGGAGAGAGATATTGGGGAGGGGAGGGAGGGGTGAGGAGAAAAAAAAAAAAAATCTGCAGCAAAGAGCCTTTTTTTTTTTTTGCGTCTAGTTATGTCAGGCTGTATTTTAAACAGTGCTAATCATATACCTTTGTGGACACTTAATTAAAATTACAAAACCAATTTTAATCGGTGGTCCAATTAATATGTAAATGTATGCAAATGTAGTAAAACAAGGTGGTGATTAAGTTAAGGACACTCTATTTCATGTCTTCCTTAAGTGTGAAAACAAACCGTCTTTTTTTTCCCCTGCCGCCACCCCCACCTCTTACCCCCTCCCCGAAGCATCCAAGACTGATGGATTGTGATGTTTACCGGCCACATGCTGAGTTAGGAAAATACCCTCCGTGGTATCGTTTTAAAAAAAAAAAAAGGAGGAGTACAGGAGAGACAATGTTCTTCAGAGCTGGTATTCCTAATCCACATTTTTTAATAATTTACTCACCAAACGCATCGAGAAACTCACATGCATCAGTGTTCATTCACCTAAGGACAGCTCAAAGTTACACACTGTACTGTATCTTGCACCATGGGGCACGTCTGGAATTCAAGGCAAAAGTTTTCCAGGCTTGAGGTGAGAGTTGACAATTCTAAAGCGCACTTTCAATTCCTAATTAGGCCTCGGAGATACGGTGGTCTTTCAAAGTCGTGTCTGGAGGGTGGTGGAGGGTGAGCAGGTAATAATGAATCTGAATCTGAGTGGATATTAAATAACTTTGGGCACAGAGAGAGAGAGAGAGAGAGAGAGAGAGAAAGAGACGGAGAGGAGAAAATTAATTTACCCCGTGAGCGAGGCCTGCAGTGCCGGCCAGATCGAGGTGAGCACAGGTCATTAAATTTTGTTGCTTCTGGATTTATGCACTCGGATAGTTTTATAAATACAGTAAAATAATCCTAAATGTATCCTAATTAAATGTTATGCGTTATTAAAACTACAGAGACCATGTTTCTTCATGTGTTCTGCACATGCTCATATATGAACCCCGAGAAGAGACCCGCCAGCCAATCAGAAACAAGTATTTCCTGTTGGCATGGTGGATCGCTGCATGTAGAAGGTGTAGACAGGTACAAGCTGGAGAATAAGTGTCAGAAAAATAATGTGGACGTGTTGCCAGACTGTGACTGAATGTCGGCGCTGTGTTCTGGCAGAGTTCTGGCCGATATAAGGCCGTCAGATGTGGTTAGATATTTTTTTTTTTTTTTTGTCAGATTTCAGGGTGTGGACTGCGCTCAGATCCTATGAGCAGGCTAACTTACAGGCTAGTTTTGGGCCAGAACTCGAGCAGGCCTGGTTTTGATTCTGGTGTGTCATTTTTATTAAGAGTCTGGCAGATTTGCATGTCAATTTCAGCATGGACAGCATCTCCTTCAATACTTGTCTTTATTTCTATTGTGGAAAAAACTAAATAAAAGCTTTTAAAACAACAAAAGATGATGCCAGAAGACAAAAATAGGATAAAAATATACTTGCTGCCTTACTTTTAGTTATTTTGGTTTGGATTATTCACACCAGTAATGTTGGATTAAAGGTGTGTAGCCATGTATTTAAACTCTGTAGCCAGTATTTTGTGTGAATATTACAACTTAGCTCAAGCTGGGACACTACAGCTCCGTTTGGAACACTGAAACTATTGTTTTTTTGTAAAGGTTTTGCTCCAGTTAGCGTGTTTGACAGTTAAAACAAAAAAGGTCTCTCATCCTGTAATCTAAATCAAACTTTCCCGCAGTAACGCACTTCATCTGAAACCCAGTCAGACAACGAAAGGGTCAATTAAAAACACTGCTACTGCCATGACCAATGATACAGCGGTGGGTATTAGTGTAACATCACACATTGATTCCATTAGTGAGATGAGCTGTACCGTTATCCAGATTGTGTATGACGTGTGTGTGTGTGTGTGTGTGCATGTGGGGGAATTGTGCATGCATGCTTGCCTTCTTACACTCATGCGTGTAAACACAGCTACAATTTTAAGTACATGATTGTGTTGCCTCCGTGTGTGCGTGTGACGGTTAGGTTGCACTTGTTCACTCTTGCTCGCCGGCTTGTTTTCTTCCGTCCAACACAAATACAATTTTATGTACGAGTCTGTCTATTCGCTCTCCAGGATTCAAGGGATTTTCACGTACCAGTACAGTGAAAAAGTCTCAGAAGGCAATGTGGTGGTGGTCCTTTATTATCCTCCCAGGTCTGCTTATGGACCGCCTGTTGTATAGGCTGTGCAGGGAGGGGAGCGTGGTACCCGTCGTGCGCTCAGCCCGACCGCGCAACCCTCTGCAGGGCCGTGCTGTCCTGTGAGGAGCTGCTGTCATACCTGTACACTCTGGGTGGGTGCGTGTCCGTGCACGCACGCACACACACAACTTCAATTTTACGAGCGAGTTAACACGTGCGCGGGTTCGGTGCACGTGAACGCCGGCTTACGCGGGCGTGTGTGTGTTCAGCACACAAGGTGGGCGACTTGTTGGAAACAGCTTGTGTCATCAAGTGTTAGCAACCTGTAATCCCATCTGAGCCGCGAGGATGTGCAGCCACCGCCCCCCTCCCCGCCCGCCCCTCAATCGCAACACTCCGGCTCCCTGGGGCTCTGAGAGCAACCTGCGCCCTGCTGATACCTCCGCTACACGAGGTTTCCAGGTGACTTACACATATAAACACCAGGGGGGGGTGGGTCGGGTCTCAGCTGTTAGCGAGGTGAAGCTAGTCCCTGTGCGGAGGGAGATGATACTGACAGTCAGACTAGGAGCAGGTAGCTGCACTGGTGGTGATTTTTTCCGCCTCATAAGGCTCACAGGAGTCAGCTGCCTGAGCTAGAACTAAAAAAAAAAAATCGGTTGCATGATCTACACAATTAAATCCAAGTTTCGGAGAAGAGAAACCACAATGTAAGAACTTGGACTGGTTTGTCGCCTATGGTGGCACGTTTGCCGCTTTGATTGACAGGTAGGTGGCGTCACAGGTGGCTTGTTTGAGCACCCAGGCGTCATTTGACCTGCCTCAGGTCCGGCCAATCTTTTGATGAGCTCGGAGGCAGAAGAAGCAGCACTTCGGAAACCTGTGGGTGACGTCACTCATGCTCTGTCCATTCTTTATACTGTCATTGATTGAAACACCATGTGTCTTCAACAGACCAACTCCTTTCACTGTCATTTCTCCTTCAGACTAGGAAGGCAGGGGTGAGGTGACGAGATTGCAATGCCGCAATTGTACCACTAGATGCAACTAAATCCTACACACTGGTCCTTTAATTGTAAAACGAGAACTTCCGCCTACACAAACTTTCCAGAAAAAAGTAGCAGGGTCATGACCGCCGTGTCATTATTGAGTGTTTGTTCAGAGGACAAACAAGCAAGAATGGACAACATGAATATACAAAGTGAGTTATTCAACTTTCTTTGGATTGGGAATCCATCAGATTAGCAATCCAAAGCAAATTGATTTTTTTGTCCTGCAGTAAAATGAACTGAAATCATTTCATTTCAGTGCCAAGAAGGTCTAATCAGGAAATCTTTGTGGAAACGGTTTACAGTGATATAAAACGTATTTCGTATGTGGGCTGAAACATACAGTAAATGGCGGTATGGGCCAGACGTTTAATAGAAGCATTGTTAAATGTGATTGTGTTTGAGAGGGACAATTGAATGTTTGCTTTCTCTCCAGGCAGTATTCTGACAAAATCCAAGATATGCATCACAGCTGGACTTGGTCCTGATTGGCTCCAGTCACTAAAAAAATGACTGAAATCCGTCCAATCGGGCCAGTTTGCAGCAGCTGAACTGGAAAGCCTCCACTCAGCAAGGTTACCTCATTTAAATTAGAGCTGCTGCTGATGGACAATCTGGGTTTAGTTGTGTGAGGACTTGATTTAGTTAGAATATTGGAATTTAACCTCGTGTCCTGTGAAAAGCATTGCTGGTATGTACACGGACTGTATGCAATTCAGCACTGGTACTACTTTGTTGTGTAAAAACCCAGTCTTTGACATGACTTTTGGCATAGTTCAGTGCAAAAACAAATGAACTACTCAACAAAGAAAGCACAAAAAATGAATAAAGATTTATGCAGGATCTCTTTCATTTCTTTCTTTCTTTTTTTTTTTGCAGATGCCACCTAGAAATCTGTAATGAGATAATATACTTTGAGAGAGGGGGGGAAAAAAAGCTATTGAAAAATCTGAGGTGATGTTTCATTCAACACTGACATCAAATGCACGACTCAGAGACAAATTATCACCTGCAAAGAGCCGTGGTGAGAAAAAATGCCGCGGTACGAATCACAAACAGCAGAATTGTTGCTTTTTTCGAGTGACAAGTGTTGAAAGGTATTTTTCTGCCTTTGGAAATTAAATGTAAAAATGACAACACTTTTGAAAATCAGACAGCAGTGAAGTGTTTTGTTTTTTTCTTCTTCTTCTTTTTTCTTACCGGGAGGGAAAGCACCTGACGAAAACCAGATTTATCATAACTGCCAGTGTGTGTTACAAATCTTTAATTTGAGGTGTCGCGGGTTTGATCCCCACAGGAAAACGCTGAAGCACTAGCTGCTTATTTTAATACCTTTGTAATAAATCCTAATTTTTCCTGAAATTCATAAAACAAGCCTTTGTTTAGCTGTGCCGAGATGTATTTATGACATGTTATCATGGGCTTTGAATGGATTTTATGTGCCTTGGGGTAATGAAACTGTGTCTGTACGTAAACATGGCCATGATTTGTATCATTTGACAATTAAATTACAGGGGGATGCTTGCCACGCAGAGTAAATACCTTAAACATTTCCGTACCGGAGAAAAGAAACTGCATGAAGGTGATACTAATGGTAGGCTGGCAAGTCCGCAGAGATATCCACTCAATAGGCAATTTAAAAATGGAAGGAGGAGGTTTGACTAAGCAATAAAAGTGTTGGACTGCCAGGGAGAGCAGAAACACAGAGCAGAGTGAGGTGGTGGTGGTGGTGGTGGAGGGGGGTACCAATTATCTTATTTATAAATCAACAGCAATCCCACTGATGACTTGATCTTAAATTTGATCAAGCTGCAGGTTTTGAAGTCTCCTCAAAAAAAAAGAAAAGAAAGAAAATCATTGATCTAATTCCCTTTATTGGTAATAATCACGAGGGTCCCTTTGGCCTGCACTAATCAGAATCCCATTGATCCGGTCTCAGCTGACTGGCTTCAGTAGTCACAGTGTTAGAGGAGAAGGATGGCGTTGTATAGCCCCAAGCTTAATTGTTCGTTCTGAAGATGTAACTCTTAAGAGTTTTTTTTAGAAGCTTTAATGTTCACTGGGATCAAGGTATCACCAAAATTCACAAAGATAGTGAAGGTCTGCCCCAAAATCAGAATTCAAGATGTACTATGTTTACTGTGTCCTCAAACTGAGGTTGAATTCACGTACTGTAACATTTTCATCATCGTATCACACAAAGATGTTGGCTGGCCTCCATGATTCAAATAGGGCTTTAATAAAGGAATTATTTTACACAATCATATTAAGTCATTTCTTTTTCTTTTTTTTTTAGTTGGAATTGGAAAAACGATGTCATGTCTGCATTGCAATGAATCGTGGGTAATTAAATCAGTAAAGCCTGGTGACGTCTGCTCTCTGGATGTCTAAAAAAAGGTCCGCTTGAGACCCTTTTGTGGGCTGTATGAACTGTGGGTATGGACAGCCCCTAGCAATCACAGAATACCCGGGCATGCGGCCGCAAAACTGCAGGAACAGTTATGTCTGGAGATTTTGAGAGATGTTGAGATTTTGATTCATCCTCGGGGCACCATGAACGGTTGAAAAAAATGTAATCCTTCCAGTAGTTGCTGAGCTATTTCACGAAAAACCTGGAATGTTAACCTCATGACGGAAAAGGATAGCCAAATTCATAAGAATTTGTCCTCTGGGTACCATGATTGTTATTGACATTTCTGTGGCAATCCATCCAATAGGTTATTCAGCTATTTCATTAAAAAAAATCTGGGGTATTAAGCTTATGGTGGCCTTAAAGTATCACCAAAATCATAAGGATTCATCTTCTGGGAACCATGAATGGTTCAAACAAGTTTCATGGCAATCCATCCAATAGTTGTTGAGTCATTTCACAAAAAAAAACAGCAATTTTAATCTCATGGTGGCCATAAAAGATGGCTAAAGTCATAAGGATTTATCCTCATGGCACCATGAATATCCACTGAAGAGGACCTTGAAGCTTTCTTTCTTTAATGCTTTTTTTATCCATTACACAGCTCAAATCAGTTGGGACCCAAGCAACTCACTCATTCCTTCTCCAAAGTGTGATGATAAATTGATATTGGTCAATAAACCTATCAACCAGTACAGATGTGGTACAATAAAATTGCTGCCACTTTAGGTACTGCATGTTATCTCCATATAATCACGCTCTATATGATCATGCATTACCGCTGATATAACCAACCCCACCCGAGTTGATAAATGAGGTTACCAGGTTAGTGAGGGCATTATTATGCATCGTCTTGTCACTATGACACATCATCAGCACCATCACCATCCTCATTAGCGTATCACATTTACAGGTGATGCCGCTGCAAGACGACGCCTCGACTGATACGAGGCGGAAAGGAAGCATCCAAGACAAACAAAAGATCATTAAAGCGCATTAAAATCCACATTACAGCTTTTACTGCCTCCTCGGGAGGAAATGCACTGGGTGAGTCATTCGTGGGCCAGATAACTTGCCACACTGTGGCCTAATGGCAGCTCATGTGGACGCCTGCCCACTGATTGCAATTTGGCAGCAATGCGATCAGAAGCTCACAGAGGTATGTGAGGTTACTGTATGTGGGCAAACACGCATCGGCTCGACAAAACTGAGCGTTTAAGCCAAACAAGGGTGAAGCGTACATCCTAAAATGACCCTGGCTTGCCAATAAAGACGTGAAAACGCAGTCATGTAGATATAACCTCCTCTCATTCTGGATGTCCTCTGGAGATCAAGATGCTTTTCCATGCAAAGAAAGGTTGCAACATGTGGGGGAAGAGCTCTTTCTTCGCTTGGACAAAGTAAACATTGAAATAAGGATGCTCTCAAAAGTTTTTAAAGTGGTCAGGAAAAAAATTCTACCTTTTGAACTAGTTTTTGTGACTGCTTTTTTTTTTCATTTTAATCATTTTACATAACATTTCCTGACATAGGACCTCATGTAATACATTCTTTGACTGTTAAGTGGTAAAATTTGACTAAATGTTCAGCAAAAATTGTTTCGTTAATCATAATGGGTGAAAGAGACCAACGACCACACCCCATGGGAACAAGAACTAGACCAGGATGCAATGCAGAGGTATATCTGTCAGGACCATCACCAAGATGTATTAAAATATGTGTATTTCTTTTTCAAAATGACATAACAAGAATGTTCCATGGATACAAAACAACGCCTAAGACATGCAGAATATTTCCATCTGAGGTAATGGTGCAGCTATACTAATCATGGAATCTTTGGTTTGAACTTTTCACTTGATATAAGCATCATAAAGCTGTGTTTAAAGGTTGACTTGCACTGTGGGTTTCAACTACCTTTAAATCCACTTGGACAGAAATTAAAGGTGAAACTCAGGGTTAAAATTTCACATCGACTTCCAATCATAAATACTGTAACCCCAGACAGTTTCGAAGACTCGCTGCGGCTTTTCTCACCGCATCCATATTAGCCGACTGTACTTAAATGTATTATCTCTGAGCCGAGCTTCGTGTGTCCTAACCCCCCTCGGTGTTTCGCCGGGGGTGACTCCTGCAGCAACAATCACAGGATCAGAGAGAGAGGATCCACAGCAGCACAGCTCCGTCGCTCCCCCATGATAAATGAGTTTGTATTGTCTGTCAGGCCGGCTTCCTGCCAGCCCAGGTCACTGGTTATTAAATTACCACTTGCCAATGTCCTAAATACTGATTGATGGATGAGCATGGCAAATGAAGGACTATGACTTTTGTTTTCCCCCTCCCAGGTTTTTCAGTAAGAAGGGAAACATATACCAGATTGTTATTGACATGTATTGAATGCAGGCTGGTGGCCTTCTTCATGAATTGTTCTTGGTGGTTTTGTTACAGTTTCCTTTATGTTTCTTCCCCCGAGTGTTTCTTACAGTAAGAAGCCTATGTTTGAACCATTTCTGCAAATGTATGTCAAATGGTTCCTCAAAAGCCCTTTCTTTGTCTTTCAGCCCAGAGGGTCCCTTTTTACCTCCCAGAAGAACCAGTACCTGTCAGTACCTTTTCAAAGAATTTAGGCTTTTTGTCACTTGAGGAACTCAATTGTTCCTTTAGAAGTACAAACAACCAGGATAGAAATATAAAAAACATGCTAAACAGTACAAGAGTTGTACTCCAAAACTCAAATTTGGTGAATGTTGGGGAAAAGTCAACAGATTTGCTGTCAGAGCGAAGTGAAAAATGTTCAGGTGTTCTATAACTTGGAGTCACAGTGCCTATGTATCTAATTTTGACAAAATAAGGGAAAAATAGTAATGGTTTTTTTTTGCATTTTGCACCTCTTGAGTCTTGTTCTCTTCCAAGAATACACTATATAGTAATAGTTCACCTTTTCTGACAGCTAAAATTGACACCTTTGTTACTTTACAGCAAAGGTTGCACTGCACTGCTTGAGAAGTACTCCTTATTTTACAAAGTGCCTCCATATCGCGCAAAGAATTTAATTGTTCTTTCAGAGAATGTGCAACAAGGGACCAATTCTAACGTGCGAGAGTAGCACTCCAGTATCTTCCAGCCACAGAAGGTAGCATCAGAAAACAGCTTTATAAAACTTCGACCACCGAATCTGACTGTTCAGGTCTCGTAATTATATTGTTGACTGCTATGTGTGTCTATCTTTGTACAGTGATGCGAGGCTTGATGTCGGGCTGGTGTGTAGTCATGTGGGCTGTGTGCCTGTGAGTGTATGTGTGTCTCAGGGGTGTGCTCAGGGTTAGGGGCATTGATGAGTCTGTGGCTGACATTTGAGTGTGATTGAGGGGGAGTGCGGATACTAAATCACTGCATTGTTCTGCTGTCGGTGCGTCCTGTCGTTACTGCACTTTACAGACCAACATGATGCTTCTAATGGGATAATAAGCAATTAAACAAGAGCACAGAAGCTTGGCGCCTTAATAAAAACCCAAAGCCTGAGGTGCTCGAACCAAAGACTGAAGAAAGTTGAAGGAAAAAGTGCAAAAATAGCTGTTGAAAATGATTAACAGTGTCTTTTTCCAGCAGTCACAAAGAAGATTTTTTTTAAAGCTGCAAAGCCTTCATCAGCCTTATGAAGAAGACGAACACTGGCTGTGTTTTCTCACTCATTGTTAACTATGCCACATTTCTGTCTAATGATAAGGTAAATGAAAGGATATTTCAAAGAGAACTGGCCGTCCCTGAGTAGTTTTTTTCAAAGACTGGACAAACTGGAGCAGTTTGGAAAAAGACCGCAGGCGTGCCGAATGATTGTCAGCCATGCAAATAATCACTTACTTACACTCAGTGAGTTTGCTTCGGATAAGGCAAATTACCATTTGAAAATGAGCTCAAAAACACTCTGGGCGAAAAGCTTGCATCATGATTCTCGGTTATATTACTGTGGATACGTAACTACGCGTATACACACACACAAATGCTGACAAACACGCACAAACGCAGCGCTCTGTGCAGCCTCTGAACTGGCTGCAGGGATATCATATGAATGCTCTGATCTGATGGAGGGTTTGTCTTATTGCTGCATCCAGTTGAAATTGGTTTTCAGACAGTCAGATGATGCTTCGGCTTTATTTTCCGGGCTGCTGATGTTGTGATTGTTTGAAGGCATTTCTGCAACATTATATACAAGTAGAAAATGTGGATGTTGACAAGGCAAACTGGATAGAGTGACGGTGACATGCTGGAAAGTCAGCAGACTCAAACCTGCACTATTGTGTTACACAATTGCCCCTTTCCCACTACAGGAACTTAATGAAACCTAACATAGCTGTCAGGCATGCTGAGGTGATACTATATACATGATCAAGGTACTTTTAGGCTGAACGTGCCATGTTGATTATGACTGGTCAAAGAGACGTGTCACAAACACGTCACAACAAAGATTATTAGAATGTTACCGAACATGTCGCCTGCTATTTTGTCAACAAACGTTGCAAAGTGCGATTAGATGTTGATGGAAAAGGAGAGAGCGGGGATGAGCAGATAGTATATCACAGCTAAGGATGGCCAGATCCATCCGTATTGGCTCGTATTCCGTAAAAATATGCGATCAGGTAATCGACCAGTGCTGCACATTGTATTTATTTACTAGTTGATCTCAACTCCCTGCCAGTCAAGATGGTGCACAGCTAGCAAACAGGCATTCATTTGTCTTTTAACCAAACAACAAACTCCGTGGCCGGCAAGTGAGGGCTAATGCCAAAAACTGCAGTTCCTCAAACGTCCACTTGAGGCTGGCTGCAGAAGTGAGTTCAGTCTCCATAAGTCCCCATGTTAAAATGTCCAACTTCACAGCAGAAATAAACATGTTTACAGCCTGGTACAAAAAACTGTTTTGGTCTCTATAGCTAATTTCCACGTTCACGACAACTGTACTGAGGGTGAATTTTTATAGAACTCACCTGTTCAAATTATATTAAGGCTTAAAGTTATGCAGGATTAACAGCACACGTGCAAATTCATGCCTGTGGCACACATCGAACTGTCCATACAGACACAAGAATAAATAAGGTACAGTAGCCAGAATGTGCAAATCTACAGAGTAAATGTAATAAATCAGCTCTGAAGAGTTAAATAGAAAACAATTCGTTTTGATATATGTCTTACGTACATGTTGCATTGTACAAATATTTGTACCTTCTTTTGACTGACTAAAACATTTAGGAAGCCTTTTCAGTCACCTGACAAGCGAGATTGAGGTGGGAAATTAGATTAACAGTCAATAAATCTGCATGTTAATTACTTTGAAACGTCTCCTTTGTCATGGCTGGAAGCTTCCTGGACTCTCAGACAGGTGTTGCAGTCAGTGTATCCTTTAGACTGACAGTGTATCAGGATGAATAGCCAGGTTATAAAAAGCCCTTTAAGCTCATCTTATCCTTTTAGTTGCTGAGTCTATGGTTGAATTCGGAGCTACTGTCAACAATATGAAGTTCCCAGCTGGGATTGGGAGGTAAGCAAAGTTTTAGCTACAGTGCTGAACTAATGCCAGTTTGATTAAATGCTCTGGATACAAACAGCAGGGGTTTCTGATCCCTTCACCATTATAGTTTTCAGAGCTTACAGAGCTTCCCTCATTGTGCTGCTCTCTTTCTGACCTTCTTCAGCTGAGGCCAATCTATCATATCATCAGAAAATGACCGCAGTGTGTTGCTCTAATCTAATATAAAAATACAGCGGGCGTGAATGCTTCATCAGAACGGGTGTCATTTTGGTTGAAAGTCTAAAGCTGGGCTTTATTTCCAGCAGATGCATGGCAGAGAATGAACATTTGTTTACATCCCCGGATACATTAAGTGTTTATTTGATAGCAAACACAATCCAAATTGTCACTTAGCGATGCAAGCTCCAAGTCCAATAAGCCACGGGTCTTTAAAAGTCACAAAGTGCTGCCATGTTTAACAGGGTTAAATACACAAACAAAGATGGATTGAATGTGTAATTTGGAGCATTCAAATTTGGTGGAAGAGGAAAAAAAAACAACAATATTTCTCGGGGAGCACGCCTTGCTGCATATTAATTCTTATCGTGGTGATGAATAATCATGCTTCTTATGAGGAAGAGTCAGTAGAATACAGCAGCACTTTGAGCTGTCATAATTAACAGACTCACTCAACAATGGGCACATTCTCAAAGAGACTTCTTATTAACACAGACATAATGGGTAAAGTGCATATTAAAATGGGTATTTAGAGTGGAAGGGATCAAAACTACCAATGAAAACCCAGTTTTATGGTTGACGTGTTTCATTGTTTCAGCGTCAAATGAATGCCAGCCGACAGCCGAGGCCTGGGCCATACTGTACGGCTGCCCCGAGGTGTCAAAAAGCTTTGGCGTGACACTGCCATTACCCATGGGGCTCGTGCACACCTCATTAGCGACAGAGTATCCTTTGGCCACCCATGGGCGAGATTCAGTCCCTTGGTGGCTTAACAAGATCACATTTAAATCCGCGGCGAGATGGGGAATCGCTTCCTGATGAACATTCATCAGCGGGACGCAATTATTTCCAGGCTGCTTCCATTTCTGATCTAGTTTTGTGAGGAGTTCATAAAGATCGTGTTGATTTCCCGGTGAAAATATGCAAAAAAAAAAAGGTGTAAGGGTCAGTTCAACCGAATTACAAATACGCATTTTCTCACCCACCTTTAGTGGCACTAAGGGAGGCAATTAAGTTGGTGGTTTCATTCGCCCAGGTTTAGCAACACCGGTCTCTGCATTCAATTGAGGTGGATGAAATTTCATTTTTGGTTCACGCAGCATTGAAAATGAGCAATTACAAAATTCAATAGAAGTGTGTCTTTCCAGAAATAGTGGAAGGAACACAACTCAATCTCAAAACTTTGGGCAAATCAAAACCAAAACTATCTGCATCTGTTTCAAAAAAAATATGTTTTCTTCTACATTTGGTGAAGTAAAAGAGTTGTTGAGAGTTTGTTGGACAGGTCTAGGAAAGTGGATGAATAATCCTTTGTCTTCCCCAAAGGTGCCCTTGAGCCGAACATCAACATTATCTCTTTTTCTCTGGGAAACATCATGTTGACTCAACCAAAAGACAATCACAACTAACTCAGATTAACGCAGGCAACTGAGCTTCGTCAGCAAAATAAAGAAAGAACAAAGAACTTCCATCTTCTAAATGTTCCCTTACATCACGAGACGGATGGTTAGGGTCCGTAATTCAACGATGAGCCCTGAATTCCAACTGAATAGCCTGTTCCACAGTGTGCCTGTCAAGGGTGATTACAAGCTTAGCAAGAAAAATGAGATACCGGTTGACCTATTTCTGAACACTTTGTTTCACGCCGTCCCCCCACAATCTCCCCTTCCTCCATTCCGATCCTTTCTTCCAACCAACTTTGCCGGTTCCTTTCATTTTTTTATTCCAGCCTCTCTGCCCACCGGTTCCCTCAGAGTAGAGGTCAGGTCAGAGGCCACCTGGCTCAACCACGTTGCTGAGCGTGAGCAACCTGGCAACAAAGGCCTCTGCTGTTGGGAGATCTGTCGCTCGGTGCCAAACTTTCACCTTCACCCCCCTCGCCTCTAGCCTCTCTGTGAAGAAAACCCCTGCAGGGATGCTTCAATGGGGGGTTGTGAGCGCTCAGCCCTCTGAGGCAGCAAAGTTTGGATGCTGTCACGAGGAGAGTCACACTGGGAACTCATCAGCGAGAAAAAGGTGGGAAATAAAAGGAGGTGACGCACCTCAGCCTCGGCTCGCGGACAAAGCGCGCTCAGAGACGCCGCGGCAACCTTCATGGTCGCCATTTCTCGCCACGTCTTTGACATCATCGGACGACGAGCGGCCTCATTTGGCTGTCAGGATATATTTTCTAAATGTGTCGAAATGCAGCTTGAGGAGCCTTTTTATTGGTTCTAACTAATAAAAAAAAAATGCTTAATTGAAACAATACGCTATGAAATTGATGAAAGAGTATGAGTTTCTCAGTGCCACTGATGTCCTGAAAATCCTGCGTGTTGAGTTTTGCAGATAAGAGTTAAAGAAACTGGCAGCGGGCCCTTCTTCTCATATCCTCAGCAAAGCAACATGGGAGACCAGGGGTTTGGTCTTAAGAAGAAGTAAGTAGAGTTTGTTATTTCACCGCCTTTGACTAAGGTCATACCAAATTAACAGACGACTGACTGAATAAAAATAGCATACCATTAATTCTTTTTTTCTCCTCTCTGCTCATAAATCTTAAAGGTTGACCTGATTTTTAATGTTAAACTATGTGGAGAAATTAAAAAGGAGGAGGAAGGGGGGAAAAACATTCAAATAAGCAGCGCGGACTAATTTCAACCATGTCGCCGGCTCAGGTTTCATGTGGGATCTGCGGGGACTAAAAATACTTTTGGTCTTTTGTGGGGAAACAATTTTTTTATAAAAAAAGCCGCACGAAAACAATGCTCGGTCGCGGCGTTCGAACGAGAGCATTTTCAATTATGCTGGCAGAGATTTTGAAACTTTATGGTCAAGCGACGCTGAGAATTATAATCAATTTTCAGGTGATAAAAAAACATAAACAGTACGGTGGGTGGGGGTGGGGGGGGGCGGGTGGGTGAGCCATTTAATTGCCACCACATTCGTTAACAAGCTTAGCTCTTGTCTCAGCACTGTGCACCATACTCAGCATTCAAATAGATCCTAATTATTTCTAGTGAAGGTCTTAAGATTGTCAACTCTTGTGTTGGCCGATGATAAAACATGGCTCTTTCAAACTTAATCATTACAAGTACGTTCAACGAGCATAAATGGCTCAGAGGTTAGAGCTGCATTAACTCGCGTGTCCATTTTGGTTGGATGGCCTGGCACAACAAAAAAAAAAAAAAAAAAAAAAAAAAAGCAGATTACATCTCAAATCAAACTTTCTAACTGATGATCGCGCTTCCTAAACAGTCAATTATGGAATGTTTACTGTGGTGTTTTGTGGCGTTATTTGTTTCTGTTCGCTTGATAACATGCTAGGCTGACTTTGGATTGACAAGGATTTATGGGAAAGCAGCGAACGGAGTAAAAGCCAATCACGTAAACACCAATTACAAGCCCGCTGAGGAGAATTAAAGCGTCTGAATCAAGATTTTTTTTTTTTTTTTTTTCCGTTCTTTTTCTAAAAACAGACGGTAAAAGAAGGCGATACCGATGCGTTTAATGAGGAGAAGGGATGATGGGCAGTGCTCGATCATAATATGCAAATCAGCTCGGAAATAGTGTCTGATGCACTTCTGTGCAGCAGTGCTGTGAATGAAGACCGCTGCTGCTAAATTATTATGATAATTAAGGAGTTTTGGAGGCAGCAGAACTTGTGTCGGTATAGGAAAATAAAGTAACCCTAACCTTTCTACGCCAACAATCTTACTATCTGTGGATCTCCCACAGGATCCTTTGTATCCCCACAAAGATTATTTTGTTTTTTATTAAGGCTGATAAGATGCAGGAGCATCACTGGAAAACTACCAAAACGCCCTGGTGACACTGATGACGTTTATCGAACATGCTGATCACATTTCAGGGACAACAAGACCTCAGAGCTGCCAGATTAACTCTGCACTGTTCTTATTAGGGTTGGACAACATGCCTACAAACTCTCCTGGCTGCCTGTCAAGACTCAAATCTCAAGTACACCTGAACTTTTGTGTACAGCTCCATCTATTAAGCAGGTATTTATCTAAAAGACATAATTGAAATATCTTGTCAGTGTTTCCAACATTTTGTGAATGATTACTTGTCGCCGAGACCAAAAGACTCTCAGACTGTTTTATGTGAATAAAGAAGAGCTAAAACTCTCCAGCGTGCATACAGCAGACATTTTTTTTTTTAGATATAGACAAATAGAAATTACACAATAATACAAATCTGCATGGCAGAACTTTTTGTTCTTCTTTCCTTTCACATTAATCATCTTGTGGTCCTTTTGAGGAGACACACGACTGAGAGCCAGTGGCTTAGGTCAATCAATCATTTGGTCTTGTTTTGGGGTTTTTCTTGCCTTATTTTTGCCGCAGTTCATCTCCCTCTTAGCTTTCTTAATTTAAACTATTCAAACTATGATCATCCGGATTTCGTTAATGTTCTTTTGTATTCGTGGACACCCGGGAAGACTAGCAAAAATCCTATCACCTCTAGCCCGAAAGTGCCACCATTATGACAGATAATTAAAAATACAGTCGAATTCCCGACTGTTCCTGAAAACTGGATACTTGTGTGCACTTGTGTGTGTAAATTACATCCTGTCATCTCATAGTTTTAGCATTCATTCACAGTTTTGTAGTATTTTTTCTTGTTTAATGTTTCTAAATTCATTTATTTAATTAAAACATAGATCACTCCAACAACTCCAACCAACAATATATCATACACAAGGACAGTATGGCTTCTGGATAAAAAGATAAAGACTGTCACTGTCATTGAATTTTTCTATTCGTGAAAAAGGAGTTAAGCTGATTTTTGAAGAAGTATTGCAACATCATGTAAAAAGGCCTACAGGCGATAACTGGAAGTCATTAAACGTACATATAAAGTGCGCCTGTGGTAAAGGGCCTAAACGTGTCAAGCAATCACAAACAGTAAATCCTTAACTGCCCCTGCTAATGCGGTAATCAAGGTGTAATTTGCTCTGTGCTGTGAAACAACTCCTTTCATTCGTCCCCACATTGCGGTGATTGTGGTATCAACAACAAGTTGAGAGCAGAAACGAGAAACTCTGGTGAATGCTATTAATAAAGACACACATCTCGCCACTCTCAATATGGCAGGCGTAACCCAGTGCAGGCTTTGGTCCCTCTCCTCTCGCTAATCCTAACCCAGTCTCCACTCATCTCTCGCCAAACTCTCCCTTTAATGTGGCGCAGAGCCGGTCAGCCTCTAAGTGTACCGTCCCAACAATCCACGCCACTGGACGCCAGAACTGGGACATTTACTTCCTGGTCTGTTTGAGCTTCAATCACAATAAAAGTGCCCAGACCGCTTGAACAAAAAAAGAGCAGGGGGAAGAAAAAAAAAAAAAAAAATCACCCCTAAAGTAATGTGGTGCCACAGAACTCAAACCAGATGAATCTTCTATTTTTACCTTTCTTTGCCAAGGAGCATCAGGCAATATCCCCTGCATTTAGTGAAGACGTCAAGTTAAAGCTTAAAGAGGAGAGGGAACAAAGACAGCTAATTTCCCACCGTCGCACACATCCCTCTCCTCCTTCCAATGTTTGCTTGATTCTGTTGTGTATGATCTTAGAGATGTGGATATTGAAATGATATGACACAAACACATACTAGCATATGTATACACATCTGTGCGAGTGCAGGACGCCCGAACTTCCTTTCTGTGGCGTGAAAGCTGGTGCGGCATAGGTGAAAGACAAAAAGATCGAAACCTGAGCGCTTCTGCACAGATGCGGCGACGCAGGCGACGGAGCACCAGGCGACAAAACACATACACGCTGTAAATTTGTTGCTAAACACCAGACTCCAGATGCTGCTTTGGTCTCGAGAGAGAGATAATCTCACTGGACTTGTTCAACATTAGTGGCAGGCTAGCAACAACAGTAAACATACAAAAACACGAGACTGGGCGAGTCCATAACATCTTTTCACACATATTATAAAAAGTTTAGCTAACATGACTATAAAGAAACAGCTGTCAAGAGAATTGTTTTATAATTTACTGAATTGGTTGTTATTCAACAAGCAGAAACATATGTATTATGTAATTTTGGGGACATTGCTGACTGACAAATTCATTTATTTATTCATAATAAGAGTAAACATCGTAATATTAATTTAGCAGCCACAGAATGTCCGCTAAAAATGTAGCTTAAACAAAGGCACAAACTGTTAGCAACAGCAACAACACTAAAGCATGTTCAAGAAAGCTAAAATAAGCTTCATATGTAAGCTAATTAGCCTAGTTAGCCTTCCAAGTTATGTTATAGCTAGTTTGGTAAGCTAAGCTAGCATGAAGTTAGCAAATTTTTATTCATTATGACCAGGTGTCTTGTAAACAAATAATTAATAATATTTGGCAGCCTAAACCAGTCTGAGATGATAACTGATGCTAGCAACATCTACACTAACCTCTTTAGCAGCCGCCGTTGTGTCGTCACACACACCTAGCATTAAACCACGACTGTAGCTCATGCTTTAGGCTAGCTGTGGTTTGTCATACCGATGCCAATTGGTCCGACCTTGAGGCCTTATATCTGTTGAATATATCTGAAGCTGCACTGTTGACATCAATGTCTCTTCCTTTCTTGCCGCTTAGTGGCAAGTTACTACGTTTCCCGCCTGTCAATCAGTGAATAGCATAAATCCATCAGCAGGTGTCGAGCGCGCTGAGTGCTATGAGCTCTGCTGCGCCACAAGTGGTCAGAAACTCCACTAGGATACTTTCAGCTGCACCAAGAACAGAACTTGCTCTTTGCCTCTGCCCCGTGCTTTAAGCCAATGAGACTATTGCTGCCTCTGTAAAATATTTGTGTAACTAAACTCCAATTTGCTAATGGCCACATAAAACAGCATTTCATTCTGAATGACTTTTGTGTGCGCCTCCCTTCCTGGACGCTGGAAAAAAAAAAATGAAAAATCAATTTCCAGCTATTTGCTGAGCGAGTCTGCTTGATTCAAACAACATGGCACCTGTGACTATTCAACAAGGGCACTTTCAAATTGCCTCATCAGTAAAAGCTGCTGCAATTTCTGCCGTGAAAAGAGAGAGAGAGAAAAAAGGAATAAAGACGAACAGCCGGTGAAAAACAGATATGAGCCTCCGTCGCAACTCAGGTGGAAATTGCAGGCCCAAGGCCACACCCCTGTTTCCTGCTGGGAGTGCTGGATATACGGCGGCATCCTCAGAGTATATTATGTTCCAAATAATTATTGATTTTCATCTTTTGCCTTATCATATTTAGATTAAGCCGATAGCATGGACAAAACCTCCATTCACAGAAACACTGATTTAAAAAATTTGCCTTTTCATATTTTCAAGTCAGGATATCAGTGGACACTTCTCCCCTGCACACACTCATTTCTGTAATTGCTTTTTCATATTTTGTTATCGGCAAGTGGTGTTTAACCAGAAAACACACACACACACATACACGGGGAGAGATACACACATCAAAACACACACACAGTTACTCAGATCCATAAAATGTAAACGAGAAGCAGAGATTAATGCTGTGTTTAAACCTACCTTTTCTGTAAGTCAAGCGCTCTGGGCGGGTTATTTCTAATTTAAAACTGAGCTATACCAGCCCCTTAACGCCCTCATCCTTATTAAAGACATTTCAGGACACGCTGTAGCGCCAGAGGCACAGTTCAAATATATATGATTCAGTGTCATTTGCAGAGGAAATCTGGTTTTAAAGGAAGTTAATTCTGCCTTTTGCGACTGCAGCGATGACAGATGTAATGTGTGGTCCAAGGTTTTTCTTTAACAGTACAGTGAGGGCTGCTGTTGAGCCTGCAAAGTGCCACTAATTACTGTGTAACTGCGCTTTAATCTTAGATTATTCCTTTGATTTAGAGTGATTCCTTACTTTCTTTGTTTTTAATCCTAACAACAAAACTAAAACCTGCAGTATCAGGTTAAAAAGAAAACCTGTTCTTTCATCATCAGCTTCATCGAACAAACTCTGTTGTGCTGCCAATAGGGGCGTTTAGATGAGAAACCGCTGGAAGGCTAAGACCGATTTTTTCATTTAATTTTGAAGGACTTGTTGACTCTCGCGCTGGCATTTTTTTTTTTCCCGCATCGAAACCGCCGTGCAAATTTATGTCCCATGTTCCTCACAAACAAACGGCCCCAAAATCCACCCGTGACCAACAAAAAAAAGTCAGAATTTAAACGTCTTGTGTGGAGCGTCGCGGCCGCAAACAAACAAAAAAAAAGGTTTAAAATGATTTTGCAGCGGTGGGAGATGCGGTTGAAAATAGGGCAGAAACCAAAACAATCAGCTGAAAACACTAAACTGCTTCACACAAGATGAGTGAGCTGCTCCCTCTGGATGTTCTTCATCTCTGGTATGCGACCTTTCCTGTGACTGGACGCCTACCTGACAGTTCAAGAAACAACATTGACACACACCCCACCCATCTGGCAACCGCGGTTTAAAACAAAATGCTATGAATTAATGCAGCTCCCATTTGTCCTCGCGGTATACATACTTATGTGTTTATTTGAAATCAAAGGGGTGTGGCAAAAGCTGTACGAAACCCAGCTGCAGGCCTAAAGACACTGATGGCTTCACAACACAAAGGCTGAGAGAGAAACACTGAGCGTAACACAACAAGAAAAATCGAAAAATACAAACAAAACGAGTGATTTGCACACAAAAAAAGAAAATTGAATCAGGCACAGCCCATCCACTGGAGAGAGGTTCTGTAAACAAGTGGCCGTGCTAAAACAATACAGCTGGATTTCCTCTTGGTAAGCGACGATAATCATCGCTCACTGTTTACCACAGTGTAGAGGGGTTCCAGCCCCGAAACCCCCCCCCCCCCCCCCCCCCCAATCCACCCCTCCTCCTCCACCCCTCAATAACACAAATGAAGCTGGATCTCGGTGATGGTGCGCTCCTGCACCCGAGATTTGGCACCGTGCCTCTCGCTACTGTCCAAACAGATCAGGAAAAAATGTGATTCCTCTCTGTGCAAAGTCAGAAAGTTTAGCTTTTGTGTGTTTTCTGTCGGGGGAAAAAAAAAACTGAGCTTAAACCGTGATTTTGGCATAACTTACCTCCTAACTATGACAAAATTTCTCTCTCTCTCTCTCTCTTTTTTTTTTTTTAATGTATTCTAAACGTCCTTAATATCCGAGAGCCTGGAACACTTTTTTCCCCGGCAACATTTCCTAACCATTCCAAAACTAATCATTTCTCTTTATGGAAAAAGAGCTTATCATATGCAAAGTGCTCGACATCAATGTCTTCATATTCTCGTTTGAGAAATTCATTGCGCGGTGAATTCCCTCGGGAACGCTGCAGCCAAGTTTCTGCCTCGCAAAAGTTTTTTTTTTTTTTTTTTCTCCTTCTTTTTTTTTTTTTTTTTTTATTCTCTCACTTTAATTCAACTTGGCACGTTATTTCTCAGAAATACCGTCGGGGCTCGGGGGAGAAACGTAGACGTGGTCTCACTTGTTAGTGCGGGTTTTAGTGCTGAATAAGGATCAGACAATGGCTGAGGGGAGAGGGGCTTGCAGTCTTGCGAGGTATTGACACAGGAGATATTGCCTGAACAAAGTGGAGCCGTGAGAAAAGGGAGGGAGCGAGCGTGAAGGAAGAAGGAGAAGAAGAAAAAAAGAAAGATTATCTTAATTATCATTCAGGAGCTGCTTAGTGCAGCACCTGTGCATGAATAATGTCATTTATAGGCACATTGAGATGTGCATAATTCCCCCTTAAATCATACACATTAGCGGAATAACAAGGGATGAACAAGTCGGCCTCTCGCAGGCTCAACTAGGAGCGAGGGGGTTCATTGTCAGCTCCTCACCTCCCCAATAAGAATGTATTTCTCTATTCAAAGACTCCACTCCTCTCTCATTTAACACTTGCTATTCGGTCCAGAAGAGCTGTGAGGTTACATATCCTGCTTCATATTACCACGCTGGGTTTCATTTGCGCACTGCGTGACTTCAAAATAGAGGATATTTTAGTGCTTAGCGGCGGAGGGGTTGTATGATCGCGCTTGTTTTGAAGTAAAAAGCAGTAAGGAAGCTCTCGCTAATACACGTGGATCAATGTAAATGTCCTCTGAGTTGGCGCCCTTGCACAAACGGAGCTCGGATGTTGAAACAAAGTGGATATTAAAAAGATGTTCAGTTGAATCGGGGCCTCCGTGACAGACTCAAGAAGAGCTGCTTCCTCTCATTTAGACCTGAAACTGAATGCTACAAACCGGGCTAGAAAAGGTGTAGAAGTCGTAGAAGAAGCCTCTGTCACAACAGCCAACACAACTTCAAACTCCACCAGGAGCGTTTTGCCCATCAGACTTTACTAACTTGCTCATTTTTCCTGGTGTATGTGCTTCTAAATATGTAAATACGTCACGTAGTTTCATTGTTTTTATGAGTGAAAGTTTGCAAGGGGTGTTTTATTTTGAAAACCGTCCAAATTCTCTATGTCGTTTCTGTGTCTGACTTTCGGCCAGCTCGAGCTGCTCCATGCGGATCGACATATTCGTATTCTCGACAGAGCCGGGCTGACCACGCCGCCAAAATACACCACCGTTTTAGATTTTGTAGGAATAATCTGAATCCACAAAGAAACTAGTAACTAAAACTGTGAACGCAATGAAGTAAAAAGTACAATATTTCCCTTGAATCGATGCCAGGTAGAAGTATTACTCAAGTATACAGAAAGTACCTCAAAACTGTAGTTCATATCAGCAGTATTAGATATGTTATTGTAGTTAACGGTGTCAGTACTAGCCTTATTAAACGAAACGCGCGCATTCAAACATTTTAGGGCGAGCTTTGTTTGGTGTGTAGTCAGAGCTTCATCTTACCTCACAGGGCTCTTTATCTTGCTTCAGAGTCGGTCTTGTGTTGGCTTGAAGTACACGAGGACCACCGCTCTCTTGTCAACAGTCCCCTGGATAAAAATAAAATAATTAGCATTTATAAATCCATAAATTAAACATATTCCTGACTAATATCAAAGTTACGCATCTAGACTGAATAATTCAACAACAAACCGTCCCAAAGTCTTAAGAGTCACTATTCTAGTATTTTTTTAACACGTAAATTAAGTTTCAACATTGAACAGGAACATAATTCACATACCAGGATGAAATACGTTCAAATCAGTGGCTTCATACTAGCACACCTGTCAAGGAGAGAAGGAAAATAACATAGTACAATTAGCATAACTGCTGTGCTGTACTTGACCAAAAAACGTTTCCATGATAAATTAGTCAACACAACAACACTGGACAGAGCCCGAGTAGTCTTTAAATTAAAATCTATGAGACCGTTTTGTGTTTTTTCCGCAGGTTTTAACACTTTTATTGACAGGAGCGCTCGTAAAGACTCACCTCTCCTTAGCATGCTCCTCGGCTAACCGCTAACGGCGAATCAAACAGGTAGTGACATCAAACGGAGTCAAAGTTCACGTCAAAAAAATAAAATACACAAAATGAAAGCTCAGTAAAAATATAACTATACTGAGAAAAAAATATATAAGGGCATTGAAAAGGGGATTTTTTAAATTAAATATATATATTTACTACCATGTTACATGCATTATTATTTGACACATAATGTGGTTCTGGAAGCTTGCTGTTGCCCGGTAATCGCTAACATATTAGCCACTCGCATAGCTTCTTTCTATTTTATCTGTATTGTGCCATTTATAAGGCAATTAGCTCTCAGGTTTACACACTAACTTATTCAATAAGTGTTTATTGAAGAAAATAAGCTTTCCAAGCTTTTACACTTCATTTAAGGTCATTTAAAGGTCTCAAGTGTGTTCTGAAGGCTAGGTGTTACCTGCTAACCGCTAATGTATTAGCCACTCGCACTGCTATTAGCTTTTTTCTATTTTATCTGTTTTGGGCCATTTACAAGACGGTTAGCTATCAGTTTTGTACATCAACTCATTAAATAAATGTCTTTATTGAAGAAGAAAACGTAACAAGCTTTTACACTTCATGTAAAGGTTTCAAATAACGAAAACTGGAGTGAGGAAATCGTACGACAACAGTGAAATAAAAGGGTTATGCATGACATTAATCCTCTGAGGTCATGCTCCTGCACCACTTGTGTACACTAGAAAAGAGCTTCTGATACTTCATGCTAACCATGTTCAATGTGTCCCTGAAGAATACATTCACGCCCAGCGTGTGTCAAACAGTCGTTGAAAATAACTGCTCGGGCCTCAATTTGAGTACAAGCTGGGTGGAGTTTGCCAAAACAGTCCACACTCCAGAGCCGGAAAGTATTTGTCATCCAAATCAGATTTTGTGTTGCCACGGGAGACGTGGGTCCACACAGAGAGGATGCATACAGTACGAAACGAGAGTAGTAACAAGGCTGTCATCACGGAGAAATGTCAAATATTCCGCCCCGCTGCCGACTCCTCAGCGCAGCTCGCCACTGTTGAGGCCCGGCCCACGCAGTCAAAAGTTCACAACAACAATAGAGGGCATTGTGGGTTTTCTCTAATCAGAAGGGCCTTCCAGTTAGAGCCGAGCACTTCTGAATTCTAACTATGCCAACAGAGATATGGAGTAGGATTAAACTCGGAGTGTGTGGACCTCCTCTATGCTGGGGTCAAACTGCAATTTTAAAACACTTTGAGCGCTCGCTTTTAGCTTGGGTGGAGGGCCGGGTGGGCGGGCTTCGTCATTTTGGGAAAATGTCAGTCGATCACAGAAAGCGATTTGATTGGATCTCGGCGTGAACTCGATGGGGGAACAAGCACATATTTCTTCATTTTTATTTACAGAGAGCCGCTTCAATCATTATTGAAGATGAACAGCTATCTCCTCGAGCCAAAACCCACAGAAAGTTGCATAAAGGTGCGTTACGCATCATTTCGACGCTGATAAATCATCAGATTCATTTTCTGACATGAGTGCAAACAGATAAAACCACTGTGGAAGGAGTTTTTTTTTTTTTTTTTTTAAATGTCAAACGGTGATGCAACTTCTCCAACAACATCTCAGTCTGCAAAAATAGAATCATAAACGACTTTTTTAAAAACTATCTGAGTCAGAAGTGATCATATATTGAAAGTTGAAGTCACCGGACAATTTGGTAAGTGTCTTTCCTGACTTCTTAATTTAAAAAACAAACAAACACAGACACAGATTCATAATTAATTCAGTAACATACTGTACATTCTCATATCCTTGAACAATAAGTCAAGAATTGCACACATGCAGTCGATTAATATGTTCTATAGTCAATAAAATTTGTATTTTGGAAATGTTAAAAACTGTTAACTATTGTCTAAGAGGATTTGTAAGGATAATATTCACAGTAATTGTATTTTTTTACACTTTTATTTACCCCATTTTAATCTGATTAAAATCTGATTGACCTTTGTTGCCAGTCCCACATGTTCACATATAAAAACGTCAAGGACTGACTGACTGTGACTGACTATGTATCCAAAGTTTCTATTTTGACTATTTATAAAATATATTAAAGGCCATTTTTCAAGTAAAATTATCAAACTGATGTGATAATCTTTGTGTTTTGGAGCATTTGCTGATCAAATCAAGTTATTTGGTGCATGATCTATAGCTTTAGGAAAGCCTAGATGACGTTTTATAGACCAAACTCTAAATCAAAAGGACGACCAACCAGTGAATCAATAAAGAAGAAAGGGCCTAAAAAAGATTAAAAAATAGAAGTAAAGAAGATTTTCTATTAGCCAAAGGGCCTCCTGCCAAAACGTCCTGTAACAAGACAGCAACTCCTCGCTGTTGTGCGTCTGATGTTGACCTTTGACCTTTATAACTCAGGCTGGAATCTAAAAAAAACAAACTTTTAAAACAGCTCTCAGAAAACAGCATTTTATTTTGAAAGGAAAAGGACTTGAGCAAAGTGGAATAACACTCTTAAGAAGCCAAATAAAGAAAAGTTCCTTCACTGTGTCAGCCGTCCATTCTCTACCTAACAGACTGCGTACCTGCTGACATACAGCCTCATCACTCCGCGGATGTCTCCCCCCCAAAAAAAACTGAAACGCAGGAGCAACATAATGATTCATATTCAAATCATTATCCTTAATACCTCAGAGTATTCTGGTAATATTTGATAATTGCAGTGGAGTGACCTTAGGACAAATGCCATTATGAGTTTAAAAGATGACGACTAATCTAAAAGAAGTAATTCCCTCTGAATATTCGGAAGGCTTCGTCAACGCTTCATATCATGTTTGAACTCAAGTTTTATTTATCCACCCGCTATTTGATATCTTTAAGATACTGCAATACAAATAAATTATTCATGTCAATTAGCTTTTCATCTTCCAAGATGCGAACTTGTGTGATCCCTTTAACAACTATTTATTTCATACTAAAACAGAGCTCTCCCTGGAAGCCCACTGCTATCGCCCGAGGACATGTCTTTTAAATAAAAGCATCAGAGCTTTGCATACCTACAATTTGCATATTAAAGGCACTGAGAGACAGATGATAGAAGAATTGGGTGAAGCAATCTAATCATCGCTCAAGTCTGACTGGAATCCCAAAGTATTTTGGGTTTGGCCTTCAGAGACGCAGCGGCGATGGAAACGTTCACAAATTAGAAGAAATCTTTTCAAGTTGTTGTTGTTGGGTTTTGTCGGCGGTCGGTTGGTTGTTCCTCGGAGCCGGTCTTTGTGTTTGACGGCATTTCTGACAGCTCAATTTAAGCCGAAGACACATAGCATGGGGGTGAAAAGAAAGCACGTGTTTAAGGTCTCTAAAGCTAATCCCCCCTGGTCTTTCTATCATAGTTCTGGTCATTTCTTGGCTGGACATTGGGAGCCTTCTTTCAAAAGACGTCAAGGTTGTAAATATGGCAAAAGATTAGTTGGACCATGATTTTTGGAGGTAAAAGCTACACCAACATGAGGAGGAGGACTGACTTTTAGACTTCCACAGCAGACATTCTGACTTATTGTAACCACAACATAGTAGACGAAGACGAAGAAGAAGATATATAGGCCCGAAATACACACACACACACAAAGGGCTCATAGACATGCAAATGTCGAGGGATGAGGAACTGCCTGAGAGGAGTTGGGGGTTCAGCAACTTGCTCAAGGGAGGAGAAGCCAAGGACCAAGCCAAGTCCCTACAGACTGAGCTACTGCCACCCCAAAGATGATAAAGATTCCATTAAGTTGCTCAAAAAAGGTCAAACGAGTGAACAAAAATACATAAAACTTGACAACTGTGTGGACAAATTGCGTTCAGGGATAGGTGCAAGTTGTATAGAGACTGCAAGGCAGGTTGACTGACGTGCTAATCTAAGGAGTAAATTAGATCATGTCATTATGTGACAGACTGATGAGCTCCAACTGTAGAAATCTGACTGACGGAGGTGAAATTTCACCCGATCTATGTTCTAATGAGCCGACACATAAACATATAAAGTATTCATTCTCAGCATGTGTTTATATTAGACGTTACACCGAAGTGTTTTTACCGTTTCCTCAGGTTGTGCATTTTTTTGAAGGGTTTAACAGGATTTGACTCCAACCCTGCAACAAACACAAAGTGGAGCTGTGAGTGTGTACGTGTGTCCTCTCAGCCTGCATCATGCTGATCACCTCTGATATGCTGCTGCCCCGTGGCTACAAATGCCCTGTTTAGGCAGAGGCAAGAAGACACCAGCTAATATCATGGTCAGAGACTCCCAGCGCTGTAGTTCTGCGCTGAATCCAGCACGCAATTTGGCCGGATTCAGGATAAATTGATGCTGAACTGACACAGATGTGTTGAAAATTTTGTTATGTTCCGTTTCATGAATGTAAAGGTAGGTGAGGTGGTGTCAGACAGAGGCTGGTGCTGCAAAATAAAATAAACACGTGCTCGAATAAAGGAACTCATAAATCTATTGGTTATATGAGAAGGAATAAAAATGTTAAAAACAGGAAAGGAAGGAAGAAAGAAAAAGGAAGAGAAAGAAGAGAGAGGAAGGAAGGAACAAATAAACAAATGAATGGAGAAGAAAAATAACCTTAAAAAGAAATAAATTACAGTATATTAAAGAAAGAAAGAAAGAAAGAAAGAAAGAAAGAAAGAAAGAAAGAAAGAAAGAAAGAAAGAAAGGACCAAATAAAAAGGAAGGAAGAAATGAATGAAGAATCTTAAAGAGAAAGAAAGAAAGAACCTTGAAAGGAAGGAAGGAAGGAACGAACTAACGAAGGAAGGAAGGAAGGAAGGAAGGAAGGAAGGAAGGAAGGAAGGAAGGAAAGAAGGAACAAAAAAGGAAGAAAGAAATTAATGAAGAATCTTAAAGAAAAAGAAAGAAAGAACCTTGAAAGGAAGAGAGAAGTGATCTTAAAAGGCAGAAAGGAAAGAAGGAAAGAGCAAGCAAAAATGAAATAATCTTAAAGAAAGAAATTCTAAAGGACATCATGAACTTTAAAGAGAAAGAAATCTTTAAATAAAGTGGATAAGCAAAAAGAAACTTTAAACCAACCAATAAAATCAGATCAGGTGATCAAATCGTCTGATCTGAGATAGAAACTACTGGAACTCTGAAGAATGTGACCGGAGCTGCAGCTCAGAGTGGACATGGACTGAAGTGCAGAGCAGTAAACTTCTCAGCCAGCGTCACTCTGACTCCCTCTGATTTGTTTGCCCCGTGGCTACCAGCGTCCTGTATCGGCCGAGACAGAAAGGACGAGAGCTGCCCCGAGTCCATCCACCCCACCGCTAACGGGTCACATCACACGCCGGTGTCACTCTCGTGTCCGCTCACTTCGGACCTGACCCACTTCGCCCAGTCCGACCACCACCACCACCACCACCACCATCATCATCATCATCATCATCTCTCCCTGCCTGCCTCAGCCAATAGGCCCTGACACTGCGCAATCTGAGCCACGCGGCTATTTAAAGCCTTCATACCCGATCAGAGGCAGAGGCCCTTTTCACCGACATCGTCACCGACAGCAGATTGATGCTCAGCGAGATCACGCAAATGAGGGCGGCGGGGTGTTTGTGAGGAGCAGATCAGCAAACTTCTCTGACAAACTTCTCGTAGGAGATTGCGTTTTAGGCAAGACGGTCAGCAGCGGGCGTCGGCTATGATTAAATGTCTGTTGTTGTGCGATGTTTGATTGACGATCACAGAAAGAAAGATCAGGAATGTTTGCGAGAAAGAAAGAAGGTAACAACAAGAAGGAGAACTAAAAGGAGAGGAATCCATCCTCCATCCCAGCGTCATGTCTCGTGTGACACGTTGGCCAGACGTCCTGGCTGCATGTCTCAAGCAGGGTCCGACTTCCTCAGCACACATGGCAGTGAGGTGGGGGGGGGGGGGGGGCTGCGCAGCTTCGCACCCATCGCCGTTGCCACCGCCGCCGCCCTCCACAGATCCATTTAGAGCCTGTTTCCTGGAAGGTTCCACCTCGCTTCGCCCAGGGGACAAATGTGAATCGTTACAGTCAGACCGGCTTTGTTACAAACACTACAGTCTCACTGCTAGCACGCCGGCTGGGCCCTGCTGATAGCTAGTGCCACTGCCAAGGTGGGCCCAAACACACATACACACATACACACACACACACTAACACACACATACACTTACACAGAGTGCCACAAGCTCCTCCAAGCTGCCCGAGAGCAACACGAGGACTGAATGGAGATGTGCAAGGAGGAAGCCAAGTACATGTCGACCCTAACAAGAACACGGCTTTTAAAATCTGACGTGATGACATGCTTAAATGTAATATTTGAATTTAAAAATAAATAAATCGGACATGATGGTCGTATTTCACAAAAAAGCACGCAGGTACAGAAGCAGCTCTGGCACATGAATTCACTTCGCTGCCAAATTTCAATTATAAGCTCAGGTCTAATAAGCTTTGCAGGCATGGATATAAAAGAACAAATACAGCTAAAGCAACTCAATACAAGGTAATTAAACTTTTAGAAAGAACATAACAATGTAATTGGTCCACGGAGATGAGACGTGGACCAGGAGATGGAGATAAAAGTGGGGAGTTAAAGTGGTGCAAAATGAAACTACAGCACCAATTGATCTCACCAAGCGCTGAAATATCACAAATGTTGAATGTTTGATTCGTGCACCTTCATGTGTTGAATCTGAAGTGGCAAAAACGCACCCGGGGAGAAAAAAAAAAGGTAAACAGCTGCTACCAGATTCTTCCCCTGAGCTTTTGTGCGAGCGCGAACTTCCTGCGAGTTGCCCCACTTGTTGTTTACCAATTCCCTTCAAGGCCTCCTAGCAGCGAGGACTTCTCTCGGCATTCTTTACGTTTATATTTTATGTACTTGTTACTTGGCAGATATGGCGTCTCTTCTTCCCCGAGCCAAACTTCACTTTTAGTTGAAAAAGGACAGAGAGGGAAAATGTTTTCGAGCTCGGCGTTTGAAAGGCTTCAGAAGGTGATTTGGATCTCGGGTGTCGGAGATCGGCAGTAATCATAAGCGGGTTTTAGCAAGAAGAAGAAGAAGAAGAAGAAGAAGAAGAAGAAGAAGAAGAAAAAAAAACAGAAAACACCCACACAAGTTCACATGGCTCTCCCCTTCCCCCTGCCTTCCTGTGCAAATTTGGACATGATTACAAGTGAGAAAAGCCGAGGGGGGTCTGGCTTCACAGCGGAGATGGAAGACACCGCAAGTGTGTGTGTGTTTTTTTTTGTGCATGCATAGTTTTGCATGCGGGTGTGTGTGTGAGAGAGAAAAAGAACCCCTTGCACATACACACACACACATATACAAATACATGCAATTCAGCCACACAGAACATACAGTCCTAGTAACATGAAATTCCAAGTAGATTTAATATGCACAGTTGCACAAATGGCATGACTCGGAAAGCTTCCATCCCTCCCTTTCTGAGGTGAAAAACCTCCTGTAAGTACTTTCACAATGGCATTTTGTTGGTTTAACATACCAGTTATGATTGAATAATACTTTCTCGTGAGGCTTTGATCTCGAAAAAGCAAGGCAAACCTAAATTTTGTACAGATTAAGGGTTGTTCAAAGCCGCAGAATGACGGCAGTTTCTTTTTTTTTTTTTCATCCCCCTTTTCCCCTCCAACTTTTAAGTCGCCTGAGAGGAGAATCATTACACTTCAAAAGTACTGGCCCTCGCTGTAAGAGCCAATCATTAAGTAAAAACTCAGGGAAGAAATACACCTAATTACGGGCAGACAAATGCACATAATTCTCCTGTTTTTTTCCCCCCCTCTATTCCTGTAGAGCTCAGAAATGCTTAAAAAAAAAAAGAAAAAAAAAAAAAAGCATGCCGTCAACCGTTTGGAGGATTAAAAGCGCGCAACAGCTCGAGCACTTTTCACTTTACGTGTCGAGGTTTCACCGGCTTGAAGAGGAGAGAGGGGGGAAGAGAAAAAGGAAAAAAAAGTGACAAAAACTAATTCCACGAAGGACAGGAGTTGTAGTCGAGCGCGTGGAGGCGTTTGGAAAAGTGGCACAAGTCGAGTCTTTGCGACACAGACGGTGAGAGAATGTGGTATGGTCGACTCATCTCCTCATGAATTTATGAATTTACTACTGGCGTGTCATTATGGGTGCATGCTGTCACAGAAAGCTCCCAAGAGAGTAGGAAGGGAGATGGGTCCATGGGCACGAGGTAGTTCCCAGATCTGATATTTTGCATTTTTGTGTTTTTCTGGCCTTTCTGTTTTGGCTCCACGCTCACCAGTGTCATTTTTGGCCATAGCCAATAACCATTTATCAGGGAAAAACTTCAACCAATCACACAAACGAACCTTGTAACGTAGTCAAACTCGGAAGTCGGAAGAAGAACGACAACAGCATAACTCATTGAGAAAACCCTTTGGTGTTGTTCTCTGCTTTTCTTTCAGTGAAGAAATACTCGTAGTTCTGATATGCTAACCTCCTTAGCATTAAATCACATCTATAGTTTGAGGTGTAGGTGCCAATAGCTCATGGATGCTAATTAGTCCAAACTACTATGGTTTAGATACATGCGCATAGTTTTTAACCTGCCGAGATGGATTCTTGTGATCATTAGTTTTCAGATAAAAGCTCTAAAAAGCCATCTGTGTGCTACTTAGATAGATACTGTAGCAACTTGTTGTAGCTAGCACTGTTTAGCATTAAACCACTAAACAGACAAATATTTCCCAGAGACCAAAATAGAGGTAAAAGGAGAGTGAATCCTCGACCTACATCCATCAAACAGCCAGAAACATGAATTCAGATGAATAATAATGGTGCTCCAAAACCTCTGGGTGTTTAAATATGTAGCTAGTTGCTAACAGGTTCAAGTTAAAAGGTGGTGACCTGTCAATGTTATATTCACAGCTTAAAAAAAGCCTAAAGTTTAAAGTTAAACATTTAGTTTAAAGGTTATTTTTGTAGTGGGTTGGGTGTTAAGGTAAAACTAGACCTACTAAGTTGCCTAAATAAATACAAAGCTATTTCTTATTACTATTTTTAAATTTTTTTAGCATTAGCATAACCCGCTGGACAATAATTTTACTATTTATCGAGATGAGAAGTAAACTGTACCGTAACCTCAGCGAATAACACAATATCATCATGTAAAATTAGCTCATCTTTAACCACATGCTAGTAGAATTTGAATATTACACTTTCTGCGTGCCTTTGAATTTTATTTCACTTACAACATTTTTTTTAATTCCTAGAGATGTTACAATACTCTCTACCTTTGCTTTGATGCATCTTTGAAAGCAAAAATATAAACCTGGGGATCTACTTTCCCATCTGCTGGCTCGCCTGAGGTCCGCAGAGATAAGCTGGCTTAGGCTAAAATGCTTCTTCATTAAAACACCTGTGTGACTTTGAATGAAATCATGGTCAAACAAAACCACCACCAACCAAAAAAAAAAAAAAACATCTCAGTATGACATTACTGATTTCATCCACGGACCATTAACCGCTGAACTCCTAAAAGTTCCCTTAACCCATCACTCCTGTCCCACATGTTCATTTTCTTAAGATATTAGGCAATTTAATTACAGTTAAGAGCATTAAGGAGCAATTTTAAGTATAATTTGCAGTTCATGAACTGTTTTTGAAAATTACTCTTAATATAATTAACTTCTGTCATTAGGCCTAATCCCTGCAGGCTACAGAGGCATTGCTTCCTTTAAGAAATTACATACATGTAACGCTACATTCATTCCTTTTCAACAGGAAGGTTGGACTGCAAAGGTTCGCCTCCTCAATGGAGTAATTATCTATTTCCAGTGAGGGAGTACAAAACAGTGCTAAGTCCATTAACGGCTGGGAGTCTCTCTAGCATGAATAATCATAAACCAACCAAAAAAAAGTAATTGGCCTGTTCAGAAGACAAAAATACGCGGAGAGAAAGGACACATTTGAAGTTCATTTACTCGAGAATTTAGAGGAAAAATGCCAAAAAAAGGAGGGCAAAGGGCAAGAAATCATGGATTTTTTATGACCACATTAACCCTGCATTGAATTGCACTGTCTGTTCGTTCTCTGGTGAAGTATACCGCTTAATTAGAGCAGATATTTCCTTGTCGAAAATAGTGGGGGCCAACGTCTAATTAAATCAAGAGGACAGTGGCGTATTAGGGATGGGAACGCCCAGGCAGCCATCCACCATCGGCCATGATGCCTTCATAAAAAATGCATGCCGCTCCCCGAGAAGAAAGCTCTAATTTACAAAAAAGGGGAGGAAGACGTTGAAAATTCATACAGGGCTGAGGGTCTCGGCGGGGTGAACCTCGCACCTTGACGGGTAAGTGATGGTTTGCTTAACGTCTCCTCTGATGAGGTTAAGGACGTGTCACTTTGTCTTTGGCCGAGCTTTAATCAGGCTCCAGCCGGCCCTCTGGCACGAGCCGAGGCTTCGCCGGCGTGTAACTGACCGGTGATTTAGAATGATATGATTACACCTACACCGGCATGCTGCGCTGCAGTGTGAATTAGCCCCCTCCTCCCCTCTAGAAAATGTGTAATGAGCGATGTTCCCTGCACCCAGCTGGGGCCCCGTGGACTCAGCCATGAGCCGGCATCCTAATCAGCCGTCAGCCAAAAAGGCCGCTGTTGCCGGCGCATTAGAATCTGTGTTTGTGCATATCAAAAGATTTCCACAAACACATTGGCAAAACACATAATCACTTACCCCTCAGAGGGAGAGAGGGGGGAGGCTGGATGAACGACGGACAGACTGACAGAAATCATTTCCTTTGAGTGTCGAAGGAAATCACTCCTGTCACGTGACGAGCTTGCAACTATCGGCGCTTTTTTAATTGAAGGGCTCAGGGCTCGCCTGTGAGGAAAAGTCAGACTTAAATGATCAAAACAATATCGAAAAGTTCCGGGCTGTGATGTTTCTTCACCTCTTAGCTGAGAAAACAAGTTTACAACAAGTTTGGGTATTTGAAAAGCACTCATTAATCAGCGCAGAGCTGCACTGTGCTCCGTCTTTGTTCCTGAAAAGAGCAGCAGAGACGGTTTTCACCTTGATATTAGGCGAGGAGGTGTAGTATGGGTTTTGTAGTTTTAGTGGTTGTTTCCGTCAAACCTCCTACAGATGGATTTTTGTCACCTACCTGTTGGGGTTTTTTTTGGTTTGGGACAGCTGGGAGAAATAAAGACGATCCCGGCGGAGGAGGAGTCTGTAAAACATTGAGAGAAGCCCAAAGTTTCAACTTCATAACATGCAGCAAGTTTTGTGTTTTGGGTCTGAAAGCAATCTGATTGTTCAGCTGTGTATGAGGCCGTTTTGATAACAGAGCTTCAAATTCAATTTCACTCTTTCACAAAAATCATTTCCTGGCCTTCAACGGTTGTATTATACCCTACAAAAACAGAAGGGGGTTCTCCTAAATGAGCTTCTTTCTTTCATGAGACGCGTATCATGATACTGTGATGAAAATAACAGGATGACCACAGAGGCCACAATATAAACACTGAAACTCGCCTCCCGGACAATGCTAACCTCTTCTTGTCAGTGATTTTGTGCTCTTTAAACTCACAGCGGTCGAGTTTTTCCACTCGGTTCCACAACAAGGATGTCGACGGATGTGATTCCCAGTGACCATGTTGGCAAACTGGGCTGGAATCCATTTTGAAAAAAAAAAAAAAAAACTTTATTGAGATAATCAATTGGGACAAAGTGTCAGCCAGCAGGGGGCTCCATATCAGGAAGTATGTGAGTGGCTCCAAAGCAATAAAAGTATCTCTTAAACTTGCTAAATTTGTATTAAAAGTGAATTCTCGAATGCAGTTTTGATTTAACGCCTATCTCTGCTTTGTCACTTATGTTTTTTACTTTTTAAGACCAACATTTACTTCCTCCAGAGTGTCTCTTTCTCTGTTCATGTCCAGATCTCAGCAGGAGTCTGCTTTACCATCGCCATACCATGACTCCGCTGTGCCAAACGTGGTGTTTCGGTGGGAGCGAGAGCATACAAACCATAAATGCAAATTAATAAAAATCTACGCGGGGGTCTTTGCAGAGCTGTCCAACATCACCACGGTGCACCAAACCCCCTCTGATGGCGAGAGCATTGTTGTCTTTGTGACGCTCCGCAGCTGCTGTATTCACTGGAAGAGGCGGCGATGGCACTCTGTCCCCAAAGACTCACACTGTCACCTCCAGGTTCACACGCCAGTCTGCGGAAAATATATGTCCAACAGGTCAGAAGTACAGACGTGTATGTTTAAAAGTTTCTGAATGCAGGGAGCGCCGTTGTCTAGGTGTTCTGGGGAAATGTAGAGGAGAGGAAACATCAGACAAAGTCATAAAATGAGTATTTTAGGATGAAATACTGCTTTAAAACTCATTTTCCCCCCCTCCATTTTGATAATTAGCCTTCTTTGTGTGATCCCTGCCTCGCTTTTACCTTTCCTACCTTCGCTTAATTGCTTTTTCCGTCTCTGCTTTGTGAAGCAGTTTGGATCTGTTTCGGAAAATGGCACCTAAATAAAGACTGAGCTTCTTCTTTCAAGACACAGATATTCTCGTGTCCCTGGAATATTTATGCATAATGACGCCGGGCAACGCAATAAGTGCCAGGCAGGGAAAAAAAAAAAAACAAGATGTCCAAAAGTAATGCAGTAACATCGACACATTAGGCGAGTTTCTTTTATCGTCATCTTCTTCTTCTTCTCCTTCCTCTCCTTTTTTTCCCCTCCTCTGTAGCACCGCTGGCACCGGGCTGCACCACCTGCTCCGGGGCTCTTTTCGCTCCGGCCAGAATGAACAGCTGGCTTCTCTTCTGACGCTCTGATTGGCTAATCCCTGCTGGTCACTTGCGCTTTTCCTCCCTGCATGTCATTGAACTTTCTCTCGCCGAATGCCAGGTCCGAGGAGTGCTCTCCCTCTCCCCCTCTCTCGTCTTTGCCCAGGCCCGTCCTTCATGTGCCCTGCGAATGGTCCGGGTGGCATATGGGGATATGTAAATAATTTAATGAGGTCAAAAGTGTGAGAGTCTCCTCTATTTTCCCCTCATTCAAACACTCCTTCCATGGCATCAACGGATAATAAAAGAATGTTTATGCTAGCAATATGTGGCACCAATATTGACCTTTACTGCCCCGTGTCGTCCACCTGTGATATGAGCAATAAGGAATAGTTCAGCATCAACTGTCAACCAGGAGTGACATGAGGAAATCAAGCTGGTAGGCAGGTTGTTATTAGCGTAGCTTAGCGTAATGACTGGAAACAAGGGGAAACGGCTAGCCTGCCTCGATGCACAGTTCAAAAATGCGCCTTGCAACACCGCTAAAGCTGACTCAGTCACAGGAAGTACCTCACATGAAGACGGTCTACAGGTCCCGAAAAGTTGCCAGGTTTGGTACCACAGAGAGAGTTTCAGACAACCAGAAAGCTAACAGGAACCCTGAAAACTGCTTTGCATCAAATCGATTGACTTGGATTATGCATTGGGTTTGTCATTTTTAGTTTCAAAAGACAAATACATTCACAGTTGTGTAACAGATGGCTAAAATATGTCCTAAAATGCCACATGAATTGGTGAAAATGATTGAATTTAACCTCTGTGGAGTGCTATCAATGTCTCTATCAACCATCTTCACCCGTTTAGGTGGCATTTTAATACTTTAGCCAGATGCTGGGTGTACAAACATACAAACGTTACTGCATACTGCTTCTCAAGAAGGGTACCTTTAATGCTTCTTGGGTGTTAATGGAAGTTTTTGACCTGAACTTGGAAATATGCAAAGAAATATTGGCAAATACTGTCTCAGATTTCAAACTGGAGTCGAGTCTGTGATAGTAACATTATAAAACGTTCAAAGGAGTCCTCAGGTTGTTCATGCGCACTCCGTAAGACGTTAACAAAAGGCAGAAGCTTGTCAGAAAAACCCTCCAACACAAAGTCACAAATAACATTTGGCAACTAATAAAACTCAACACGCCGTTGTAGCGGGGAGAACTGAGTTGTCATCACATGACCTGATGGTCTCATATGTTTCCATGACAACTGAGCAAACTCCATCTGTTCAGGAAGACCATGTCAACGACAAACAAAGTGAGCCTGATGATGATGAGGACTGTGGACAGCTCTGGGATCAGCACACTGGACAGCGGTTATGGCAGTTCCTTTACGGAGAGCGTCTATCGTCTTACATTTTGGATTTTGTTTTGAGCCGCAGGAGTTGATTTGTAAGCGAGGCGAACAGAAAAACCTGCGCGCCTGCGGGCTTCACCTGCCCCACCGTGTTTAACCGACTTGTTTTGGTTGTAAATATCAGAGTTCTTCAATCGACAGCAGAGGTAAAACCACTGAATCACTCGCTCCTTTTTATTCAGTCCAGGGACTGATCTGTTCTCCAGTGCAGCTCCGACTGACTTCAACATGGAAAAAATACACTTGAAATCCTCAGTCGCAACCAAACCTCAGACCCAATTTCATTCACTGGCCTCCGACGTGTTCTGTCATGCTCTATCGCTCTTATTTTGTGCATTAAAGCGTGATCTTTTTTTCCCCTTACATCTTCATTTTGCTGCTGATGTTCCATGCTCTGCATCCCTTTTTTCCATAGCGTAAGCCTCCTGTTTCTTAAAGGACATTTACATGCTGCTTTTTGTGTGTGTTTTTTTTTTTGAATAAAGCCGAAGAGAGAGTGACAAATGGCCTTTTTTGCCTCTAGAAAGATGAAAAGCGCAGGTGAAGGAGCGAGATCGAAGGAGAAGATGAAGGCAGAGGAGTGTTTTCAATGCAAACGAGTCGATTTTACTACTAACTGTATCTGTGGAGGCAGCAGAGTAGCCTGAGGCAAAATGTACACTTAGCTTTGGTCTATACAAGGCCCAGCAGTGAATCATTAGAGCTCAGCTGTCCAAAATACACCACCAATCTGGCCCAGGCATATGGCTGCATGACACTCGTATGAATTACTACTACACGCTCGTGTTGTTGTTTTTCCTCCCTTTTAAATGTTCTATGAGCCGGGCAACACTCCCAACACCGCTTTACATCAGAGCCGATCAAAATCACGGCACCGACGCCTGAGAGCGGGAACGAAGCAAGGTCTGCGGTTTGAGCGCTTTCACGCGGGAAATGAGGTACGGTGAGGTTTAAAGGTGTTCAAAATGAATATTCTAACCCTAAATCATGACAAATCTGTCGTTTTTAAACAATAAAATGAGGACTGGTACGTTAACAAACTGGCGCTAGAATCAGTTTTTTCCACTTCCGGGTGCAGAAGTTATTTTTTTCGTGTGTCTGCATTTTAAAATCCAAATTATTAAGTACACAAAAAAATCAATTGAGGGCACCATCACATGGACTGATTGCAATTAAAAGCCGTCCTCCTTTGAGCCCTGGCTAATAGTTAGAGACAGTATTGATCAGCAAATGTAAGACTAGATTGGATCAACGTCAGTATCAGCCAATACTCCGAGAGTTGACAACTGGAATTCATACAGGCAACAGCAGAGAGGCGAAATGAGTCCACAGTTCATCCTTGGAGGTAACTAACATTTTATCTGGGTTAGTTTTCACATTTATTAGTCTTTTTCTTCTTTTCATACACCTTTTTCCCCCCAGTTTTTCCCTCTACATGATCTAATAAATGTTATTTTTTTCCCCCCTCTGTTTCCTACTTCAGCAATTCCCCCTCTGCCTCTATCTGCTCCTGGTTGCAGGAATATTTCATCACACCCATCTCGACCTTTGACCTCCCTGTGAAGTCAGAGAATTTAGCTTTTATGCAAGTCTAATAGATGTAAAATGTAAAAGGAGGAGGACGGTAGAAAACTCCTCTCCTTCGTGATCGCGACTTCCTCCAGAGGATCCCCCCCCCCCTCGCTCGCCTCGACACGTGCGCTCATTTTTTCCGCATGTGTAATTGTTGAGACGGTTCACAGCACATTATCAAATTCATCAGCTAATCATTTAAGACCCAGTCTTTTATCCGCGAGATGCTCGGCGAATGATCCGATGGCACGCCGATCGATAGGAAAATCGGAATATGCAAAGCGCGTTCTGATGTTTGGCATCGCTCAACCTTTAGCGCGCTTTCATCTCGGCCTTTTGATGTTACTTTTAATCTGCATAACACGGCGCTCGTGGCTAATGGAGTGGAGCGTCTCCTTCAGTGGAGAGGACTCCGCTGCTGGAGTCCACCTGTCAGAGGCTGGGTAAAGTTTCAGAATGAGATTTGGAAAAGGAGAAATGCTCACGGCTTGGAGGAATGAAAAAGATCCCGTTTCAAAGTATGGATACTCTTAGGAAGTTCATTGTTTGAATTGGTCTGTAAAATGCCGAATGATGCATTCAAATGTCTGAGAAAACCCAAAAATAATCAATTCAGGGTGATATAAATCAAAGAAAAGCAGCAAATCCTCATATTTGAGAAGGTAGTTTGATAAAATTTGGTATTTTTGCTCCCTAAATGATAAAACTCAAGGTGCTTCAACAAAAGCTTCTACTGAATACCGTGTGGTATAGTTGAGGTCAGCTGTTCATGAATGAAAATCAGTAAAAAAAAAAGAAAAAGTTATGACATATTTCAATGCTGAAACCTTCAAACATCTCTCCTCTTCTTATTGTCAACAAATCCCATAAAAACACTCGGACATAACTCTTCAAAAATGGGTCACAAATATATATCTTCATTTTTAAAAACAGGCAGGTGGAGGTGGCGCATTTGTTTGGGGACTATTTTCAGTGGCGGATTAACAGGCATTTGGTGCTGTAGTTTGTGGAGATTGACTCCAGGGTTCCCACACGTTGTTGAACATCAAATCGAAGGCGTTTTCAAGGACTTTCCATGCTCAATTCCCTCAAATTTAAGGACATAGTTTGGAACAGATTTAAAAAACGTTCCAGATCTTCGAACATCCCATGACTATTTTGTCTCGTTTCAAAACCTTTAAAGGACTTGACTCCCCTCAAATTCACAAACATTCAAGGATTTCAAGGACCCATGGGAACCAAATGGGAGCAACTGTTTTGATTTGTTGACAATAAGACAAATATACTGTCACAGGGTGAAAAGTGTCGAACAAAATCCAGGTGGAATGGCGTGAAATGTGTGTTTGGTTTCACTTTATCATCTAAATGAGACATAATAAGCAGCAGGGCCGGGGTCAACTCACTTTGATCCGTTTGAAAATGCGAATTGAAACTGTATGTCATTAACATAATAATGAGCGGCAGGCAGAGACTTTGTATTTATGAGGAAAGAAAGATTTCCAGGTTTTCTCGCTTTGCGGAGAATTTAAAGTGACTCGAGCCGGCCGCTGCCAAGCAAAGCTCACAGTTTGTTCTCTGTGAATAAACATGAAGCGCTGAGGGTTTGGTACTCTGTAATTTGGCTACTTTTATTCGAGCAGGGTCATTTTCAAGAGAAATTACAAATTAAGAATTCAATAATACTTTTACAAAGACATTTCAGGAAAGATTCTTCTTCAGTCATGATATCATACATAGTATTTAACAGTCCCTCTTCATTTTTTTTAGCTTAAAAAAAGAAACAAAGATGAAGAAAGTGGAATTTTTTCAGTCGAAAATACAGTGTTTTCACAATTGTATAAAAGTTCCCAAATTTGGAATTTTCCAGTAACTGGAAAATAAAAGGAAATAAAATAAAATAAGATTAAACTTCGCATTTCACAATGTTTCAAAACACAATAAATGCTCTCTTTACGTAAAATTTGCCCCTATGATCGACACCATGTTCCTTTTTACTAAAATATATCTATATATTGAAGAACTATAGTACTGTACACAACAGTATGAAATAAATAAAATTAGGAAATATAAAATGGGCCACATAAATAATGTTTTTTTGTTTTTTTTTTCAACCTACAAATAAAATGAATGCAATTTGTTGTTTCCAAAAAAAAAAAAAAAAAAAAAAAATGGTTTGGTGTAATACTGACAAAAAAAAAAAAAAAAAAAAGTTGAAAGAAAAGAAACTGAGAAAACATTGCACAACATAATGTAAACTAAGGAACTGTTGCCTATAAGTCTTAATACTGACACGGATGCTTCAAAGAACAACGGTGAACCATTTCATAATACTGAAGCTGGTGAAAAAAATTAACCTTCCTTTTACACAATACGAGGGTGGCACTTGCAGAAAACACACAGGTTAAAAGGTTTGCATATAAGGCTTCTTTTTTCTTATCAAAAAACACCTTACAAAGGCTTCGTCCTTCATCTTTTTTTTCCCCCCATACCATCTCTTCATAAACTGTATTTTCCCTTAAAATGAAGGTCTCTTTAAAACTTCATCCTCTTAAAAAATCCTCTAAGTTCCTTCATACAGTCTTCTTCTTCTTCTTTTTTTTTTTTTTTTGTTCTTTTTTTTTGTTTAAATTCCTTCATTTGAAGTTGATTCAAGAGGCCTAAAATAGTGTGGCTGGAGATGTTTGTGGCCGGGCGACATGGCAAAACTAAAGACGACACCGTAGGTAGGTAGGTGATAACAAAGGTAATATCGAAGGACTGTAGTGCAGACACTACTGCTCTTTTTCCAACACTGTATAAATATATACATAGGCAATACTTTTTATTATTTTTGTTCATGATTATAGTAGCGGAGTGCAATTTGTACAAGTCACTAGTTGTGCTATAAATACTATGGAACACAGGGGGTTTATTTGAGGAGGTTAGCACCACACATATTTTTAGGCCTTAGTACTGTACATTTTTTGAAATGTATTCATTTATTCATTGTTCGGTTTGCATAATGCAGCTTATTTCACAAACCTATGCCTCCCTTCCCTCAACGCCTCCTCCAGATTGATTTTTGAGTCCGTGTCTTGTTCGGCAGACATCTTTCCCCCCCCCCCCGAGGAGTCTGTCAAAGAAAGCTTCCCGGAAGCTTCAGGCACGTGCACGTACAGCTTAAAACACGGTGTTTTAAACCGAGCAGGTAAGAATACTGAACCGAAAGAGAGAAACTTAAAACTCTTTAAGATGGGAAGCTTTTGAAACGCCGTCGTCGTCGTTCGTCGTCGTTCGTCGCCGATTACATGCCATCCTCCATCGTGTCCTCGTGATCCGATTTGGTTTCCGTTTTGCCGTCCAGCGAGCTATCGTCCATCGAGTGCTCTCCGTTCTCCTCCTCGTCCCTCAACGTGTCTGGGTCCGTGTCCATGCTCTTGCTTTCCTCTTCCTCCTCCTCAAACTCGTCTTCCCTCCGTCCGATCTTCGCATACGTTCCGTCCACTTCCTTCCGTCCCTCTCTGATCCCTCCGTTCACGGCGTCGTGCCTCAGGATGGCCTCGCGCTCCGCCAGCTCCGGGTAACCCTGAGGAGTCATGCCCTGCAAGTACGCCCGGCTCATCAGCAGCTCTGTGGGCTCCAGGTGGCCCTTCTCGCGGGCCTCCCTTTCGGCCGCCTCTCGCTCCTCGGCCTCCCGCTTGCAGTAGGAGTAGCGGTGGTTCATGTGCTGCGAGTAGGAGCCCGAGTGGGAGAACCTCTTCCCACACTTGTCGCACTGGTAAGGCTTCTCCCCCGAGTGCAGTCTGGAGTGCTCGATGAGATGGTGTTTGTGTTTGAAGGCTTTCTTGCAGATCTGGCACTGGTGCGGTCTCTTGCCTGCGGAGACACAAAACACAGAAGAGGGGACGTGAGTCGCCTGCCTCGCTTGTCCTGCTGCTACAACAAATCACACAAGTCAGAAGAAAGCAAAACGTTGAGGAAAAACTCTGATGAATTGGATGGCATGGAGTAAAATGACATCACGGAGCATTAAATCCAACTTTGACATACGACTTAGGGCTATTTGTTTATTCAAATTGCGAGCACGATGAGAAAGTGCGCTCGCATTCGTGGGCCTACTTTATGGAAATTCCCTCCCGTGGTTAAAGCATGGAGAAACTCAACCACAACTACTTATTTTAGGCCTGCGTGCCACACTGATGAATGCAACATAAATAAACTACTGTGAAGCAAACAAACAGAGAAGGCGCGACAAAGGAGTAAACAAATCCAAGATGGGCTGGTGGGGGGAAAGGGGAGGCTCCGAGGGGTTGCTCTGCTTATCTCCGAACACAATTCAAGTTCATGGTAACGCCTGGCCCTACATTAGGTTTTTTGGGCTGGGGCTCCTCCGTCTACCAAATGTGACGGGACGCTTCGGATGCCAAGGCAGAAATGAGAAACCCAAGCTGGCCACAAGGGCAGGGTGAGATAGTTTTATGACACGGGGCCATAAACTGTCTGGCTAAATAAATGTCCTCCGGCTTGTAATGTGGCCACACGGCTGCTGTTACACTTAGAGTTTATTCCAGAACACTTACTGCTCACCAACCTAAACTTCTTTACTCCGGATTACCTCTAAGACCCAAAGTTACCTTCATCCTTTTAAAAGCTAATAACTTTCCAAACATCTAATTTTGGCTTGAAACTCTCTTTTTTTTTTTTTTCCCTCATTGACTGCTGCTCAGCACGTGTGGAAATATGGCTGCCTGCCTCAACACAAATCACATGACTCCCCTCTGACACTCCAGGCTTTTCAGACTGCGCTCCTGTCCAACATCTGGCCCGGTTCGGCTGCACTTTATTGCACTTCTGAGCCTCGTAATAACGTTAAAAAAAAAAACAACGCGCGGCGACGCGGACATGAAAAGCGTCGCCGTCCTGAGCGCGGCGCAGGGGCGTTCGGAGAGATAACGCACAAAAGAGTCGAGCGCGCCGTTCTGACGGTGCGCACCCTCCCTCCCCTTTTATGTCCGACCAGATAACATGAAGGCTGCATAAAGCACCGGGCGCTCTGCTACAGATAGCGGATAAAATAAATGATGCAACCTAGTGAAAGAGGATCTCTGTATAATAACTATAATGAAAGACTTGTTATCAGCGCTCTGAAGCTTCTGAGCACTACTCCGCTGATGTGATCTATCGCCAATAATGGGGCCGATAAAGGCATTAGGGGGCCTTTTGCTGGCTTTATATATCTAGGTGAATTGATGTGTGTCTTTTAAGATAGCAAAATGGTTCATATGGCAGGATATGATTGGAAAATAAAGAGCACAATAACTTGAAAAGATAGCTGAAGTCTCCCTTTGCTTGCCTACCTGCATTAATTACATACTTCCCCCCCCCCCAATTGTTTCAAATCTCCAATAAGAACACACAAAGCTTTAAACACGCCACACGTTAGCAAAAGTCAAACTTTTCTTATTCGTTGGCATCTCGTCCCTGTCAATGAAGAAGCAAGTTAGGTGTTGGTTTACATATACAACTTAAGGGTTAAACAGAGAAGGAAAGAAAGAGAAAAAGGGGTAACATAAAATATATATATTCATACTGATAGGATTTGGAAACACAAACATTTAAAACATAAAAAAGCATGGGGTTTAAAATAAGGGTCTAGAACAGTATATACCTGTGTGTTCATATTTGTGTCTTAGAAGGGAACTGCTCTTCTGGAATGTTTTGTCGCACAAGTCACACGCGTACATACCACTTTCGGTCTTCTTTATCTTCTTCCGTGACAGACAGGAGTCGGGGTCTGTCATGTCGTCCAGCCCTGACATGTAATCTGGTGTACCGTCGAGCAGGTCCCCCTTAAAACACAAAAGAAAAAGAAACAAAACAAAAAAAGAGAGGAGAGAGGAAACACAACATAAATAATTTGGGGTGTGATGAAAGGTTGCAGTATTTATTAATTTATTGATTTCATGTTAGTCAGTCAGCTTAGTCGGTTTGTTTGGAAGCCTGACGTAGAAGCTAATATTTGTTGTCGCCATGTTCAATGTCATATCTTTCAAAATGTACTAAATTTCTTAATTTTTTTGATAAATGAAGTGTAAAAACACTGCAGCTATCTCAAAATTCACTCAATTATAGAATTTGATATATTCGAGTCATCCATTTAAGAGTTAAGTGCTTGCTTAAGCCACAAATCAGCCTAGTAGAAGCTAATATTTGTTGTTGTAATTTTCAGTGCCATTTCTTTAAAGTTTAAGCAAATTTGTTAGTTTATTTTGTCAAAGGAAGTGCAAAAACACTGCAGCTATGTCAAAATTTATTCAAAATATGTGTCAGAGTCGTCCATTTAGGGGTTTAAGCTAACGTAAGCCACAAATTAGCTTAAGCTAGCTGATAGAAGCTAATATTTGTTATCATTCTCAACTCTCTCTTTTGTCTAGAAAGCTGCATTACCTCTTTATATAAGTAAAGAAATAAAGTATCATAGGATTAAATGTCATATTGGTGTGTTTTTATTTAAATAAAAGCTACTTATTGTTAGAAGAAACGCCTTTCTGTGTTCATCCCAAACAATCACGCTATGCTACATGTTCTCATGCATTTTTAATTACCGGCACATACCAGCGTTGATTTCTTATAACATTTTCATCTCTGGAGTAATATCGCCCATCTATAACTGACATGCTCCCCATTATGAAACTCGGCTTTAATGGTGTATTCAGTGTGGTCTAATTTTGTACAGGAGTGTTAAGTCTGCACATTCCTTAAAAATTCTCTTTTATGATGAAGATTAGTCTTAAACATGAATTGATGAGAACAATATTACAACATTAGAGGAGGCGCAGCGACCCATTCGTGAAATTGCAAACTCATATAATGATTAAAATCAGAAGGTGCACCTTAATGGCCAATATTGAGCCACCAAAGCTTCCTTTAATGAATATGTGTGTGACAATGTGAGGACAGCTCTGCACTGTGTTTTAAGAAGGGACCACTATCACTCTGCAATCAATTTGAACTAAACGCCTGTAGCTGTATTTTTAAAATCTAATTTAATAACTTAGAATAGGAAACATTATTAATACTTTTTTTTCATCAAAATGGTTCCCTCTATGTTAAACAGCCTTCAGCATTCAGTGGTAATGAACATGGAGACTGTGCATTATTAATCCACATGTAGAAGCTCATTTTGGCTGTGGCTCTCTTTAAAATGCAGCAAAGTTGCGATGGGAAATTTCAGAGAAGTGCACAGCTCCGGGGCTCACCTTTGTCATTTTTACAAAGGCCTTTCACCCATATTTAATAACAAAATATCTGAGTTCAGGCCAGCGCTGGAAGAGGACTTGGAGTCAGGAGCGTTAATGTATTCCACCCACAGCGGAGGGTAAAATTTACAGTGGAGAGTGGTAACAATTAGGGTGTTACTGCGATGAGATTTTAGGGCCAATATCGTTCCTGTTATTTATTTGAACCTGATGCTATTTGATGTTTTTTTAATGCTTAGATTGGACCTTTTTGAGGGTAAAAATTAAAGCATTCAAAAACTGCAGATCCTCACAGTTAAGGTTTAAAGTGTGAAGATCCCTAAAGCAGATTTTAAACCATTATAAAAAATATACAAAATAAACTCCAGGGTTAAAGGATTATGATGGTACGGAGGCACAGGCAGGTTTTATTCAAGGTTTCACAATCTGACAGCTCTAATGATTAGTTTCATCCTTGATTAATAAATAGATTTATTTTTGTGGTCAATGAAATGTCAGAAAACTGCTTCTCGAGTCAAATGTTGCATCTCCAAATTGCCTGTTTTCTTTTTTTACGACCAACAGGCCAAAATCCAGAGATATTTTATTGACAACGGTGTAAATCAGAAAAGCGGCAAATCCTCAAATTTTAGAAGCTTGAACTTGTAAAAAAAAATCCAATTAAAGCCTCATTTATAGATGTATAGGCTATTAGTTTAATTATCAGTCCCAATGTAAACATCCAGACCTCTAAAATACCCCCTTCCTTCCATGTCACCACTAACTATGCCTCACTTTTTTCCACCCTGGGGTCATGTCACAGCTGTGTACCGCCGCCGCCGCCTTTACCAGCTCAGTCTACCTCAGGTGAGTGCTTGTCTCTCCTGAGTCTGAAGTCGTTTTTTTTTAATTAGTACAGAAATGAGTTCAGATCATTTTAGAGAATCTGAGTGAGCCTTGGGCTTTTACAAAACCACAGGTGGCTTATTTACCTGGAAACCTGGTTTCCGCTGGTACTTTCTCCTCTGCTGCATCTCGGCAAAGGTAGCTGCCCCTGCTGCGTAAGTGTAGGCCATGTGTGGTAGGAAGCCCATTTGATCCATGCCCGGATAGGGCCTAAGACCTGGTATGCTGGCCTGCATCGGGGGCATGAATGTGGCAGGTGGGAAAGCGCTCTGAGGTGGAAGTGATGTGTACAGGGGTTTGGCAGCAAACGGGTTAATGCCGAAGATGGGGCTAGTGCTCTTTTCAAGGTTCCCGTTGTTGGTAGCGCCTGAGAACTCCTTCTTGAGATAGGCCAAGTTCAAAGGCTCTTCGAAGTGCTCTCGAGGAGAGGGGACGCTGTTATGGTCGATGGTAATGCTGTTGACTTTAGGTCTGCTTTTGACAGTCAGTGCATGCTTGGGTTCCTTCATTAGTCTCGGCAGAGAGAGGTCCAGCGGCTCGGCCTGCAGGTCTTCTGAAGTCAAGCTGTTTGGAGTGTAGGAGCTGCTGTGAGAGTTTTTGGAAGATGTGGAGGACAGATTTAGCGGGGAGGGGGTGTTGCTGCGGGAGTGGTCCAACTTTTCACCTGCGGGTTTGGCGCTGCCGCTGAACTGGTGGTTTTTCAGGTGTCTGAGCGAGTTGTCACAGTTGTTAACGTTGTTATGGAGCTCTGCTATGGAGGGGGACGTGATGCGGTCAGTAGGTTTGATTAGAGACACAGGTGACCTAGCTGCCATAGAGTCTTTTGGTGGAGTGTGGTGGTTATTTGTTCCGAGAACCATATCCGAGTTGTTCCTGTGCTCTAGTGGTGGGGTTCTAGTAGTGCCGTACTGGTACATCTTCCGCTGCTCGAACCACTCCTTGACAAATTCCTGAGGAAGGCCGACTGCTATGGAAATCTTGAGCAGCTCCTCCGAGTTGGGCTCCATGTTCATGGCGAAATATGCCTTCAGCACAGACATGTGGTCCCTGTAAGGGTTAAGGGGCCCAGTGAGTCCCTTCTCAGACAACATGGAGGGGGATAAGTGGGTGTTCTTCTCCATGAATATCCCTGGTTTGTTGGGGATCAGATTCTCACTGGGCTGCAGCACGGCTTTGATCTCCTCGTTCATTTTACACAGGTAGCGTTCATGCTGATGCAAAGGTATTGGCCCGGTGAAGGTTTCTTTGCAATATTGGCAAGCATAAGGTGTAAACATGTTATTTTCCTGCACCTTCTCATCCACACCTCCTTCAAGCATGTGGTTGGATTTCTCTCGTTTGATATTGCTAATCTGTCTCTTTGAGTCTGTAGTCAAGCTCTGGAGGCAGGCTTTGGCTTCGTTCACTTTTTCTAACGTGTAGTCGATGATGCTTTTGGTGGCGCCGTTGTGATTGACGAGTGGAAGACCGACCTGACCCCCCGCTGCCAACACCTGTTTCTGTTCTTCAACCTGGGACCCCAGCTCCTTCATGTAGGCCTTGAGCTTGGAGAGCTCCTCCGGCTTGCAGTCCATTTTCTGCCTGCACACAGTGTTGTCCACGATCTGGAGAACCTTCTGCACCTCGCTCAGGTTGTTCCCCAGCTGCCCTGGGTAGCACAGGAGCTGCGACTCAAGCCCGGCCATCCCGAGGTGCTGCAAGGGGCTCTGGGCCGAGTTGTGGTGGACGCCCAGTGGGCTGTTCCCTCCCATGCCTCCGTTCATGAACGGTCCGGGAGCACCAAATCCGTGAGACGCCATCATCAGCTTGTAGTCATTGAAGTCGAGCGGCTCCGTCTTGATGTTCAAGTGGTTGTTGTGTTCGGGGAGGCCGAGCGGCTTGCCGTTCTCCAGCTTCTGCCGCAGCTGGGTGATGGCAGTGTTGGTGGGCGAGGAGGAGGCGGAGGTTGGGGAGGAGCCCGTCTTCATGTTGCTGCGCATCCTGCCGTTGACAGCAATCAGACCAATGCACTTTTTGCTGCTTATGTGGGAACTGTAGGAACCCGAGTGGGAGAAGCGCTTCTTGCAGTTGGGGCACTCGTACGGTTTTTCACCTGAAACAAAAAAATATACATCATAAGATGATTTACACGAGAACGACTGATATGGGCTGATATGAATAATAAACATCAAATTAGGAGCTTGTTGTTTTACTGTACATTTGTTTATGCACATTAATCAACATTGACGTTTTCAATGTAAATGTAGGGGAGTAAGCTTTATCTAATTAGCTCATTATAGAGCTACACCAGTGCTACAGCAGGTAAAGGAAGTAGAAGGAAGTAATAAATTGGCCCAAACAGTAAATGAATGTTTAGTTGAGTAAAACAAAAACAGAAATCAAGTGAAACTGTAAAAAAAAAACGCATGTATTCCTAAAAGAAATGTTGTTTTATGTCTTCACAAACATTATTTGTGCTGTTGTGCTCCTTTATATCAGCTCATTTCATAACTAAAGTTGTCTTTTAACAGATGAAAATGAGCCTTTTGTGCTTAATTTTATGTATTTTCTGTTGTTAAATCAACTAATAAATGAAATTTCCTGACACATTTCTAATCAAATATTGGACTTGGCGAGTGGACTGATTCTTAACACAGCAGAGTTCAGTGTCCATCAACAGCAGGTGAGGTCCAAAATAAACCGAGAGAAGAATTTCTGCAGATTCACGGCGTTCTTAAATCACGGCTATGAATATTCAAAGAGCAGGGGCAGCATTCCTCCGGCAACTCACCGCTATGAATCCGGAGGTGTTCCTTCAGATGGTGCTTGTATTTGAAGGCCTTGCCACACTCGGTGCATTTGAACTTGCGGTTGCCGGCCGCTTGGTTGAGCAGTTGGTGCTGTGAGGCAGGGAGAAGGGAAAAAAAAAAAAAAAAAAATTATAAATAAAAAAAAAAATGCATCGTGGGGGTGAGAGTTCAGTAAATAATCACAATTGGTCGGCATGACAACAAGCAACAAGCCAAACTGCTCTTGTTGCCAACGAAGCATCTTGGCTTTCTACTCCCACCTCCGTTGAACGACTACAGGCAGCGGCGGCGATAACAGAGAGAATCACATACCTTTTAATTTCCTGGCTCGTCAGCCAAAGGAGGCATGCCTTTAGAATTTGGCAGCCCAGAAAATAGAATAAATGAAAAGAGTCTTTTTTAGAGCGTTTCTCCTTCATTAGAGCCGCCGATCTGATCTACTTTTCATTAATTTAGGCCTAATCAGTGTGAAAGGTATTCAGAGTCATCTCGTGAGCTCTTTTCACCCCGCATACCTGTATTCAGAGCATTTGAATCGCACTCTGTACTCTGTCAGAACAATTTCAAATGTCTTACAGTAATTGGGTCTTTTCCCTTTTTTAAAAACCTCTTTAATAATCTCAGGGCGCAGAACAGAGCGTATAGGCGCAGCCTTGATTCGCTGTTCAAAAGGTAAACATCAGTCGCAATCCATCAACATTTGCAATTCAAACAAGGCCTGCTCTCTAAAAAAAAAAAGAGAGAGGAAGAAAAAAAAAATCAAAATGTAATACCCGGCGACAACAACAACAACACTGGGTGTGTAAACCTGGCTCGTCACTCATGAAACAATTAATTCGAAGTGGGAGTTGAGGACGTTAAACGGTTAGTAAATATATATATATATATATAAAAAAAAGGACACATTTTGTGTGAGCTCGCTAGGGGAAAAAAAAAAACAAAAAAAAAACACAGTGACTCCCTCCTCCTCCCAGTTCAGCCTTGACAAATGCTGGGGTGTGTGCTGACTCTACCCACATTCCTGGGGAGACAGATGGTGGCGCGCAGGACACTGGGAGGACTGGGAGGAATTGTTCAAACAGCCCCAACCTTCAAAGATCAAGCAGGGAGAGTCGGGGGGCCCCGCCAAGCGCCGGAGAGGGACCCCACCGCTCGTATGTTGCTGAGTTGCATAAACAAACAGCAACAGCTGCTTCGGTGCCTCCACCTCCCCCCCCCCCCCCTCCCTCTACCACCATCCCCTTACTTCCCCCTTGAGGACCCCCGCCCGGTAAAGTTTAGTCTCGCCACCACTGCTAATAAGGCACAATCGCTGTGCGCTCTTAATTGTGAATGGCACCGGCAAAATGCTCCGCTCTCTCCTTCATGGCTCGTTGTCGGGCGCGAACGCCGCCACTGCTGCTGGTGGGCGGGGACCCAACTGGATGTTTGCATATGTATAACCTCTAATTAGTCATATTTTGGCTAATTGGTTAAGAGGAGGAGGAGTATTAAGGCTTGTAAACATACGAGACAGAGCAAGCGGAGCACATGTTTACCTATCAGGACATTATTCTTTATGTTAATCTGATTGCTCCTGAGTCGGCTGTTAATTGCCAAATGTACATTTTTACACGAGGACGTGTTCAGTTTGATTTTTTTTTTTTTTTTTTTTTTTTGCAGAGGCAGACCGACAGAAAGTCTAAACGAGTAAGACATCACCTCCATCTCATCTCGGGGATTACCACTTAAACAATTCAGCTAATTTACAAATCACGATAACCGGCTTTGTGGAGGGACCTGAAGTGCCTGAATAGGAGTCTTTGGCCGTTGACTCAGACTCTGGAGGGGAGCAGCAACAGCATTGTAATATGAGGATTGGGACAGCGGCTCACTCGGCCGGCCCATCTGCTCACGTTTACACCCAGCTGGTAGATCAGGTGAAAGTGCTGGCTGCTGACATCTGATCAAATCAGCCACAGTCTGAGCCTGTCATTCTCGCTTCGGAGAGCACAACACAACACCCACGACCTGGGACTGAACACCGCAAAGCATCAGGGTACATGATATCATCTGTTATTGAAGGTGTTTTTTGTTGTTTTGTTTTTTTTGCAACTCCTGCACGTTAGAAGGGACCTGAATCCCTTTTCTGCTTTCAGAAAAGTGACCTCGATCACTTTTTTGACTGCTTTCAATTCATTATTTTCACATTTCTGAACTGGAATTAACCGTTTCGTAGCAGGAAGTTGTTAAAAAGAACAATCGGCGTGTACATTTTTGAGGTCTTGAGGCCGTTTTTTTTTTTTTTAAAAACGCAATTCCTCATTCATAATCATCCTTCGAAGCACAAATACAGACTTTCAAATGTACTGCTCCAATTTTAGCTTGCTGAGAAGTTGTAATTATCTCCCAACGTGCAAAAACTCTGAAAGCGTGCAATTTTTTTCTCTCTCTCTCTCTCTCTCCCTCCCTCATCCGCAATCTATCTCACCCCACATCTTCAACTTAAAGCTGACAAGCGAGTTAAACGCCCGTGACTGCTGGATGTGTTTTCACCTCGCAGGACTTTAAGGTGATTCATGCTAACTGCCAGCAAATTCACATTATATTTCAGACGTATAGCATATAAATCGCTTGAGAAAATTCAAGTATACACAGATGTTTATGCAGCGCATGAAATTAGACGCGGTGTGTGTGTGTGTGTGTGTGTGTGCGAGCGGGGCGGGGAGGGGAGGGGGGAGAAGGAGGGTGGGGTTTTGATGGAGTGCTACGACTGCAGGCTGCACCACAAGAACATTAAAGGCCAGGAGTGAAGTGAAGTTAAGGAGCTGATAAAAATTTCCAAATTGGAAAATTCACACAATCATTCGATCGTGAACACGAGACTGGAAAATCATATCAGGGAGGGCCATCAAAAAACCATTTAGGGCCTCAATTAAAGTTATTACCATTAAAGGATCTGCATCTTCAAAATGCCATGAAAAATTAATAATGATTGCCAATCAGAAAAAATGATCTCTCTTCTCCGAGGGATCAGAGCACATTAGAAATGAGATAGGGGTGGGGGGGGGACAGAGAGAGGGAGGAAAAAAAAAAAAACAGATAGCGAAGGGAAGGAAGCGAGAGCAAGAAGAAAAAATTTAAAATCCCCCTAACCTGATCCCTCGCGGGCTTGTGTGTGGCCATATGCCGGTCAAGCTGAGTGCGGTAAGCAAACGTGTAGTTGCACAGGGGGCAGGCGAAGTTCTCCTCGTTCTTCTCATGGCGGTACTTGATGTGCTCCTTCAGCGATGTCAAACGCTTGTAGCCCCGGTCGCAGTAGGGGCAGGTCAACAGTTGGGCGAAGGCATCTGGCGTTCCAGGTGGCAGGTCTGCACGGGGAGACAGCGGGTGGAAGGGGGGAGGAGGAGGGGAGGAGGGAGGGAGGGAGGGAGGGAGGGAGGAAGGGGAAGGGAAAGCGGGCCAAAAGGTCAGCGAATCAATGGCAGCTAACGGGCGGGCTGCCCAGGAGTGGTATGGGAGTTATCTCTGCAATCTGCTCCACATGAGAGCCACAGTGTCAGGCTGGCATCCGCTGCACTACGACCTCCTCACACACACACACACAGACACACACACACACACACACACACTTGTACTGTTTTACACTCCTTGACACTGTAACAGGCGAATGATCCCGTATGTACAGGAACACATATATAAAGTCAGAACCTGGCAAACTCGCTGACCCACACTTTGCGGGCACGTTCAATTCCCCCATACCTCCTTAATTGCTATAAACAGCCCTCACTTTTTAATGCCATCATGTCTGCAGCATGAATCATGAGCTCATTCCAATTCAAACCCCCCCCCCCCCCCCTCCGGGGAGCTTCAGAGGTGCACTATCTGATTTCAAGCCCCTGCCCAGCTGTTGCTTAAGACTGTAGGTAAACACCAAGGCATCCGGTGAATCTGTGGGACCAACAGCTGCCCGGTCGTGTCAGCGAGAAGAGCTGCTGCTCTGTCCAGACTCCCGTTCTTTCTTTTCTTTTTTTTTTTTTTTTAAACCTCGGCTGGTTCGAGGGAGGTGAGCTGAGCAAGCAGGCTTTTCCTGCTACAAGGAGGCCAAAGATCTGACAGAAACGGGGGCTCAAGTGACGCTCTGAGTGCTTTAAAGAGCTCAAAACACTGGAAATTAGACGTTTCATTAATAAGTCATAAAATTTGACTTAGCTAGTGGGTAATGTTAGCATTATGAATCAGTTTTTTTGTCTCACGTCTGCTTATTTTGATGTCACATTGCCGTGCTTAATCTCAGGTTTAGTTTTTAGCCTAAACTTTTGGCCTCAACAGCAAGTTCAGCATGTTTAGTGCCATGTTCTTGGATCATCTCAACACCTCCCCATCATCTCTGAGAGGAATCCATACCATTTTCCTCCGGACCGGTGGCCTCTGGCGTGCCCAGGCGGGACAGCTCCTCTGGCGCCTCTGGGTAGATGATGGCGGTGTCGCCCCGCTGGAGGTACTCGGCGATGCTCACCACGTGACTGTCGCCGTCGTCCAGCTTCCGCTTGGCAAAGAAGTCCTCGAACTCTGAAGTGCAATCGACGCTCTTGACTGGAGGAGAGGAAGAAGAGGGGGAGAGGAAGAGGCACAGTGAAGGAGGAGACCAACAGAGAGAGAGAGAGAGAGAGAGAGAGAGAGAGAGAGAGAGGGGGAGGAATAAATTGGATTCATTTCTTCCCCTGAGAAATGTCTTACAGGAGGATATTGGGAACATCTTGGTGGAAATGCGATGAGGACAGCCACCCTAAAACATTACAGCCGTGCTTTGGGGAGAATACATCTAAATTACTGGGTTTGCTTGTCACGCCATGCCGGCTAAAATAAGAATTGTAACTTAATCCGGCCAAAAGTCAGCGATAAACGCGCTACCATGAGCTGCTGTGGAGCAAACGTGTAAAAAAGACTTCAGTGAGCGAATTTGCTCATGACATGAAATCAGATTTTGAGTTTAGGACTGTGAAATACAAAAAAAAAAAAGAAAAAAAAAAAGGGAGGCACGCTCGTACACATGCATACATACACAAGCCGGGCTTAATCAGCAACAGAGCCACGTTTCATTGTATCGACTTTCACATATAAGGTCAATCAAGAGACTGTGGCTTTTGTTGATTCTGTGTTGAACAGATTACCGGGGCCAGACCACAAACCAGCTCGCGCGCACACACACACACACACACACACACACAAAAAGAAATAAATAAAAAAGAAGAGAGGAAAAAAAAAAAAAAGAAAAAAGAAAGAGAGACATGCTCTGCCATAGCTGAGCAGAATGTATCTTAAGCCAGCCAAAGTGCTGAGGCCACACAATGCGTTTTTCTCAAATTATTTCCCAGTCCCTTCTCTTCAGGGAAACTCTTAAGCTGCAGCGTGGAGATAGCTGCCTCCAAAAACAAACCGGAGCTAAAAGAAATCAGCAGCCTTCATTAGTCAAGGGGATGGCCGACTTTCAAAACACACACACACACACACACACACACACTTATACACACATTCACACACGCTGTTTACAACCTGAAGAAATTCTAGAGGCTGTTTGGCTATGTCGAACCAAAAAGCCGGTGACGTCTCGTCAGACTTCACCCCCCCCCCACCCCCCCACCCCCACCCCCCCCTCTGTTAATTAGGCTTTTAGCCTGTGAGCCAAGGTGAGGGTTTAAAGAGCGATTTGTTCGGCCGTGATGACTTTGCGGTCCAATTTGCGAAAGGTCAAGGTAGTAGATGTTCGGTTGTCAAAAATGGCACCCAAATGTCATCGGTGCCAATGGATCACTTTTGATAAGCGCGATAGCATAATATACGGCGCTCTCATTAGATGCTTCTTTGAAGGAGCTAATTGTGAGCGACGGAGTGTTGTGATAATGGGTGTGTTTTAAGGACTGACCAGGGATGCAATCACTTTCTGGACCTGAAACCTAAAACCCTACCAAGCTTCTCCATCACTCAGCGGATTAAAATAAGAACTTATTCTTCATGTTTCAGCGCTCTGGATGAAAAGTATAAATATGAAATGTTTCTCTCGGGGAGAAATGACCAACTTTCCTTCGAGTGAAGGAGGAAATCACCTGGATCAAAGTGTGCTTTGGCACCGGGACGTGATCAAACTGCTCATGGCTTTAAACGAAATCACATGTGATCGAGTGGCGGCGGAGCTTCCACAGTGGTGCCACAGTATTGTTTCCAAAAAAACCTCCTTTAAGCAGTCAAAATGGAAAACATTTGCTGTGCTCGGGTTTTCAGAACAGAACAGAGAGAGAGAGAGAGAGAAAAAAAAAGAAGTGAAGAAGAAAAACACCACTACAGCAGAGAGTAATCTTAATTAAAGCTGAAGGGAGGGTTTTTGAGGCAGGGCTGCGTGGCGTTCTGTGGGGTGAGTTTGGTTTACCATAACAGCATCGAGGGCCAATTGTCCGGGTGGCCAGGATGATATCATGGAAGGGAGGGGTGTGTGGCTGCAAATCAGTCAGCGCTTAATGAAATATGGCAGGTAGGGTTCGGCTCCACCAGGAGTCGGGCAACGGACACAAACACACATTCAAGACTCGCTAACCGGGCGGGCTGGCAACTGCCAACGTGTAATCAAAGGTTCTAAAATCAGAAACACTTAAACATAAATAGGATTTGTCTGAGTCAACAGGACGATTTCCCTTTAATTAAAGCTCACAGTTTGGCGTATGTAATTGTTTTGTTGTTGTTATTGGGAGGTGGTTACCAACTCAAGGCTTCCAAGATAAATCTAATCAGGATGATTAATAGACGGAACACAGCGAGACTGTATTTGTGCTGCACCTAAATCTGTGAAACCCACCTGCAAAGGGGGATCTCTAACATTATACTATATATATATTTAAAGACCATCCATTGTGTTACAGTAGCAGTCCTCTGAAGGAAAAAAACATCATTCTTGGATCGGTTTGGCCTTACAATCCTGTATGAGAGGTTGCCAGGAGACGCTTCATTTTATGAGGTCATGAGTCAAAAACGATTGGGACAGACTGCAAGCATGCTGCAATGGAGGGAACAGGGACAAACGGCCTGCTGCATAGTGTAAGGGCAAACGCGAGCGCGTCTTGGGTCAACTCACCTGTACCGCTTTCCAACTGCCTGCAAAGTGGCTGCGCCAGGCCCCAGGGTGTTTAAATCATCTTTAATTTCATCTGCACAGAAACAGAGGAAGAAGAAGAAGAAGAAGAAGAAGAAAGAGAAAAGAGACGGAGGGGTGAGTACCTCAATGCACCATCCAAACCAACAAACACTGACAATGAGGCCTTTAAGAAGGAGAAGGTATGGAGAAAGCCATAAAAACAAAGGCGCCGCTGCAGACGTGATGCGGGCGCGGGTTTTGTTCAGGCGCGCTTTGCACGAATGCTATCATCTGGGCCAGACAGTGACTTATTTACCTTAACATGACAACAAGCAGCGGGGAGGAGGGAGGAAGCATAAGAAGAAAGTCAACGCCAAACAGAGCTTATTAAATACAACACGAGCACATCCACCTGAGCAATCATAGAGCTCGCCAACACGCAGGCTGAGCTTATTACTTCCCTGCTGTGACGCTGCTGCAATCCTTCGCATGCAGGATCACGCCTGTTTTATCACATGTCATTTGGTGGATGCTTTATCCGGTTGCTTGGAGTATTTTTTTTTTTTTGCTGTTATTTTTTCATTTGCCGCAACCTCTAGCAGAGAGTTAGTGCCTGCCTGACTATCTAAAAAGAATACAGCCCTAAACCACAAATAAAAGAGCTTTTAGTTCGCGCAAACATTTCTCATGGGCAGGAATAACCTCATTGGTCGGGGTAAACCTCAGGTGGGCGGAGACAAAGAATTAATGTGTTCTCGGTAAAGTATGCTCGACCGAACACGACGCTATTCAAACCGGGAGGCGTATGATATCAAGCCGTGACACTTTGAGGGAGAAGCGCGTCCGAAGCGGAGCCACCATCTTTTAAAAAAATCAACAAATCGTAACGCCGCTGAGGTTGACGTGCCAGTCAACTGTGGTGAAACCCTGAACTATTTGAATAGCTAACTCCCCCTCCAGGAGTTCAAACAGAGCACGGTTCTCGCTGCCCATCAGCGTAATGGCACCCGGTCTGTGCAGACGGGCAGATATTGTCCTGGCACAGGTGAGGCGACTGTAAATAACCGGTGAGATTGACAGGCTCGCAAACAAACCCCCTTTCTGACAAATTAATCCCACCCCACCCCCACCTCCACGGCCGAACGGAGATTACTGACTGGACAATCAGCTTAAGGAGTCCCCAGTCCCTCCTTCCTGCCTCTGGGTCGTGCAAAAATTAAATCAAGGTGCTTCCGAGAACACACGGCTTTGTGTTTTTTTTTATATTCGGTTAACAAAAACTGCATTGTGTGTCTTACACGCATCTGTTCTTGCTCTGCTGCCTCCCAAGGACGCTACAAGTGTTGTATTGTGAAGATTTCTCTCTCTCTCTCTTTCTTTCTTTTTTTTTTTTTTTTTTTGTCCACACATTGCAGCAGGATCTGATGGATCTGACTCTTCCCTTGGCTATTAAATTGAGGATGAGCGCCTACATTAGGAGAAACCTGGTTGGAGATATTACAGTGGTGCTGTGGCGCGTATTGTCGCAATCATGTGGATCCTGGTTGCGCACACTACACGAAAAAAAAAAAAGAAAAGCGAGGTTTATTTTTATTTTTAGTTGAAAACAGCTATTAATAAGTTATGAATGCTTTGTAAGGCAGGGTTTTCTTTTGAAAATTAAAGATCTGGCTTATGTGAAATGATAAATACCCCTGTCAATGGCTTCAGAGAATAATGACAGACTCTCTCTGGATGGGTATAACTTCTAGTTTAACTTTCCCCTTGCTAGGATTTTTTTTTTTTTTCTTCCCTCTCCTTTTTTTTTTTTTCCTCCTGTACATTTGATTGCATGTCTGCCAAACAGCATCGAAATCACAGTCGCTGTATGAGAAAATAAATGTTTTAAAACAACATAAATTGCTTATGACAAGACAAAACAGATTAAAAAAGAAAAAAAAAACCTCCACCACAGATTAAAATATACCCACAGGGATCAGATATCAGCGCGTATGAAAGCCTCTCTGCCCCCCCCCCCCCTCTTTTGCGCTGAACACGGTCAAAACTCCTCACATTTCTGTGTCCTCGTAGGCACTGTGTGTTTGCTTTGGGTAATCAAATTTGGCCGCATACTTGGTTTGGACGCAAGGGGGATGACCGATGGATTTACTGGCCCTTCGCTCTCCCCTATTTACTCGGAAAGTTTATTATCTGTGGTCTGGCGAGGGACGGCTGCTTCCAGGAGGTAGGCTATACCACAAACACCTCACTGCTACGGCCTGGCACATACACGTGCATGAAAAAGCATGCCAGTCCATGAGCCACATTCAAATGGGACAAAGTGTCATTGTGGTTACTCGGGGCGCTCTTGTCTGTTCTATAGTAAGAAAACACGCCGCCTTTTGCACGCGCTTAATAAGACGACCGATTTCATTGCTTTATCTGCTTGAGGATCTGAGATTTCACCTCGTACAAACGGCAGAGGAGAGGAGAAAAAAAAAAAAAAGAGGATCTGATTTCTTTATCATTTATACCACAAATATGTGCCTATTTTTGGTAGGAGAAAACATTTTTTTTTTGCATGAAACTGTCCGCTAACTCCTGGAAAAGTGTGTTTTGTCAGTAGTAAATCAGAGCACCTGAGAGGCGGTAAGGTACACATCTCCTTGAAGAGTTACTGTCGTAAGGTCGGAGAGCCGACTCTAAACTCAGGAGGAGTCCAGAATACCTTGGCCTGGACCACCCACCTATTTTCATAGCTGCTCAGATGCTGTTTGACATGGAAACATCTTGGCTTTTTATGGCCGGTCACCAGTCGCTAAAGTTCTGTTTTTGTGCATTTCGCCATTTATCCTGGAGCCCGCTTCACAATAGCTCCAGAGAGTCCCAGACACAAAACAAGATGGGATCGGCGTCGTTTTTTGTGCTGATGCCACCGGGCTGATATTTGGACCTCGAGCTGTCAATAGCTCGATATTTTGTAAACAACGCTCCATCTTTTCATAATAATGTGGGCGTTTCTCCAGCCAAAGAATACAGTGTTTTCCACTGAATGGATTCTGGCAGGGTGGAGAAGCATCTGAAACACTGCACTTATTGAAAAACATGAAACTCCTGACGCACGAGGTGTCTCTAAACTACAAATTAATAACTCCAAAACTTGATAGACGCGCTGGAGAAAACAAGAACCGGCTTGTTTTAATCAAAACGTATGTCGCGCTACGGAAAATAAAATGTCACAAAACAGCGTTTTTCAGACAATGTGTCTCGAGGCCGGAGCGAAGGAGAAGAAGAAAGCAGCAGAGCGAAGAAATGAAAACAGCAGAGAAAAAGCGTAGATTTTCTACAGCGTGTGATTGGCGCGTATGTTAAGTCAGAAATCCTCCTGACACTCGAGAGGAGAGCTTTAAAAGGCAAAGGAGAACGCAGGTGATTTATTTGAAAATGTCTGTCAGTGATAATGATGTCATGTTTTCCAGCACATCGCGTCCAGCCTCGCTGTGGATGAAGGAATGTCAAGGACAACGCTGTGACACAAGACTCTGATTGTGCTCCTGAATCAGAAGAGGCTCGGCGATAAACTTTTTCTCTCTCTCTCTCTCTCTCTCTCTTTTTTTTTTTTTTTTCGCTTTCTTTCTTACATGCGTTCCTGGGCTTGTGTTTTCTCTGGCAGCGCTGAGGATCATTTTTCAAGCATCGCGACACGTGAAATGAGTCCTTTGAGTTTTTTCCCAAAACATCTCAAGACCTTACGATCGCTCCCATCCCCTCGCACATCGAGAGACCTGTGTAAAAACCTCTGATAGCTGATAGGGGAGTGACGACCGAATCAGTCCGAGTAGGAAAAGGGTGGTGGTGGTGGTGGTGGTGGTGGAGGTGGGGGGGCGGTGTTAACTTATCTCAGGCCTAAGTTATGTGCTGAGGTATCACTGTAGACACTTAGGCACCGAGGAAGAGAAAAAAAAAAAAAAAAAAAAAACAGGCTGGGAACACAGCACCTGCAAGATTGGGAAAGAGACTCCAAACGCTCTAATGAACTTGACTTTGTTTCTCTCTGAAATATGTCAGACACTTTATCACACAAGAAGCATATTATCTGGGAATTGCAACATAGCTGAATTACAGACATTATGTAATCAAGAGGTTTTATCAAATAAACAAATTACCGTATGCAACGACAGCTTGTTTATCCTTTATCTTGATTTATTTACCAAAGTGTCTTTTCTTTCTCCCCTCCCCTCCCACCTCTTAAGGAGCCAATATGAACTGTTATTTAGGAGACGCCGAATGTTGATACTCCACTCAAGTTTTTTTTTTTTTTTTTTTTTTTTTCAATTCCTAATAAATGTGCAATTTTCTCCGTGATAAAATTTCTAAGACTGCTGAATGTTCCTCCTGTTTTTCGGCACCGCAATAGCCAGTTCATTAGCAGAATGAATAGCTAAGCCCAGCTCATTTAAATTGGCTGTCTTACATGACTTCGCCATACTTCTGTTCCCGTCACATGCTTCCAAGAATCATTGACCTTATTATACATGTAAAATGGCTATCATAAAAATAAAAATTTCATTTAAGATTGTTAATGACTTTTTGCAGCAGTCTGGCTTCCTTTAATGATTATACCCCTGCCCCCTAATTAAAAGTATTTATCTTTCAAGCATCCGCGGATTGGGGCCCCGTAATCGGGAGTTGCCTAACAAAAGACGATAAGTCAGTCAAGTTTGGGAAGGCATCACCTGCCTGGGATTAAGCGGCGTATAGAGGAGGTGTTAAGCACGGCATCAGTCACTGTTGGAGGTTGTTGAATACCATAAACACAGATACCGCCTGAGTAAAGTAACCTTATGCTTTGTATCATATCAAACCGCATTCTCGCCCCGTGGCTTTTTTTTTTTTGTTTCATTTTTCACGCTCCGCAGGCTTTTCCGCTTCTTCTCGGCGAGGGCTTTATACATTGGCTGTAAATATTTTCTCCGTTGTTTGCCTGAAGGACTTTTCTTCTAAGCTGAACCAAATGCTTCTCCACCTCGCAAAGAAACTGCTTTATCGCGTTCGTCTGCTGAGGGATATCGCCGGGTTCACCGCATTCCGCCTGCCAGTGTTTGCCAGACGCCGGCGGGTTTGTTTAAGTCTGCTCGGCACCGATGGGTGGGGCTTAGGGCGCAAGACAAATACCGCTAGTGGCAGGATGTGCACACATTCGCTATAAAGTGCTCCGAAAGTCAGCTTAGTGGTAGGTTTTTGATTGATGCTCACCTGAAGCCTTACACATCTGGGCGGCAGATCAACACAGGCTGTTTTTTTTTTTTTTTTGTATTTCATGAGAAACATTGAAAGATAAGGTTATTTGTGATGCATGATCATTAGTTTTTTCTTCTTATCATGATACCTTACTCTGATTTTGTGCTTTGCAGGCTCACGCTTCTCAGATATCGATATTTGGAAACAAATCTGACAACAGATTGCAGATTTGGTTTACAAACATTTCATGGGAGGCAAAAATATGCCCGCCCGTTAAGAACCTCCTATTGGGCAGAGCCACAACTCTCAAAAACTAACAGTGAAACCCAAATTTAGAAAGCCAGCTTATAGCCAACTTATAGTTTGGAAATCTGTTCTTCTTTATCTCTTCCCACTGAGGTTCAATTCTCAAACCAGCCGGATGAAGCCCTGAGACACTCACCAGTACCGCTGACTAAGCACTCAGCATGTCGCTGTCGGGCCAGATGTGCTCCACGCCGCTGTCCCGCATCTCGTCGTCCTCCTCCTCCTTGGTCAGCAGGCTGTGGCTCTCGGCCCGTGGCGAGGCCTCGGGGTTGGTGAGGCTGGCCGGGCTGCCCGTGCCGTTGATCAGGGTCTTCCTCGGACACTGGCAGCTTGTCCTCCTCCCTCGTCTCTCTCCGGAGCTGTCTCCACCACATTCTCGTAGTTCAGAGCTGTGACAGAGAGAGAGAGAGAGAGAGAGAGAGAGACAAAGCCTGGTCAGTACTGACAGAGATAAATAATGAGGTGTACATGTTATATACGACAGAGGGATGGGGTGGAGTTGGTTTAACAGCTGTTTTAGTGTCACACAATCCTTATGATCAACTATTGATTACAACAAGCTGCTTGAAATGTTATTGATGAAGGAATGTAGGCGTAGACGACATCCGGGTGTCAGCGAAGTGATCAAACTCAGCCCAGGAACGACACAGAGATCAGCAAAGGGATTCCAACTTGTTTTGGAAATTGAGGTTTATTCCCAGATTAAAAAGGTCATCCCACATCACTGCTCGGTCCAAGGCGTGGGCAGGTTTTTTTTTTTTTTTTTTGTGGGTTACACCCCACCACAGCATCCGCCGACTGGAATCTGTGACTGAACCGCAGCGGTGGGCAGACAGCTGTCGAGGAGATGCGAGCCAAAATAGCCACTAATTTTCAGTCCTGCTCACATGCTCGGATGCCAAACGAGCTGCACCTTTCAGGACGGTCCTGCGCCGGAGCATACCCGTCACGCTTTGAGATGCTCCGCATAGCGCATACACGTTACAAAAATGCCGCAAGCTGCGCATACAAAAGGCTTAACCTATAGTAATTTAGATTATTCATCACCCTCGATATTCTCAAGCATTTGCATTGCCAGTGAACCGTGAACATAAATATAAATGTTTTCGAACATGAAAATACTGAGACACGACAGAGCCTTGAGGACACACATTCAGGGAGGTGCGCTGACGCTACATACCATGCACAATAACACACACACCCTAACACACACACACTCAAAACTCCAGAGCAGCATCAGCAGGGCCCGCCTGGTCTCCACAACACTCGTCCAGACACATATGCCTGCTTTTCCTAAAATAGACGGCCTGTAAATAAGGGCTGTGAACTCAATCAAAGGTGGCTCACGCAATTAGTCACCGCCATCTGCAGGTTCTCGCGCCTCACAAGCAGAGTAAATCATGGCAGAAAAGCGACATCAGAAGACTTATTGAGGAGTGCAGATGGAGCGCAGGGCGTTTGTGAAGCATGGCATCACATGGGGACACACCTCATTGGCAGCTTGTACAAGAATGTTCTGCGGTAAGAGCCAATCATGGGAGGGCCCCGAGTTTGAGCCGCCATAGTGAAGAGGTGGAGGCTTTTTTTTTTTTTTTTTTTTAATGTGCTTTAGTTGGACTTATAAAGGCCTGTGTAATAAAAAAAGCTGCGACGAGCCCATAAGTCTTTGGTGAAAAGCAGCAGATTTATATCGCATCGCTGTGAGATGGCATGTCATGTTACATTTGTACATAAATAGTGTAAAATATGCAAAACGCCTCACAATGTGACCCTGTAAGGAGTCAATGCTTAATTACGCCGTTTTATGTGCCATATTTTGCCTACCGAGGCATGAAAAAAAGTGTCCCAGAACTTTCCCAGAATCAAGAGCGCCCGCCAGATAAAGTTCATGCGTGACATTTCTGACGACATTATACATATCAAAAGATAAGCCTCCCCACATCTCCTCCTAACACGTCTCCGGTACGATTGACTGGTCTGTACTTGCCTTCAGCGAACAACTGCACAACAGGTGCAAATTAAAATGAAAAACAGGGCTTTTCAAACGTGGAGGGGAAAGGCAGGGAGAGGAGAGGGGGTGGCAGGCGGGCAGGCAGGCAGGCAGGCACAAGGGGGAGGGGGCGGAGGAGGAGGAGGAGGTGGGGAGTGCGGTGACCTGCCTCGAATACCAATCGACGGAAGAAACAAACCTTTCAAGAGGTGTGATCACAAGGGTTTAGGTGTTCGACTCAGTAATGCTCCTTGGAGATGACAAAAAGGCAACCGAGGCTGGAGACCCACGAGTGGAGAGAGACGTTAGGAATTCCTGGGTGGTCCAGATCTACCTTAGTACAATTGATTTTGTGCCTTTTGAAAAGCTATATATTTATTTCGAAAGCCACCGAACGTCACCTGTTCAAAGGAACGCCCGGATGATCGTTTGGACGCTTCACAAAACTTCGCAAAACTCTCAACTTCCAAACAACAGTCGGTTTTAGAGTTCAACCCGCCAAGTTCCCTTCACCTCCTGAGGTTTCGAACCTTTCTCAGCAATGTCCCATCAGCTCTGTGTCCCCCAACTTCCAGAGGAGGGGGGGGGGGGGGCCGCACGGGGCTGGTAGAACAAAAGGCCAAGAGGCTGGAAGCTATCAACCTGTCAGCCGTGAACCTGATCTCTGATGCAGATTCAATGACGGGCGAGCAGGGGCCGCCGAATGAAATTATTCAAGGCTGAGGTTTTTAAAGGGTCCATTCTTCCCAATAAAGGCGCGCGGGAGCTTTTTGTTTAGCAACACATCCACCGCGGCAACGCACACCGTTCTGACTCCCACATTGGGGAACGCGCCATTGTGGCCCTTGTGCGCCACAAACTTTCAAGGTCGCGGATTGAGAATTTAGTAATCCCGGAGAAGCAAAGGAGGCTTTCATTTTTATTTTTTGTCACCCACTTTGAACCATTTTTCTGTCTCCTGCTGTTTTTTTTTTTTTTTTTTTTTTTTCCTCTCATCTCCCATGACGTTTGTACTCAACTTTTCTGAAACAAATTTAAGCGCCAAGCGTTGAACTGCTCCTGACAGTAGACGCACCTTCTCCGAACGTCAGCTGTCTCTCCGCATTGAACGTATACTCAAGAAGGCAAAATGACAGTGGGGTGCTCGCTGTCAAACGAGTATTAACGCCAAGAAAGCCGCCATTGCTTAGTGCCATCATGACAAGAGCCTCCTCTCCGGGTTAACGAAGCATCATTGGTATTGTGTCACGCAACAAAGTAATTCTAACCTACTAATATTTTGCAGGCAGTTATTTCGCCGCCACCCCCTCTCCGAATCTCACTCTTAATCAGCCTTTTGTGTTGCTGAGGAGAGAGAAAGACAAAGAAAAGATAATGTTTACTTCAAATGCCTCTTTCTCTTCTCCTTTTCTTACCTTTAAGTGTCATCCCCAACAAAGGCAATACAAACTCTGCTACCTGTTTCATACTTTTCTCGCTCCTTTATTTCTCCCACCATTTATGTAAATAAAAGGAGCCTCTTTGACTTGAGTTTTTCAGATAATTAAAATGACAACATGTAATAGCGCAATTCTTGTTTAATATCGGGTTTAAACTATCTGACATAACCTTTCATATACCTGGTATTATTCTGTCACTCAGGAAAAAGTACAGAGACGAGAGAATGCTGTATATTGATTAGGATGGTTAGAAGTGATCACAGACAGTCTGAGAGAGAACCAGAGAGCAAGTCTTATTAAAATCTCATCATTTCTTTGATGAAGATAAATAAAGAAGAAGGAGAAGGAGGAAAAAAAACAATGGCGAGGCAATACTCAGCTGTGACAGTTGTATTCTGCAGATACTGAGAAGCCAGTGGAATTAATTTAGTGCTGAAACAAACTCCGGACCTAAAATGATTATATTTACAAAGCCGCCAGGTTTGACAGTGAACAAAATGGCCCAGCGATCAAAAACGCTTTTAATGTCGAGTCATAATCGAACTCCCGAAAAACCGAGAGATAACTTCACTTCCTCGCCACGCCGCCACGCACGCTTGGACAACAGCTATCCCGACCATGCCGCGATTCAAAGACGCCCAAAGTCACTCGAGGAACACGAGGCCAACAACTTAGATTTTGATGTTGACCCCGCATTGTCCCGACAAAAAAACTTGTACGTATGGTATGCAGGCGTGGACATTCTTTCAAGGTGAGAAATGAATGTCGGAAAATGAGCTTTCTTTATAAATGTACTGAGGTGACTGCCAAAATTGTGAAATATTAAACGCCTGGGCAGCAAAAGTTCAGAGTTACACTATCCAGATGCCTTTAACTCTTAACCGTATTCTGGTCAGCGTGTTGTAAAACTGAAATGAATGGAGCTGAAATTTGCAAGGTTGTAGCGAGCAAAATGGCTGATTTGGCTCCGCTACTGGAGATATTCAGCAACGCCAGAGGAGGCAGAAGGAACAATTGATTTGAGCCAGCACATTTGGAGAGAGAGGGAACATTTCCTGACACAACATATTTTAATCCATGGGCCTTCACTCCATCCGCCATAAAGCCGGTTCGAGGTGCACACCTCATTTGTCTGAAAACTGCTTTCACAATGCTAACAAGTATAATCACATTTATTTAATCATCCAAAGTAGTCGTCCAGTGCCCAGAGGAGGCTGCACTAAAAGCCCTTCCTGCTCGAGTCTCAGAGCCAGAGAGAAAGAGAGCTCCTTCTGTTCGGCAGGTACAACTGTGAGTGATCGCTGGTGCGGTGAATGACTAACACCCACATTCGCGCCTCACGCTAACCTCCCGCTGACTTTTAGTCGAGTGGCCGAGGCTTACCCAGGTGACACGCTCGCCTCGCCGATAATGAGCCAGACATTTTCCTTATTGGATCTATTAACTGCTCACGCCGCTTCCCTGTCTCATGAATGTGAGCCAAGCTTAGATCACCTGGATGGCTGCGAGGAGATGGGGAAGCAGAGTGCTCTGGTTAGCCGGTGTGTGTGTGTGTGTGTGGGAGGGCATTAAGGTGAGGCTGCAGGTCGCGCCCTGGTGGCTGGCGCCATGTAGCGGATTCTCATGATGACCTTTGTCTGCCATTGTTCCTGTCTGCAACAGTTTAAGCATCTCCTCGGGTAAGTCTTACCCTGGGTCTGGTGGAAACCACACCACAGTTTCCATCCACACAGCTACCTCAAGTTTTTACTTTTAATTCTTTTTACAGGAGTTGGCTTGCTTTTGCCTTTTTTTTTTTTTGCCTTTTGCTTTTTGTAACTTGATATTTTCTGGATTTGCCTCCAAAATAAGGCAACTCTGAATTAAGAAAAAAACAAAACAAACTGGACAGATGTTCATCCAAAACGCTGCCATCAATAAGCGCACCATTTATAACATGCTTGTTAGTACTGATAGCATTCACTGAGAAAATAGTTTTTTCCGAGCCTGACAGCTGAAAATTACTAAATTAAACCAGATTTTTAAGACTTGCAGTTACCTCGTTAACTGTTTGACCAAACCTATGAATTTTATGGATTATTATAAGTGTCTTCTATGTTCACACAATGTACCCTCGGGCCATGATTTTCCTTCAAACAGGGTACATTAGTGCCGTTTCAGAAGCAGACTCCAACCTGTCACGGGCAGACAAAGGATAGTAGACATGTTTGGCAGCTTTCAGCCATCTTGTCTTCAGCATAATGGTGCTGACGTAAGCACAAGGGCAACCAGGGCTAAGTCGGTGAAAGGACGGTGGCAGAGGGCAAAACAAAGCTCTGAAAGAGACAGAGAGAGGAGAGAGTGAGGGGGTGAGGGCCAGGAGGAGGCGGGAGGGTGGGGGCGACTTGGGAGAGACGACAGAATGGTGAAAACTCAGTGAAGTGTAAACGCAACCTGGGAGGTATGTGTGTCTGTCTGGGCAGTGTGTGTGTGTGATCGCAGGGGAGGGGTAAGGTTGACAAGTGAAGTGAGTGTGTGTGTGTGTGTGTGTGTGTGTGTGTTTGACTGATATGAGCTTGTTGAGGACGACGCAGCTAAGCAATTTACGAGACGCTTTGACCTTAAAAAACTTATTAAAGGAAGTTTAAGAAGCACGACGAGCTGAGACGCCGATTGATTAACTCTCAGTTAAGGATCAAACCAACAGTACGCAGAGTGGATGTTGTCAGAACCTGGAAAAAAAACCTCAGCTGATGACGAAGTCGTCCAAACATGCAACAAGTTGTCCTCTACAGTAGCTGCAAAACCATGTGACTGCTGAATGCAGAAAATCTCCTAAAAATAATCAAAGTAATCCAACTTTTTCTCAGACTTTCAACCAAATTATAAAAACCCCCTTCGAAACAGAATTTAAATCTCCATCTGCAAATGTATTTTCGGTTTTTACTGCAGTAAATACTTCATATTAGTCTAAATCTGTAGCGTGAAAGTGGGAGTAAAAGTTTGATCCGTAGTTGCATCCTTTCAAACTGTTCATATCAACATGAAAGATTCATTGACTTCCTAAATATCTTCAAAATGCTAAAAAAAAACACAACAACGGTCGAGAAGCATTTTATACAGTTTGACTGCTGTGAAACTTCACCACGTCGCCAAGGCATCCGTCAAGTCGCTGCCGGGTTTTTTTTTGTCCCAGCAGGAAGGAGACCTGCAGCAGCTCTGACTCTAATTCAATTAAACCCATTTATTTGGTCAGAGGAGGCCCGGAGCAACAGGCTGGGAGGGGAGAGGAGAGCAGAGAAAGCTTCAAGGTTTGCTCAACAGCTCAGAGGTCCCACCTTTGCCGGGTCCTGCATGGATTCACCATCTGTGCCCACCCCCGCCTCGCCCCCACGCTCCTCCTCCTCCTCCCCCTCCTCCCCCAGTTCACACATGTTCCTGCCTCCAACAAATGTTCGAAGTAAACCCACCACCTCCTCCCTCCCTCCCTCCCTCCCTCCCTCCCTTCCTCTCTCCTCCTCGTCACAAGCCAAAGAAGAAGCACAAAAGCACACAAAAGCTTCCCTGGCTGCCCTCAGGACCCCAGGCCAGGGGAGTGGGGAGATAACTAGAGAAGAAGAACAGAGGAGGGAAATGTTGTGGGGGAAGAGGGGAGGAACTGCGTGTGAGAATATATATAGATATATATATTTTTTTATCCCAGCTCAGGAGCTTACTGCCTCCTGATTTACCCTGACACACGTCAAGCAACGGGAAGAGGGGGAGAAAACGTTAAAATTAGAAAATTTAATTTATTTGATAATTTAGAATAATTAGAGTTAACATACACTAATATGCAAATCTCTCAGCAGATGTTCGGCAGCAAGGTTGCGCGCGTTGAGAAAAACAGCCCCTTCTACTTTCTCCTGCCTGAGCTAGCTGTCAGTTATTGGGCCGTAATTACTGTAACTAACCAAATACACACACACACACACACACACACACACACTGAAGGGGGGAAAAGAAAAAAAAAAAAAAGCTGGGTGAACTGCTTCCAGTTTGGAGTCGTCGCATGGCAAAGCGGTGCTTCTCACATACATAAGAGAGACCATTGCTAATTTCCCCTCCACTATAAAGGCTCTTTTTTTTTTTTTTTTTTTAATGCCCGAGCGGAATGACGCAGCAAGTCGTCGAACTATCTGAAATTTGTTGCTTTGTGTCGCGCTACCCGATGTGCGCAGACGCGAATTGTGCGAGGAGAGAGAGAAGACGCAAGGGAGCACCTGCGAGGCTGATATCGACGCAGCTAATAACGCAGATGTTTGGAAATCTGAGGTGCCGTGATTAAAAAAAAAAAAAAAAAAAAAGGGGGACACACGTTTGTAGCTGAACACCAATGCCAGGTGCTTATGTATTAACACAAGAGGGACTGAGTCTGAAAACCTCAATAAGACGCTTATTGAAATTTTGTAAAATAAAAATGTTGAGTTCAATCAGATTTTTGTTGCCGCTGAAAGTTTTCATTTATCACTGTCGCTGCTAAGTTTGAAGAGGTTGAGCTTTCACTCATAATTCCTAAACACAGACAGACTCTTTCATAATTTAATGGCAACAATGCATTTTTTTTTTTTTTGGAGCAGGAACTGATCAAATGCTCACAGTTTAAACCTGAGCTGGCTCTGAATGTGAAATTTACAGCTTTTTGTCTGTTTGACATCACCGCAAGATGGATGGTGATTTTTGGTTTTAAAGAAGCTCTGGGAGGTTACAATCACTATTTTCTGACACATTACGGTCATCACTAATCATAAAATAACAGAGGCTCATCGACAGAAAATAATCCTGGGTTGCAGCAATAAAATGATGAATTTCCCTCTTCTGGTTTGTATTCTTGTGGGAGAGGAAGGGTTACCTTAATAGAAAGATTTAATTCATGAATTCTTCCCTGGGGAGGAGAAAATATAAGAGCCTATCTCAAGGTGCTTGCCAGGTTCTCCTGTGGTCAGTCTCCAATACACAGGTTTCCGATAGCGGTGTGTGTGTGTGTGTGTGTGTGTGCCAAAAAAGCTGAGACTGTTATCTAAATGTTCCTCCTTTCTCACGGCACAGAGTCTCCTCTTTCTCTCCCTTCGTTTCCACTCCTCCTCCTCCCTCCTCCTCCTCTGCCCAGTCTCAAAGGGACACGGTGGCTCAATGCCACGAGTCCACGCCTGCCTACACACACACTCACACACACACACACACACACCTACGCGTAGAACGCAGCAGCAGCAACATGCATTCAGGAAAACAGCCGCTCAAACACACATGACGAAACGGCATGCGGAACATTTTTATAAATAGACGCACACACACATGTAAAGAGCACACACACACACACACACACACACACACTCAGGTGGTGGAAACTGCTGACACGGCCTGGTATCAGGTTAGACTTTGAGGTGGAGTGAGGAGGGAGGGGGGCGCTGGGGGGGGGGGGGGGGGCAAATTGATAGTCACAGCCTTTTGTTATCAGGTCTGACTGTTTAATATTGGAACCTGGCTTTGTGTGTGTTTGTGTGTGTGTGTGTTTGTGTTGCGAAGGCCCCATGAGAGCCGGTGTGGCCTTGCAGTACTTTGTGTGCAGCGCCACCGTGATAACACATCTGCTTTGGGTTCATCTGTTTATGAATCACTCTTATCTGCCCTGGAAGTGCTACGCCGCTCCTGTGTGTGTGTGTGTGTGTGTAAGTGCGAGTGTGTGTAGGAGTGTGCATCTGTGTTCCTGTGTACCTCGGAGTGTGTGTGTGTGTGTGTGTGTGTGTTTCTCTGTTGGCTTGTGTCATTGTGAGTATTTACAAGAGAGGAAAACAGGCGGACGAGGAGGGAGGGAAGAGATCGGCTTTGATTGAGGATGAAGAGGGAAACAAATCTCAGCGCAGAGCTGAAGTCATTTGGATGTTTTTTTTTAGTTTTTACAGTACAGTTAAGATCTAATATTTAAAATATATGTTTTTTTTAATGTAACCAAACATCTCCAATTAAAGTTTCGGATCGTGCGAAGCCACGACAGACCGATTCCTGTAAAAAGTTGTTCTGCCTTCGCTCGGCTAAACTAAAAGTTCTCAGACGCTTGAACGCATCCTGCCAGCGCCACAGTTACACACGCTGACCCTCCAGGGCTCGCTCTGTCTGCCGGGTCACGTGCTCTCAGCTCAGGTGTTCTGTCGCCTTCCTCCTTCCTGCCTACGAGGAAAACTCTTCCCCTTTTTTTCGCAGCACAGAGAGGCAAAAATCCAGCAATTCTTCATCCCTGACGGCCCCCACGTGCCTCGTTTTAATAAAAAAGAATCTATAAAAATAAATTACTTGCACTAAGTATATGCAAATTCAAATGTAAGCAATCATTGCAAAATTAATTTTGCCAGAACTGATTAAAAGCTTTAATAAATCTATATACAGTATTGCGCCAATCTGATATTGTAAATTTATTACGCTCCCTGTAAGATTAATTAGAAAGCTACGGTAACATATTGCACTGCCAGGCCAGATTACTGTACTTTTTTGTTAATAACAGTTAAGCAGAACCTGAGCTGTAATTACCGGCTAACAGAAGCTTTTGATGCTGATTTCCTCCACCAGGAGGAGAGAGAATGAGACCCAGCTGCTAGAGAGAAACAAATGAAGGCTTCTTTACTCAAATGCTATGCGTCTATTTTGGAGAAGAAGAAGAAGGAAAGAAAAAAAAAAAAAAAAGAATTAATCACTGCTTCAAGTTCATCTTTCATCTCGCTTGGAAGATTTCATTTCGGGAAGTGAGGACATGAATTAAGAAATCCCCACTTCTCCTTCTTCTTCTCCTTCTCCTTGCAGCTGCTGTACAGACACCACAGAGGTCACAGGACTCTTTCACCTTTTTCGCTTCGGACGCCAAAAAAACGATAGCGATAGCGGCGAAAAACACAACCGGTTTGATCTGGCCGAGGGTTGTTTTGCATTCTTGTCCGCAGCGACGGGGCCATGGCTGCGTTTATCTCGGCAAAACAGCACCTGAGAGCTAAAACAAGCGCTCCTCACCGGCCTCAAGAGCAAGACAGGAGAGTTCTGTGCCAGCCTGTGAATATTCCGAGGTGATCGCGACCGCTTGTGTGTTTGTCTAGAACGTAAGAGTAGTAAAAGTCTTGACGACGACGACGAGGAAAAACAGGGGAGAGTGAGACCTCTTGCTGTCATAAAACTCTGCCAGTCACCAGCTGTTTAAAGGTCGATCAGTGTGTGTCAATGTGTGTGTGTGTGTGTGTGTGTTCAGGGGGAATAGAAGAGGGACGGAGGGGGGGTGGGAAGTCAAGCAGAGACCTCAGATGGACTAAAGAGATCAGACAGGATGAACCGGGGGCGTGGGGGGTCCAGGTGAGGGGCCACAGGAGGGTGAGGAGACAGGGGAGGAGGGATGAGGAGGGCTGAGTCCTCTCTTTCCTCTCTGGTCCGAGCCAATCTGGGGGCCCGGGGCCTCATTCACATGGTAATGAGAGTGTAAAATCACATCTGTTACCCCCACCAACACACACACACACACCACACACACACACACCACACACACACAGAACAGATCTTTGTCACCTGAATAGCATCCCCACCAGGTATCAAACAAGCACCAGGAAATGGGGGAGTGTGTGTGTGTGTGTGTGCGTGGTTGTGAGTGTGTGCCTTGTCCCCAGCAGGCAACCGGCAAACTGGGCTCTCCAATCAGTAAGTGACACGCACACACACACACACACACACACACACACACACACTGGAGAGGTGGCCTGGGCCCTTGCAGAGAGGGAGAGCCCTCTGGAGAAAGGAGACTCTCTCTGACACTGTTACCAAGTTCCCAATTAGCTACAAGCCAGCCAGAGGGGGAGGAAGTGGCGGGTGTAGGGGAGGAGGAAGGAGGGGTGGAGTCTGGACAGACAGGGGGCACAGATTATTGCCACGGCAAAGACCCTGAGCGTCCAAAACATCTTCTGGAAGCCATTTTTTCCCCACAGTGGACATCATTTGGACAGATTGTAGCGCGGCGTTTGCAACCCAGAAGTCACATGTTCAACCTCCACGGCAGCCTGTGTGTGTCCAGTAACAAAAAAATCAAACTGCCATGCATGAGCACGACACTAAGCTAAGCTAAAGAAGCTAATTGCGATCGGTTAGGATAATGCCTAAAAACTAAACACACATAAATAATCAGGTTTTCTATGTGAACAGGGAGGTGTTGGTAGGTCAGCTCACACTGATATTTATTATAGTGGGTGTATATAGTAAATAATGGTGATATAATGTTCATCAGTGCTGTGAGCTGTGACGGGAACGTGTATTTCACGGATGTAAACACACAGAAACGCTTTTCGGAATCGATTTCAGCTCACATTCGTGGCCTTCCTGTGATCGCCGGCTCGGCGCTGAAAGAATTCCGCACACCTTCCTATTTACCACAGCATCTGCGTGTGTGTCTTAGACAGCGCTAGCGGCAAGGTACGCCAGGTGTAAGACAGCAGCGAGATGACACAACTTAACCTCTCTCTCGATCTCGGTAAACGGCACAAACAGGCAGCGCTGCAGTCGGGAGGCCCCAGAGCCCATGACTTATACATGACGTGGGTGGGAGTAAACAGGAGCAGACTGAGGCATTTTGTTTCCTTTCTTCCCGCTCGCCAGCTGCATTTCTTTTTCTTTTTTTTTTCATGTTGTACCTGTCTTTCTTATCTAGCTGCAGGAGGGCGAAAACTACACTTTTAATTACATGGTGGGAGTTGAGGGTGGAAGCAGGAGGAGGAGGAGGGGGGGGGGGCAGCGGTGGGGGATGTGGATACCTAGGGCTCTTTCACATTCTGCGCTACACCTTAATAAGAAAGCTACGACCTGAACTGGAAAGTTCAAAACAGCAACCGCGGCCATGTTTGCAGGTGTAACACTTGAATTAATCCATTCATTGGACTGGTCTCTAACGGCAAATATCACAGTTCACGTTTTAGACGCAGAACTGATGTGAACAATGTGTACAAGTGGAAGTTAATTGGCTTAAAGTCTCAGAATGACAACTTATAAAAAGAGCAATGATAAAGGTCTGAGTTGGAGCAGCTAGGTGTAAAAGATAATGAGGACGTTTAGCGAAAGAAAAGAAGTAAATAACTGAATTTCAGGTATTAAACCGTTGAGATCACAGAAATTACAAGCAACCGCGACCATGGAATAAAAAGCAAATAAACACCAGTCACATTTGACCTTTTGACGCTTTGTGCACGTTTATTTGGACATAGTGTACTTTGTAGTAATTTGTCACAGCGGTACTGCAATACGGGAAAACAGCTCGTCGAGCTACAAGATAATTAGCCCGAATGCACGCGGAGGAAAGTAAAAAGAAAAGGTGACTCGTCGATGAAATTCAGCGTAGATGGCGTACTCTCAGTCACACGTGTGTGTGTGTGTGTGTGTATATATATGCGGCTTACATAATTGAGTGGCTCCACTGGCATGACGTGAATGGCTGCAACACAGGCGCGCACACACACACACACATTCGAACACTCTGTAGTCTCCATATACTGTAAGTAAAAAGGAAATTTTGATCTAAGGCTTCTTTCCCCCCACCTACCCCTTGGGCTCTGCCTCCCCGTGTTTCTGTCAATCCTCTCCCTTTTTTGATCAGTGGCTTGAAAGAGTCGAGCATGTGTGAGTGCTCAGGTACCTGGGGTATGCCGAGGTGCTAATTAGCTCGGCAGGATAATTGATGTGTAGATTACACCGTTGAACAAATGCTCCGACTTGTTTGTTCTTCGCACTTCTCAGCCTCGGCGGCGAGGAGGAGAGAAAAAACGCGGCACCTCCCACCCCACCCCCACCCCCCACCCCCTTTTTACCTCAGCCCTAATGAACAATTTACCTGGCTTGTAAAGGAGGTGGTTAAGCCTGCCAAGGCAGAGGGAAAACAAAGAGCGGGTTGCGCTGGAGTTCATTTCCCACAGGTGGAACTACTGTCTCCTGTGCTTCAAGACCTGCCTCTATTCCCTGGTGTTAGCGAGGCTGGCTGTGGAAGAAGAGTATGTGTGTATACGCTTTGCCAAACCCTGAAGGAGAGGATGGCGAGCATACATAATTCCAAAAGGGAAACAATTTAAAAAATGAAAGAGCATGCCATTAAGAGCGCCGGTAGGCTCCCATTGTTCTGCCCCCCTCCTATAATGCTATTTCCTCCATCTTTTGTCTTTGGGACGCTATTATTAGCCGAGCGCACACGCGAATAACCTCCCCCTCCCACCCGCGTCCGTTCAATAGGGTTTGAATTTGCTCATTAACGGCTAAGAATCCGCAAACACATTCGCCGGAGCTTTTGCTACTGCTAATAAACTAATCATGCCCTCTCGTCTAATTGGGAAATAGAATGAGGGGAGGAATGAGAGCTTCGCCTGAGGATTTTAGGAGCCGGGTTTCTATCGCGCTGGCAGAGAAGTGGAAGTGGAGCCCATTAGCAGGACAGATGTAGAGGCAAAAGGTGAACGGCTGAGATGTCGGCGCCTTGCCACACTGCCGGACCGCCCGTAATCTGTCAACCACACTAGTTTACAAGTTAAACACATTATTGTGCTTATTGAGTCTCATTTCTAGGATGCATAGCGCCGGCTGCTTTTTTTCTCTCCCTGGTGGAGCGCTTACAAACCTGCCAGGGCACTGTCACTGCGTGCAAGCTATTACCATTTTTCTTAGCAGTCCTGATTAGTCAGGCAGGCAGGGCAGAGAGAGAGAGAGAGAGAGAGAGAGAGAGAGAGGGAGAGAGAGAGAGAGAGAGGGAGAGATAGGGGAACTAAGCCAAGACATAAAGTCTTACACTCATTGTTTCTTGATACTTCCCTCACATCCCTCAGAAAGCTTGTCTCAGCGGCTCAAAAAGCCCCCGAATGGCTTCACAGGTCTCCGATTTTCACAGCTCCCGGAAGTCATATCATTGCTATTTTCCCGTGTAGGGGGCAAATGATTTGCACAGTGTAAATGAAAGGAAATGTGTTGTACAAGATGTCCAATAATGCAGTTAACTCTGTGTTTACCAAAAAAAAAAGAAGAAAAAAAAAAGAATTAAAGCCCACCAGGACATACTTCAGCCATGAAAAATGCACTCAATACAACCTCCCTCAACAAGATCATTTTATTCTCTTGTTATTGTGTTAGTGGCCTTAGGCACCTTGAGTTTGCTATGTCGGTATGATAAGGGAGAAAAAAGATGAGTTCTCTCTTTTAGATCAACCCTGAACTCCCTGGGACAGATTACCGTGTCATCGAAAACCCGGGGCGGCATGTTTGGACTACACCAGATTGGGAGTCTTGCTGACTAACTGGCAGTTTCCGTCGCCAACCTGATAACTCTCCTCCAACATCCCTCACCCCAGCCCAGCCAGCAAGCCAGCCAGCCAGCCAGCCAGCGAGGCAGGCAGGCACTTTTTTTTTTTTTTTTTTTGTTTTTCCTCCCTGCCTTTTTCCTGTCGCCATCTCGGTATTTAATCTAACACCGGCAGGCGGCAAGAAGGGTTTACTTTTCCCCCCTCAAAGACAGCTTTGCAAGGCGGAGAAGGCAAAAGTGGGAGGAAGAGAGCCGAGCACTCAGGCGGGGAGGGACAGGGGAGTCTAGGCAAGGCACAGGAAACCTGGGCCAAGCGTCACTTTTAACAAAAGCCTTTCATCTTTCTCTCCGCTTTCCCTCAAGACAGTGCGCTTCCAGCAGTGGGATCCTTTTAAGTACATACCTGATAAGGAAACTTTTTTTTTTCTTCCCTTTCGAGAGTGCATAAAGGAAAAGTATCCCCCCCTCCCACACACATATACACACATCCCAGTGCAGTTAAAACCCTCTCATCGCTTTGAACGGCAGATACTGTCCCTTTTATCCCCGGCAAGCTGGTTTCCTATGGCTATTAGCTCATTCAAAACAGGTAATTATGGCGGGCAAACAGAGACGCCAAGGATCAGAGCGAGCCGCTCAGGCCCACTCCACCTTTGCAATCAAACCCGGCCGACGTCTTAGCTCGCCAGTTAACGGGGCAGAGGTAGTCGAGGATCCATTTGCGGATAACTGCGCCTAATCCATTTTAGTCTGGAGTCGCTGCGGCAGGGCTGTGTGTGCACTGGGGGAGGACCCAGGGGGATGTATGTGATGGAGAGGTCATAAATCACGGGGGAAGAAGTTGAAAAAGTCGAGCTCCCACGGACGGAGAGGGAGAGAGAGAGAGGTAGCAGACGGGGGGGTGAAACGCCCCTCGGAGCAACAACAACCAAGGCTATCATCACCTTAGTTAAAACATCAGCAACCTCAGGCCAGCAAGGGCGGGACTGCCAAACAATGGCCTCGTCCCTGCGGTAGGAGAAGAGAAGGATTCATGCAGAACCTCTGGTGGGTGGTTGTTATTGCGGGACAATTCCCTCAGGTGTAGTTAACATAGCTTGAGCCAGTTGGTGGACATTTTTATCCAATGCGCTTTCGCTGCATACATTTTTAGCATGGGTGATCCCATTGGGAGTTGGACTACTAAGGCTGGCAGACCTGTTCATGAAGAACTGACTCTTTAAACCTGGAAAAGTTTGCACTAAGGCCACCTAAGCCTTGGAGTCCGCGTGTCACATCAGAGACGACGAGGAGAAGAAGAAGGGACAGAAAATCTTGACTCAATCTCAGGAGCCCGGTCGGCCTTTTGCACCTATCTTCTCATCTGCACAGGAAGTAAATGGCGCCCCGGGGGAGCACTCACTCTTTCCTTCCTCGTAACCTTTTTTTTCGCCGCTGTTTGTTGTTTCAGGTAATGAAAACAGAGCGGCTGACAGAGACGTTCATGTTGTTTTTGTGACCCGGACGACATGCCAGAGCCTCCCGCAACGCTTGTTCGAGCCAGAGGTGAAGTTTGACAAGATCCTTAAACATTCCCCCACGTCTTCTCCCTCCCTCCACTCAGATTTCGAAGCAAGCTGTTGCATAAGAAACTCTCAGTATCTATGGTAATGGGCAGCTAATTGATCCCATGGGGTTTCGCTGGCATGGGGAGAACTTATTTACTCTTGCGACAGAGGGATATTTCAGCTCAGACATTTTTCTCCCTCCTCTCAAGTCTTCCTTTAATGTGACTATAACGCTCAAATTCTCTTATCTGTGCAGGGCACGGTGAGGTGCAGAGGGGGCCAGTGTCTACACATTTTCCCATTTGAGAAGCATGTGTTCATGGGGTGACAACCAGCCGCCCGTTGCACTGCAGAGAGGAACCAATCAGGCTTTAACACCTTGACTCTTCTCGCCGAATGTGGCCGCCGCCGCTGAGCTGCTTCAGCCGCCTCGATGTCAGTGCTACAAATTGGCTTCCAACAGGAATCCAAGGTGCCAAAGAGCCATTAGACGGACAAAGGCTTGAAGTCTACCCAGGGATTAATGTGTCAAAATCCTTGTGTGATACACAGGAATCAACCCTCTTCATTAGGGCTTGCTGAGGAACGAGACAGATTTCCTCTCTGCCAACATCAGCCCAGCACAGTGTGCACTCTGCTCCTGCCTTGTAAAAATAAATTGCACCCTTTTACGGCAGGTTCGAATGTACCTGATCCTTTCATTAAGTGTGAAGTGCTACAGTGGGCTCCCCATAAACATGTGGATCACCAACATTTCTATAGTCTTTAATAGAAAAGGGCCAAAACAGCTGATTTTCACCCCCAACTGAACACAATACTGGATCCAAATGCAGTTTCCCAGGCTCAAAATTACAGCTTATTCAGTGTACCAGAGCCCAGCTGATGTATTGGTGGATGCATCATCATGATGAAAAGCACCCAGAAAACACCTGCACCACTGGGTGACAACAGGCCCGATTGTCAGCGAAGCCCATCTCCAATTAAACAAAGTCGTAATCTGCCCCTGACAGAGCGGATTAGGCTTTGTCCTGGTGGGGGCCTCATAGGGGGGACGGAGGAGGAGGAGGAGGAAGGAGGTTGTTAACCATGGCTGGCGTCTTTATTTCTGGTGAATGTGGCCGCGTCTCCTCCCATGGAGTTACCTGACTCAGCGCAGTCAGTCGGCCAGGTGGCTGAGTGGCCGGCCGGTCGGCTGACTTATCGTCTGCTTGCGGGAATCAAATCCCGTCCCAGATAACGGCTAATCATTTGTCACCCCGAGAAGCAATTCCCTCCAATCACCCGGGAAGAGAGCGCCACTTTATTCCGCGGCGCTGTCAGGATGGCAAGAAATTACTTTCGGCTATGCTTTTCTCCCTCAACTCCCCCCACCCCCAAATCTCTCCTGAGCCCCGTTTGGAACGATAGAACAACAGCTGACAAGATTGGAAATGACTTGTCTTTCCAACCCCAAACACAGACATACACACGCAGCTCCACATTTCTATTACGATGCAGTACCTGCGAGGATGTTCCTTAAAAAAGATTTATTTCCTCAGCTCTAACCCAAAACCAACCATAATGTCAGGTTTAACTCCAAACCTGGGAAGAATCTTTGTTTTTTCAAACCTTGTGAGAACATGTGGTCCAGAAATACACGAACACAAAATCACACAGGAGCTTTGGGAAACTCTGGGAAAACACATGCTGGCAGATGCATGCATGCAGGCCTGTATAACACACACACACACACACACACACACACACACACAGAAAAATGCTGTAGCCTGTCCATGCAGCTGTTTCCTTTTGGGATTCCTTGAGTAGTTACACTGTGACACTCTCTCTGCTTTCTCGGTTAGACAATCATTTGGATGGAGCGGCGTCCAACAGCCGGGCCCCAATGTAATGCTGAAAAGTTACAACTTCTGCGGGGGCTTCAACATGTTCACAAACTACAAAAAAAAAAAAAAAAAAAAAAACCTTGATGATGAGAATAATTTATAAATGTGACACTCGTTATGGAGGAAACGCTCTCGTCCAACAACAGCTTACATAACTGAAATATGCAACACAACTTTGTGGGCAACAATGAACAGGAATCAACCAAAAACACCTTTCTTTTTTTTGTCTCAGCAAGCAGTCTGAACTTCAGTTTTCCCTGGATAGACAGACTTTAGCAGTCACTTTCAGTTTCCGAGTGAACTTTTGCTTTGTTCTGCGTTTTGTAATGTGTCTGGTTCTTGAGCAAGACGGGCCGTTTCGTCAGCGAAAATGTCGACGTGCGGATTTTAAGCGTTAGCAAACTCTTCTGAGTAGACGGGCTGCCAGTTTCGGTTGAACTCTGTGTTGGCTTTCGATAAACAGGGGTCAGGTTTGGCCACATCAACATTGGAATACACACATGAAACGCGTGTAAAGGGCGGGTGCAAGGTCAACGCCATGCAAATACTGCCTTAAAAGTAATAGAAGACATTTAAATCAAACGTCTTTTTCCGAGCCGATGCAAGCTGCGTGACTGCCACGAGAGCGGAGTGACGGCAAAGCGAAGCAGTAGCAGTGCTCGAGGTTCCTCATTCTGAGTTAGTGAACTGACTGGCTCTGGGACAGCTGCCCACACTGCATTGGCCATACTTAATTACATTATGCACGGAGTGGGGATATTCATAACATACATGAATAGCGAATTAGGAGGAAAGAGAGACAACATTGCCAGTGTGGAAAAGGACCTCTGACACTGAACGAATCCGGTAATGTATTTTTTAAAAAAAAAGGCACCGTCCTATTAGATTAGCGATGCTAAATTAACGGCAATTTCCAAAGAGGAGAAGAAGTCCAACCTGAGAGGAGATCAGTGCAACGGTGACATCTGGGAGACACTAGCTTGTTGATGGCATAATGCTAAGTCTGTGTGTTGAAGATAAGAGTGCCATACAGTAGGCCCTAGGCCCAATGCTGTGTGTGCGTGCGCAGGGATGTGTCTTATGTGTGAGTGTGTGTGTCCGGGGGGGGGGGGGGGATGTGTGTTTGTACACAGATATATGCGAGTGTATGTGTGTGTTAGCGCGCGAGACAAATGAGAAAGGTGCTCGCCGGTGTGAAGCGACTTATCTCTCATTATGGGGAACAGTGGATGAATAAGGCGGTCGATAGAGGAGAGAAACAATTAGAGAAAAGCATCCAGGACTCCAGTATAGATTGTTGAAGTGCCAGCTTTAGGTGTGTATGTGTGTGTGTGTGTGTGTGCGCGCGCGCGTAGATATGGAGCGAGGCGGGAAAACGGCCATAAAACCACGTTACAGGTTATATCAAAGAGAAGGGCTGCAAACGATCGCCTAAGCTTTGACTTTGAAGAAGGAAAGGTGTGAAATTGATCATCTCACGGCTGCAAACTTTTATTTTTTTTCATTTTAAGGCAGCATTTTAAAAATGATCTATCAATAAATGGATGTGGCAATCATGGAAGAAGAAGAAGAAGAAGAAGAAGAAGAAGAAGAAGAAGAAGAAGAAGGGTTGGGAAGGAAAACGTCAGAGAAATCCAAGAGCATGCATTACGGCACAAATACCAAGGGAGACGTCTGATTTTTCTCAGGTTTAACTGAATAATGTATGCATACTTTCACTTGGGCATGATGAAGCAATTTTGGCCTTTACAACCTGCGAGAGCAGGGGTGGGCTTCACTTCCTGCACGTCTGAATAATTCAAACGGCCAGGTGTAGAGTCTCAAAATACTCGCTATCTTTTTTTTTTTTTTTCCCCCTCCCCGGAAAGTCAAAGAGCTGGGTTCAAAATGGCTTCATGAAAGATTAAAATAGGTGTGAAGACAGGAGGGCCAAAAGGCAAAGGAGGGATGTTGTGTCGCATAAACAGAGCGTGGGCTGTCCGAAACGATGCACGCATTGACATAAATTTAAATTTGAAGGTAGGTTTTGATATCAAGAGATCAAAAGGTCACAAAGCCACTCACTCCTCCGTAAGCAACACACACAACCTGACCTTTCCCCCTCAGCTCGCGTGTTTTTCACCTACATGTGAGCATTCGGGTTCAAGTCTGCCCGCTGCACTCTTTGCAAGTCACTCTGGATGAGAGCGTCAGCTAAACGGCTAAAATGTAAATGTAAAATGACAGGCCCTGGAGATCTCCCTGCCCTCGATGCGCGTGTGCGTTTTTCCATGGAGTTCAGGTTTGCCCTTGATAAAAGAGGGACGAGGGGGGGGGGGGTAAAAAAAGGAAAAAAAAGGAAAATATATTTGTGCCGAAGAGGAGAAAAATGAATAGAGGGATTTGCCGTCACAAAAAGTGTGTCTGACAGGTTGAAGGGCTGGAACCGGGAGCGATCGGACACCTTGGTGGGTTTCCTGAAGTGGTGGATGTAGGGATGTGAATGTATGATTCAAGGCAGGATTCAAGGCAACAAACCTGCACTTATGTTGTTCTGTCATCATTTAAAAAAGTTAGCACCTCAGAAAATGAGCAATTACTAAAAAAAATGAAGGTAGTAAGTAACACTTTAACTGCCTGGATGCTCTGTATTTCAGAGATATAACGTGTATTTATTGTGTCCCACCTTCTTGCTGACACTTAAATTTCCCTCTGGGATAAATAGACCCTGTATCGAGCACAGGCCCTGCTGTTTTAACACACGAGCACACACTGAGCTATCTGAGAAAAAAAAAAAAAAAAACCCAGGTACTAGTCCCTGCAGAACCTTCAAATTACTTTAAATCGATGCAGTAAAATAAAGCAAAATGCATAATAATGTGTTATCTCTCCGGTGGGAACGCAGAAAACGGAGAGAGAGCAGGATAAAGAGGCAAAGGTTTCCCAGGCCAGGCAACGCTGTCGGTTTCTCGTCTTTCTCTCAAACTCCAAACCCCCCACGCTGCCTGCTCCTCTCGCTGCCCTCGGTGGCCAAACAAAGAGGAGGATGTTTGTCAGAAAAGTAACGAAAATCAATAAAAGCGAGACCCCACCACCAACCACCTGGCCAAAGGCTCGCCGTTCTCATGCAGCTCCTTTTCCTCCTAGGTTTTTTTTTTTCCTTCCTACGCCAGCAGAGCCGAAGAGCAGAGCGGGGAGGAGGAGGAGGCCGGTGGGGTGGAGGGGAGCGCACGGGAGGCCTCGGGGAGCAGCTGGGCTCCTCCCACAGTGTTGTCCGTGGGCTGGCTGTGTTGCTCAGGTGTTGGGGCAGGAGGGCAAAGAGGCCTACAGAGCAGTTGGCCACTATTACCAACCGCTGCCGCCGCTCCCTACAAGTTACTTTTATTTTTTATTCACATCTTTTAGTATTTAAAGTCAAATTCTTTTTTTTTTTAAAACTTTGTTTCCATCTTCGGTGGTAAGCCGTCATTGCCGAGGTATTTCGAGAAGATGTCTTGGCAGCCTGATCGTGTGGGTGGTACTGTGTGAACTTTATTCCGCAAATGAAAGGTGGGTGAGGCGAACGAGAGTTTAGGAGGGTTTACTCAAATATCAAAACGACTACCTAGCTTTCTACTCCAGCTTTGATATTACAAACTTTTTTTTGGTGGACCCTGAAGAGAACTGCTGCTTGTAGTGATATTAGTCAAACACTCCAGCAGATAACACAAACTGACCTCAGGTTTTTTTAAATCGCACTTTCGGCAACTTTTACCGACTAAAACGAGGCAGACTCATGACTTTTATCTTGAAGTTTCTCTGCTTATCAGTTTTTTTTTCCCCTGCTGGAGTGGACTAGTTTCAAGAAATCTTCAGATAATTTACTTGTTTGGTGAAGGAGATTTCATTCTTTGTTTTTTTTTTTTTAATTTTTTTACTGCACTCTTCTACCTCTTCGCTCTTGTTTTCTTCACAAAGTATTCTTGTATCGCACACGGCCTCCTCCAGGAAAACAGGAGTTTTCGTTAAAAAAAAACCCCGTCCAACTTTTCAGTGTATCCCTCTCTGACATCATTTATGAGTTTCTCTGGCTAAGAACTTCAGCTGAATGACTAAAATGAAAATATGACTCAACGCCCCCCCCCTTCACACTGACACACTGTTCTGGCAACATATGGCAAAACAACATAAAACCCCTAATGCACTCCAACTGTGGCTCGCCTTAAAACGCTGCTGCACCCTGTAAAGAGAGCACTTGTTTCCTCCCACACGATACGAGGGACGACTTAATCTCAATTACACCCAGAGGTGAACGCCGTTTCACTTCCCCACCTGAGTGATTGGCGAACAACGGCGGGCTGAGCCCTTAAGAGCAGTGCTATTCTGCGCTCCTCGACACCACTTACCCGGGGAGAGGAAAGAGTGTTGCGGTTGAGGTCAGCAGAAACCGTGGCTGAAGCCACGCGGTTCATTCCTGCCTTGCAATCTGTATTAGAGCGTCTTAAAGGAAAGGCTTTAGTGACCGGGGAGTATTTTCCCTTTCCCTTTTTTTTTTTTTTTTCCCCCCACAGGTTTTGGCTCCGGATAAGCTATGCCAGCAATGAGAGAATCCCTCGGATACTGGCGTCTTACAGCAGAAACCCGCCTACGCCGAGACCTCATCACGACTGGCTGGTATAGGGGTCACGGCGACTGCCCTCGACCTCGCCGCGGCAGCATTTGGGGTTAGTTGTAACGGTGTAGGTGGAGGTTACGCTGGAGACCTCTGCGTGATACTTTCCTGGCTCTTTTCTGAGCGGGGAGGAAGGGCCGGGGAGATTGGTATATTTGGGTGTTTAGTGGTGTGGGTTTGGCCATTTCCCTACCTCGTGTTGGCGACTGCAGTGCATCGACGTGTCCTATTTTTTGAAGATACAAGCAGACGTTTAAAGGAAAAAAAAAAATAAAAAAATAAAGTCCTGTTGAGTTTCAAACTGGCAGCGAGTTAAAGGTCTGCTTCCCGACCCTCTAATTTGACAATTTTTAGCCTTTCACAGACGTAGACGTGCGCGTTTGTGTCCATTTCATGAATCACAGTCAGAATTTTAAAAGACAGGTGCTTTGGAAAAGTCCGCTTGCATGACTGGCATGTTGGTGTGATCACCATTTGTACTCATTAAGCCCTCTGCACCTCACACCAAGCAACCACTGAAGAGAGAGAGAGACAAAAAAAAAAAAAAAAGTCAAGCACGACGCCTAATTGCAGCCCCCCTCCTCCTCCCCTCCTAAGCTCTTACCTGCCTCCCTCTTCACACAGGGAAGGAGGGAGGAGGTGGTGGTGGTGGTGGTGGTGGTGGTGGTGGAGGCTTGAGGACAAGGACAGACGTGTGTTTTTGTATTTTTAAATAAACATGACCCTTGTGGTTTCTCCCAAGGCGAGGCATACAAAAAAAAAAAAAAGAAGAAAAAAAAAAGAGAGAAGTCTGAGTGAGAAAGAAAGGGAAGGGCTCTCAACAACAACGATACCTTCGCCTGAACAAAAAACAGACAAGAGGAGTTATCGCCGAGGAGGTTGGAGGGGGGGCCTCTCGGTGAGGCAGAAGTGCCATTCACTTGGAGCTGCTGCGCTCTCCGCGCCGGACTAAAAATAGCAGGAAGTGAACCTCGTGACGCTCAGCAGATGAGAAATTAAGAAAATAAAAGCCCCGCGCCTCGACTACGTCCAATCATATTTTGCCGCACGTGTTCAGCGGCTACATGCTAAATGCTAACGAGCTGAATGCTTGGACCTCACGCGCGGCTCGGAGCACGGCGTGCCTGCAGATAGAGAGTGTATCAAGACAAAATAACTATCAGAGTTCAACAGGTAAAAGTTCAGGCTGCACCCGAAACAAAACTTTCTGTCTCTCTCGGCTGATTAGTTTAAAAACATCCTAATCTCGTTTTCAGGGACATTTGTTGCATCTTTTCGACACGGGACACCAGAAACAAAGATCAGCTCAGGAAAATGTGCTCTGGATGAAAGCGGCGGTTCGTTCCGTTAAATGTAAAACAGTAATGTGGAGAGGCAGAGGAGACTGGAGGAGGAAGAGGACGGAGGAGGGAGGGAGGGAGGGAGGGAGGGAGAGAGGAGGTCCACTGAAATCTTCCAATAAGGGATTATGACACAGATCATAAATATACTCAACCTTATAAATATTTGAGCTTGGCTACTCCCCTTGCTTAATGTGCTGTACAGGCCCTAATTAAGCCCGTATCTGATAGATGCCACTGCATAATGATGTGTGGGTGTCTGGGGGTGGGGATAGGAGGCAGGAGGAGCAGGAGCAGGAGCGGCGGAGGCGACGGCGGCGGTGGCTGGGGACAGAAGTATCATCCGAACCGCTCGCTTTGTAATAATGATAGCGATGTTAATGACGGCGCCGCGACTTCAATTAAAACTACTTAGCTACTACAGCCGCCGCCGCCGCTGCAGTGACCCCGACTGAGCCGGTGTAGAGTGGAGACGAAAGCTTAAGCGCTCCCTCTCCCCTGCTTCCCTGTGAAAAGCCTCCTTTTTATCAGGTCATTGTTGTCGATGACTGAGTCACACAAGTCTCCTTTTGTTCAAACGAGCGAGACAATCGACACTTTTCGCGATTTGAATCGGCTAATTTTCTAAAAAAAATGAGTCAAGGAAGACATTAAATGACACCCGATTACCTGATCTGAACGGAAAAGCAAAAGAAAAATCGGGCTTTTAGGGCTTGCTATGGGTGAAACGTGGTTTATGAGACGAGTGAGACACTCTTCCTGTTTGCAACATGAATCACTCCTGAGTCAGGTGTCATCTATCATGCTTCTTGTGCGTGTTTGACTTCTTTTTTTCTTTTCTTTCTTTTGCAACTTTAGGGTGAGGGTTCAACTGCTTTCTGTACAAAGTGGCATCAGTGTGTCGAAAGACAAAGATAATTAAGAATTAACTCATAAATCTGGAAGACAGGAAAAGATCTGGCTCATTTTCATAATCCTGTGTCTGTTTAGAAGTCTGTTTGGGGTCTTTATAAGGTTACAAGTTGAGAGGAGTCTGTCCGGATTGGATTGCTCTCCTGAGTATGAAGATTCTCCTGAGCACGCTTTATTCTGTCTTCCTTCAAGAGTCGGAATCAACACAAGAATCCAGGCTGAAATTAAATCCCAAAACAGGCAGAATATACTGGATTAGATGGACATTGTTTGCAGTTCTCTCCCTCTCCCTCCCTGCCTCTCTGTTCCACACACACACCACTACACACACACACACTATCTGGATGAGATAGACCAGGCATTGATTTACACGTCTCAGTTTCACTCCCCTCCGCCCTCCCCTCCTCGATTACAGCGAACTACCTTTTCCCCCCTGCCGTGAACGCCTGTGCTCCGCAGGCACCTATTGGTAAATTTCCTGCTAAATTTTGCAACAGCGAACGCGGCTCTTGTTTTTTTTTTCTGCTGATGAGGTCCGTTCGCCGCGCAGGACTTGCTTTGCCAAGCACTATTTGAGCCGTGATTCACTCAGTAACATGCTATCCAGGTCCCTGTTTCAAACCGGGTGACACAAAGAGGAAATTTCTCACTTTTGACCTAATGTTCCACCAGAAAGTTATTCTAATACAAGAGTGATAAAAGGTAACGAGACAATATATGTTACCATTTTTAAACTTTTACTGCACGTGGTGAAAGCTCCTAACAATCAAAATAAAGGGAGGAAACCTGTTGGCTTTAGCATACGGGATCTTGAGACAATTTACATGAAGAAAATAGACGCAGAAAGGTTAAATCTTTACAATGCCGTGGGGAGAAATCTATTCTGGACCTGGCTGATTCTTCTGAGCTTCCCTTAATTTAGAGACTTGACTTGCAACCTTGTTCAGGCCCTTGACTTGACTTCTCACCTCGAGTTCAAAATGTTAAAACCATTGTCCGGTGAACTTCTGCCGCCGTAGCGCCACATTCAACCGCCGAGGGAGGCGCGCAGAGCGAGCTAGGGGCCTCCAAACTTCATGACTCAATTATTCCGCCATTTGATTCATGTGCTAACCAGATGATCAATGCAGATTAATTATGTAATAGTCGTTTTGGCGGCGCGCCACGGGCAGCAGAGGGAGGAAAAAAAGAAAAGAAAAGAAGCTATAGACTGTTGGCTTGAAGACGAGGGTAAAAGCCACGAGGGCCGTGGACTTGCTCAGGTACTTGGGACTTATTCAATTACTACACCGCAGAGCTGCACTGGAAGCATAATTTCTGGGTTTTAGCCTCCTCCATTTACACACACACACACACACACACACACACACACACTCCCCCACTCTGCTGACCTGGCCTGCTTCTGACAAGCTCTTATTACTGAGCAAACATGCCTGCCAAGTAGCCATGAAGCAGAGCCTAATGAGCACATTATTGTATTTACCTTAGATAAGGTGAGCTGCGCGAGGCGATAAGAGCCAGATAACGCCATGTTTGAACAGTGGATGTATACATCCAGTGGGTCCTTTGGTATTTGTCAGTCGTGTCAAAACACGGCGGCTGGTTGAGCGAGGAATCTGAGCGCGCGCTCGCAAGCCGCAAATCAGAGAAGGCTGTGATAGGAATCAAAACGAAGAGTCGAGGAAAAAGGTTTTGAAACGCCTCGTCTCTAATTGCCAAATGATATTTCCAGTGAGGGCGATGCAGCACGCAGGATGGAGGGGGGGGGGGGGGGTGGCGATTAGGCTCTTTGGCAGGAAGTGACCTGATGATCTGACGCTGGGGGTAAAAGGTCGTCAATGAGTCCTTTTACTTTGGCCGGCCTGCTGCATCCTTCCCTGGAGAGCTCACATTTGAAAGCGCCTCTCAAATTTATCACCTATTGACCATAGTTCATGGCAAGGTCATAAATCCATGCTGTAGCCCCCCGCAGATGGCCACCTCAAAGCTCTGTCAGCTCGATAATACGAACAGGATACGGGCAGGGAAGAAGAACAAAGCCCCCGAACTCGTTCTCGTGTGAAAAGGTATCCGCCGCTGTCAATCCGGTGTATTCGCGGCTTCCTGATTTGGAAGCTTTTTGTCCCCCGGTGGCACCTATAGTGTGCCAGATGTGTGTGCCCCCCCCCCCCCTCCTTCTCCTCCCTCCTCTCCAAACTCCCATCCTCCTGCATGTGACCTGAGACAAGCCCAGGGCAGAATTCTGGGTAATTTCTCGCTCGCATCCTACACCGTCGATCGCGGCGCCTTTTTGAGGTGAGAGAAAGTGACAGCGCCGACTCTCCAGGGCAGAGCTTCCCAGTCGAGTGGATCAGCGGACTGAAAATCGCTTATGAATAGTCATTAGGCCTTCATTACAAAGCCCCTCACTACCCACTTCTTCCTGTGCAACCAAATGCCTCTTGTCATCTTCACAAGGTGTATCATTTAATTGCCAATTGATTTTTCTCCCCCCTGTATATGACAACATGTCACATAGCAAAATGCAGCCTCGACCAGCCTTAGGCGGCCACATATTCTTGGCATCCTGAACCGCCTCTGAATATTCTTCAAAAAAGAGACAGGATGCTTCAACCCAAAGAGAGCTTAAGCGCCTCGCACAATAATTAAACTCAATACATGAAGAAGAAGAAGAAGAAGGAGGGGGAAAAAAAAAAAAAAATTCTTTGTGCGACGACTGGCAATTGTTTCTTTGTGACCCATTTTCTGTTTCAGAGGCCACAAAGCTCTCAGTGTATGCTCCTTTTAATGTACGCGGTGACTCGTCATGGTGGCAGTTTCTTTAAAATCTGTGTGTTCTCCACCGACGGGCCTGTTTGTGCACACACTCGCTGTCGGCGGCGTTCGTCGAAGTGACACACCTATTTTGCCTCAAAGTAAATGTAGGACAATCGGCCCCTGATCGCGAAAAAGAGTGAATCTCGTAAAAAAAAAAAAAGAAGAAGAAGAAGAAGAAAAAAAAAAAATGCTGGCAACATTACAGTGACAGCTCGACAGACGTCCACTCAAATCTCTTTGTGTCCTCTCTCTCTGTAGACATTCGGGCATTTTTCTGTCAGCTTGCCTCTCAACCCCTCAGGTTCGAGCCTGCAAACGACGCAGCATTTGGTGTCAGAAAAAGGGATGCAAATGGCAAAGCGGTGTCACTCCCCCCCCCCCTCCATCGCTCATCAGACACTGTTGCATTCCCTAACAGCTGCCTGTTGTGTGTGTGTGTGTGTGTGTGTGTTTTTTTTTTGTACTGATGGATCGCGCCGTGTGTTCCCGGCCTGTTGTAATGACATCCAAATCGGCAGGGTTATCTGTCAGGTGCACTTCGCCTTGGGTTTGACTCCCGGGAGGAGCTTGCATTGTGTCAGCCGGGGCAAAAAAAAAAAAAAAAAAAGCATTACACGTCGCCTGTATTTACAGAGCAATTTCATCCCGCCTGCAATGTGTGGAGGATTGAGCTCGGAGCCTTGTCTAGCCTTCAAATGTGGCAAATCAGCACAGTCGCCCCCTTTGACACGAAATGCGGCACGATTATCGAGTTGGTGCAGCCTTAATAAGCTGAATAATGAGGGAATTTCAGAAATGCCCAAGCGCCATTATACCCCAACAATAAGAGCTAGGAGTGAGTAAACCAGTGCGGGGCAGAAGGTAGGCGTCGGGGATATAATGAGGCTACTGTGTAAGTAATGTAGTCTCTATTGTATACCCATGTAAATGCCCATTTCTTCACATGCACAGCAACGACGGCATTAAGCCAGTCAGAGATTTCTGGAAGAATGGCACACACAGTGGTGCTCTTTTTTCTACTTCACCCCTCTCTCTCTCCCTCTCTGCCTCGTTTCTTTCTCTTCTCTCTTTTTCTTTTCCTCCCTCCCTCCCTCTCTCGTCTCGGTGACAGGCAGTGACAGTAGCTGGCAGCCGCCCGGCTTCTTGAAGGCAAACATTACAGCGAAAGATGAGCTGCAGGTGTGCCAGACTTGTAAACACGCGCTAATTACACATTTTCCCGCGGATGACAATGAGGTCACTGAAATAATTGCTGTTTTTTTTCTTTTTTTGGTGACTCCACGCTGTACTCTAAGTGAGAACGACGGGCTTACGGATGCTGCTGTGTGTCCCTGAACGTGCAGTTTGTCCAAAACAGTGTCGCATCGAGCACGGTTCACCTGCTAAGACCTTCAGAATCCAGATTGTTGCGGCCTTTTTTTCTTTTTTTTTTACAACTTTTGTCAACTCAAGGAGCAGCTGAACGATGTCGAGACCTAACAGACTTATTTTAAGTTGATTCCTACCAGAAACAAGCTGAAATAACGCGATGGCATGACGGCAAAGACGGGACGATGGCGAGCTAGAATAAAAGCGATGACGAAATGTATGTCTTGCTTGCGTTGACGAGACGTGAAGAGAACAAAGAGACCTATTGAGTAAAAGTTGAACAAAATGCCATGAAATCACATTAAAACTATGAAAGAAAATGACTAAAATGTGACTATAATAAGGATTTTTGTCTTAAATCTAACATAATGAACAATGGCGGACAGATCATGTCACAACAGAACTACAAAAAACTCACAGAACTTCAGTTCTGTAGTCTTTCCCTATTTTGTAACCCTGAACACAAGGCCAGATCTCTATTTTACATCTGTTAATGTATGAACGGGGTATGGGGGCAAACAATTTCCGCATGATCATGATTGCCATTAATTATATTGGCGGTTCATTCAATACTGTTTGTCCTCACTTTTTGAAATATGAGTCGCCCGGACAGTAAATTATGTCAGGTACCTCGCAAATCATGCCCTGGGCCGGCTGAGTTGCTTCAGCTGGAAGATGGCGGGGGAGGTCCGTTTCAGGAAAACAATCTCTCTCCTGCATTGTCAGACGGGGGGGGGTTACCCGGCAATAGGCACATACATCAAAAGAACTGCCAAACAATTGTCTGTTTTTTATTAATAAGCTCTGAATATTGCTGCTGGACAAGGCCAGGAGAAGTGCCTGGCTTGCACTTTTTTCTGCAACACAATACAGGTGCAGAATTTAACAGCCCTACGCTCGGTGGGGTGTATTTTCCTGTAGCATAGAGAGGCTTGTAAAACGTCCTAATGTGTCAGGCCGGGCTGAGGCTCCGATGTGTTGGGACGGGGGTCTCTGCCAGGATCTTTAGAAAGACGTAAATGGAACACGGTTTTCGAAAATGGGTTGGTTTCTCTGCTTGTTTTATAGATTATTTAGAAAAAAAAAAAACTTTCAAGAGAGACATGACTTAATCAGATTGGCTGAAAACCAATAGCTCCAATGGACAGGTTGTACATTTTTACACAGCAAAACTTCAGTTCATTATGAGCGGACTTGTTAAGATGAAGATATAGTTAAATATATACAAAGATTTGGGGATTTTAAAGCTGTCGTTTTAGAGAATTCCCAACCATCTCATGCAGACCCTGTATACTTGGATATAAGCTGATATCTGGTCCTTTTCATGTCGAAATATCCATCCGCAGCCTCAATGCAAACATATCAGTTTCCTTAAACCCACAAATCACCAGGGCAACTCTCACAGGATGCAAACATTGCAGAGTGGAATGGGGAGTTTCTATCTGAGGGCTCCCGATCAGCTGCACTTTGTTTAAGTATCTCTTTCCATTTGTTGGGGGAGGCTAATCCTTTGCCGTACTTTTTACAAGCTGTTAATATTGATTGCCACCACGGATGAGAGAGGGGCGGCTCAATCTCAATAACAGCATTCCATTATATGGCAGACGACAGCCGTGCCGAGTGTGCATCTTCCATGCGGCCACGCATTTAGGGTATTATCAAATTGATAGTGACTCAAATTGATTTGGATAATGAAGGTCGCTGCACCTTGAAATATAATGGCCACTTATTGTAATTACCATCACAATTATCAAGGTCACCGCATCAAAAACAAAAGGGGCTGACATTGTGACCGCAGCAATGGAGCCTAATGAGCCTTTATTATTTAGCCTGATCACAGTGTGGCGATACTGTTAAATATTATGTGATACATGGACAAAAGGTCAAGTGTGATGTGAGTTCAGAGTGTTTGGTGTTCGTACTGTGTCTGCGTTGTACATATTTTGCTTTTCGGTGACAGGATGGAGAAAATCTGGATTTTTTTTAGCCGCTGATTTCCTCCAAATGAAGTCAATTAAGCAGAAGATCCTGAAGTGATTTGATGTGGGTCGCTAATTTCCATGTCAGACATCAAATTCTACAAATAAACTGACACCAGAGCTCATCCTGGCTTCATTTATGGAAAAAAAGAAAAAGACACACTCCTGGATGATTTTGACTTGGGCTGCCCTTCATCCACCTCTTCCCCCCCCCCTGCCTGCCCTCTAATGCCCCATCAACATGTCAGAGAAAACGGGGATGACATCCCCAACACGAGAAAACTGTCACGCTCGACACCTCGGCCAGAGGACTCACGGGCGTTGAACGAAATAAAAACAACAAAAAAAAACAACAAAAGTGAAGCAGAAACACATCCATCCTTCAGTTCCGACGCAAACCAACCTGCTTGATAGCAATAAATGTGTTTATATGCCATTCAAAGGAAACAGCAGGGATGTCTGTCTACTATCTCCGCAGAATCAAACAATGTTGGAGTGCGTTTCCTTTCACACAGTTGAGCCTGCAATAAACCCCTGGCCTTTGTTTCGACTACACTGAGCAGAAGGATGACCTCAGCTTTGAAACAATAAAGGGCCTGTAATGGTCTCTCCAGAGGCCTGCTGCCTCAACTTTGTTTCTCCTGAATGTGTGAGAAGAGGGGAAGAAGGCCGAAAAAAAACGCTCAGGTTGTAAACTTTTCCTGCTCTTTAACCGACTGTGCAAATTGATGGCAATAAGGCTGCCACATAGGAAGGGAAACCTACGATTTATGAGATAAATTATGGTAGTAAAGTGCTTATCTCGTGTCGGACGTGGAAGAGATTTGAGATTTTAACTTCAAGACAGTCAAAAAAAAACATCTGAAGGAGGGAAACTCCACCCGTCTGGCGGCCAGCAGCGCATAAAACAAACGTGACGCGAGTTTAACAGGTGACACGAGCGACAAAATGCTCGATAAAAGAGATTACAGTGGCGGACAAACGGCAAATCAAAGTGTGTTATGTGTTAATAGTGGTAGTAATAGTGGTGGTGGAGGGTAGTAAAGGGGCGGAGGCATGGCAAACTGCTAAGAGGATCAAATATCGAAGCACAACAAAAGCTGTGTCACAGGGGCGTTTGAGTCACAAGTCTCCCTTCGACAACCCCTCCTCCGCCACCCACCTCTTCCCCCGCCACCCCGTACCTCTAACCTCCTGTTACCACGACAGCGCTCTGCCACAAAGACAGCCCCTGATATGACAAAGAACAAAACGGCAGACAGATGTAGGTATTGTCATGCAGAGTGTTCCCTCCCTCCCTCTCTCTCCCTCTCTCTCTTTCTCTCTCTCTCTCCCCTCCTCCTCCTCCTCCTCCTTCTTCTTCACCCAGAGAGGAGAAAAAAAAAAAAAAACAACCTGCCCCTGTGCCTCTGCCTCCGACACCTCTCAAAGCGGCCCGGAGTCGCCGCCATCGCTGAGAACTCGGAGGCGGCCCGTGACGGTCAGCGAACAGGTCGTCTTTGCGGCTCGAGGGTGGCAAGCCATTGAGACACGCTGAAGCTCGGTTTCACAAAAGTTTGGTGTATTTTTCGATATAGCCAACTAAAAAAAAAAAAAACAAAGTTTGTCTTGTCAGGGTGAAAAAGCCATTAAGAGTCTCGCCTGAAAGCCAGACGAAAGAGAAGTTAGCAGCTCCTTAAGGCCGGTGGAGGCCAGCTGATGCATTGATCTAGTTTCAACATCAAACGGGTTTTATTTTTAGCTTGTTGGTAAACTGGGTGAGACTGCATGCTCTCATTTCATTCTCAAATCACTGTCACGGTTTGCTATTTTAAATGACTGTGAAGTCATGGGTATAGTATCCACCAAAGGGTACAGTTGAAGTTAGAGGTGGGCTGAGATTTTGGTGATCGTCTTTGAAAGACAACGTTGCGACACTCCGAAAGAAAACGGACTCGCCGGCACCCTTTTCTCTTCAGGTGTCGGGTCACCGTGCGGGATTGACCCGTGTCCGAGGTGGGCTCTTGATGAAGCCGGGACATATTATTACAGCTGGGAGACCCGGGGAGATGCTGGCGTGGGGACGAGTCTGATTGATTCAGACCAGATGGGCGTCCCAACACGTTGCTGCGCCGCGACCGAAATAGCTGCGCGCCGTCTCGCTGCATTCCTCAGGAACACATTGTGCACTTCATGGCAAGAGACGCAAGATATACGAGTTCCCTATGAGGGGGAACCTTAAATCCAGCGTTTAGTATGCACGTTGTTGGCTTATCAGAGTTGGACGAGAAGTCAGACGCTTAGATCAACAGATAGCGGAGGAGGCTTCATTCCACACCCTTCAGAGGTCATTCATCACCTACCCACAGCCGTGTCAAGCTGTATGAGCGGACAAACAACACGACAATAAACACTTGTTTTGCTCCTTTGTCACTTAAAACAGCACATTAACCGCGATGGAAAAGTTCTGTCAAGCCTTCAAAAAAAGTAAAGTGTTTCACTATGAGCTGTCATCGAGCGATTTCCATACTTTTAAGAGGCGAATTAACGCCGGTGATTGTGCTGACCGCTATGTACATGAAACCCAGCAGCTCCGCTGAGCATGTGCACCAAAATAACAGATTACTTAACACAGTGGGAGCTGAGATGGCCGGAGAGGTACCTTAAATTAGCCGGGGATTTAATCTAATTGGTGAAAGTCATCTGCTCCAACCTTCACCGTGCTAAATCCCCCTGCTCTGCAGTCTAGACTGAATTCTTGACGGTCCTGCGCTAATGTCCCGGGCCGGCGGCGGCGGCGGTGGCGCAGCAGGCAGCAGTGGGACGGCGGGACAAATGCAGAGCGGCAGGCCAATCTGACACGAGGCCCGTCTCGCGGGCTTTAATGCGGGGTGGCAGCGCAGGCCTCTTTTTAAGGGAATCAATTAAGGTTTAAAAAGGTGATTCCTGGACGCAGTGTCTGGCTTTATTCCTGGGAGGGAAGAGGGGAGGATGGAGGTGGTGGGAGGCAGGGAGGGAGGGAGGGAGGGGGAGATCCCATGGGGGTTAAATAGAAACCACACACACACACACACACACACACATATAATCACACACCTCAATGGCACCATTGTCGTAAGCAAACCACATAACTGCAGATTTGGCAGTGCCGTCTTGCCTGATTTGAAAGTTTACATGGTTGTTTTAGTGTCGATTGACTCTTGGACCCTTGAAACCTGTTGAAAGTATAATTTCTCTCCCTCCTCCTCCCATTTTCCTCCTCCATCTCCTCTTTCTGCTATTTCCCCCCCTCCTCCTCCTCCTCCTACCTCCTTCGACATTGTTTCCTCGCCGTGTCGAAGCCTTCTCTCTGGACTAGCTTCGGAGATATTTGCGCACTGAGCCAAGCATGTGAGAAGAGCTCGAAAACGTCGGCTGCTCTCCTTGCGTTATCCTGAACTCCTGACACCGTTCCTCTGAACAGAAAAGTGGCTCTAGGAGACGACGCAGCCCCGTTTTTTTTTTTTTTTTTTTTTTTTTTTGAAAGCGGAGATAATTCAGACCCGAAATTCAAAACATCTGAGTTGATTTGGCTCGGCCTTTTTCTGGTGCTAAAACCACTGTTTTCCACTCAGTTCTTCCACTCCTGATTCCTGATGAACTCTGCTTCACCCTGTCACCCTCCATTTAAAACCGCTAGCCGCTTTCCAAATTGCCCTCTGGTCCCTCTCCGACTGCTCTGCGTTCATTAAAACTCGCATCTGATATCACTCTATCGCTCGCCACCAAAAACTTCCAAACCTGTGGGAAAGGGTGGGAAGGGTTTAAGCCTTGTTCTGCACCGTTTAGCGGCGCGCTTGTTGGATTTCACTCGGTTACACCATGTATCAAAGGGAAAGAGTCTTTACCAACACAAAGGTGCTTCTACACCTTAGCATCGACTTTAATCTCTGCCCCCAGGCGCCAGACAAACTATTCTTTCCTTGCATAAGATGTTGAAATCAGCTTACGACATGATCTTTTAAGAAAGCTCGCTCTTGTGTGCAGGTTGCAGACAAGGTGCGTGCACCGCGAGCTGTGGAGGAACGGCGGGGAAAATGCCATTGTGATGCACGAAAGACAAACATCTTCCTCACCTCCTGATCACGAGCCGTCAGCGCTCGCATGCACGTAAACAAATCCGGGAGAGTGATGCTTAATGCATAACTCTTATTTATGTCATTCAATTTAGCCCCGGCCGCTTGGCAATTCATTTTCATGATCAATTACAAAACCTTAAGGCATCTGTAATGCATTTGGCTTGACAGGGCGCGTTCACAGGCGCTCGCTCGCTCACACACACACACACACACACCGCTGTAAAACATTCCGCTCCTGTGCCTTTGAGAATACATTGAATTGGCTAATTTTCTCTCCTTTTCAGCGCGCTATTTGTTTGTATTTATCCCCCGGGAGTCAACAGTTACCTACACCTTTGATGCTAATAGCAGGCTTTGTGTTGCGCGTTGAACTGAGGTGTGTCTGCAGCTGACTGTTGCCGATGTTAAACAAGACGAGAAGCAGAAGCTTTGCAAAGAGGTAATTTGTGCGGCGGAGAGAGCTTGGAGATGCAACCCGGGGAAGGATGCAGGGGAAGGAAGGAAAAAAAAAGGGTTTGCTCTGATGTAATGATCAGACTGTGGGCTGTGTTTGGGGAGTGGGCTGTGATTGTGAATGTGAGATTTAAAGCGAAATAAAATGGTCAGCGTCACATGCAGGGAGAACGCGGAGAAATGGTAAAAGCTGGGACGACAGATGGATTAAAATAAGCCTACAAATGAATGAACCCGATAATCAATGACTAAATTATAGCGCGGGTATAAAAAGTAAGCGTGTTTCTCTGTTGGTGTCACATTTAATGGCTTTCCCAAATCCCAACCTTTCACCTTCTGACCTCACTTTGACCCTTTTTTTTTGTTTGATCTGGCACTCGAGCTGATAAATTAGTCCCACAGCGATGTCTTATTAAATTCATCAAATATCATATATCAGGTCAAGCTCTGATCTGATTAAGTTCCTTGGATGCAGCTGCACTGAAAACTGTCTTGTAGTTTCTTTTGTTAATCGATTTATTATTCAGATCTGCTTCTCTGATTCAGAGGAGCTTCTCGCTGTTTTTTTTTTTTTTTTTTTTAAAAAAAGACGAATCGGGAGGAAACATTTGCAGTTTGCAGCAGATAGACGCCAGGAGCTGAGTTAACCGAAGCTTAAGTTCTTAGTATGAAAGGGCAAGTTCAATAGCAGATGTAGAAAATAAACAAAACATTTGGAAGCCGCACGTTTGTCCTCCATTATGCTGCCGCTTCTTCTCTTCTCTCCTCGCACCAAGTTTCCTCCTTCAAACAGGTTTCGATTTTATGAATCACCGCGCGCTCCTCCAGGGAACGCATTGTGCATTCCTCGAGCCGTGGCCTCGACCGTCTCCGCTCATATGCAGGGAAAATTCATTTCAATATTTATCTCCATGAATATTTTTCTTCTTTTTTTTATTTTTTTTATTTTGTGGGGTGAAAAAAACAAAAAACAAAACAAACAAACAGAAAACACGTTTTGGGGGGATGTGCATCCCCGGCTGCAGCGTGGAGGTGGGAAGCTTGGAGGAGATCATCAGAAAGGGAAATTGTGCACAGCGGGAAGAAAAATCATTGTGTTACCCCAGGTGAAAAATATTGTTGCTTTGCTTAAAAGTGCATGCAAGGCGAGCTACATTATTAGAATGTTTAAATATTAATTCTTCTGCTGGGTAGTAAAGATGATGGAGTCGCGGAGTCAACTACTTTGTTTTTTCCTCCCCCCGCTTGTAGGCCACAGCTGCATTATTTCTCCTACATCACCTCGCTTTGTTCCCTGCTCCTGCAGGATAAAACACACACTTCTGTGCACGGAGGGTCACTCTTTAGATTCTGATTACAGTTTAACATGTTAATTTTTGATGTTTAAACAAAATGTTGTATTACAGGAAGGATCCGCGGCGTATAATGTGTCATCTGGGCCAGCTTTGATCCGAGAATCAATACTCTCTGTCTTTGTCTTGACTGAAGGTGAGGTCGGATTTCGAGCGTGCCGAGCGGCTGACGGTTAAAGGTATAACAACATGCACTTGATGTGAAAGCCTCCTTATTGAGATGCGCTCGAAAGCGGCGGCTAAAAAGTGCTTTTTGTCAAGGTGACTGTCACTCCTCAGAGCGGACATGAAGAGGCTTCACTCCGAAAACACTATGAATAAATTTCAGAAAGTAATTATCACCTGATGCTCGTTTCTACATTCTTACTTCTTGAGATAACATTCTGTAAAATGTTAATATGTCTTATGTAAATGCCTCCAGATTGCTGATAACTTCCATGCGGCAATTTGCAATAAAAGGGATCTCGTTTTGAAATGAAGCTCCTCGTACGTCGAGGAGTGCTTGCAGGGTGTTACAGGGGGAGAAAGGATGAGCGGGAGTGTTTGCCCAACAAAGCCAGGTGTGGTTTTTAGGAGGATCTTCACCGGCACTCAGGTAAAGTGGGGGAAAAATCTGAGTTCCCTTGTTGTGTCAAAAAAGAGGCTTCAAAGCCGCGGGCTTAAAGGTAGGCATTAGGCTGCTCAGATCCGAAACACTTTGGGATCCTTCAGACTGAAATGGATAAAGATACAAAAGAGCTGAGGGCAGGGAGGGGGGGGAGGGGTGGAGGGGAGAGAAGGGATAGAGAGGCCACGTTCACACCGCGGCTGATGTCTTGTTGGTGTTTGACAGGTGAGAAAGGTGCAGTGAGTTGCAGGTTTGGTTCTGATGGCTGACCGACCTTTAAGAACAAAGCGGCATAATCTAAGCAACTTTTGTTGCATTTTCCTTAAAAAAAAGTGACGAAAAGTCAACCTGCAACCTTCATTTCCTTCACGATTCTATTCCTGTGACCAAATTTCTGTAGCAAACTGGCTAAAAGAAGGTTTCAAGACTCATTTGCAAGCAGAGCGACTCATAAGATGGACCATGAGGTTAGTGACACAAAGGGAAGCAGAGGAGGGACCGGAGACAAAGGAGATGACAGATAGAACAGAAGGCCCCCGGTGCATGAAAGTGAAAGTGCTGTCCTCCAGCCACTGCCCCCACCACCACCCTCCCAGAACGCACCCACCTGAGGCGTCGGGATGCATGTTCAAGTCACTCATGCAGGAGAAGCAATACACAAGTTGGTGTACAGCCACTTTTAAAAGCTCATCAGGCGCATACTCTGCTTGTAGAAATACCTTATTCATGTGAGGGCCTGCCGAGGCATAGTATTACTTGAATCCCAAGGTGGCCTGGAAATGTTTAAATCTGGGACTGGGAGAATGCATGGATAATGCAAATAATTTGCATCTAAATTTTTAAGTGTGCTTTATTGAAAAAAACTAAAGCAGCGAGCTTCGATTAAGCTTTGATGGTGAAAGCTGGCGCCGCGCACGGACGGGCGTGCGCGCGCGCGACTGCACCGAGCTCGCAGCGCTGAAATCCTCCTCATTTGTAGAAATTATTTAGAAAGGCGATAAAGGGGACAGAGGAGAGAGGCGAGAGAAGCCGGTAGTTCAATAAATAATTAGAGAGAGGTATTACAGCGACGCGGTGTCTGGGGCAGCGTGAACAGCATCCACTGCGGCTCTCAAACAGGTTGAAACAGCTTACACATTTCGCTAAGCATCTTGTTTTGGAGGGGTTTTCTTCCCCGCTTCAGCCTGCTGTTTCCCAGCTCCTCGTATTCAGCTCTTTGCATATTTATGAGAACGTGTTGTTCACAAAGCAATATTTCCCTCTTCGTTATGGCTTAGGAATTCATCGGGGCTCAGGCTAGATGGCCAGGTCTGTGTGCATTATGGGAAATGATGGGGTTGCGCGATGATCGCTGCGTGTGAGGCGGTGATACAGGTGCTGTTACATGTCACGACATGCATGAGATGAGTCGAGTGCTTACCTGCTTTGGGTGAAGAGAACAGGTGGAGGTGGAGGTGGAGGTGGATCGGCACCGAGAAGAAAGAAAGGAAATAAATTAATAGATGAATAAACAGATTGATTTGAACTTTTTCAACAAATCTTTGTCTTCTTCCTGAACTTTTCAATCATCTTGATTTGTCTCTGTGGTTCCTTTTACCCCGTAATTTAGATGAAAACATGATTTCTGTGGGCAATTCTGCTTGGCGTCTAAATAAACCAAAATTAACTTTGATTAGACAGTTTTGATTAGTCTGAGGCTAAAGTAATGACTATATGTCTGCACAAGTCTGTCACTTCAGATGAAAAATAAACCTAAATGAATGACTCAAACCGAGACACACACACACACACACCTCCTTTGTTAAACAAACCATATATGCTGCTTTTCTCTCTCTATCTGCTTGGCCGGACTACAGGAGGGCTGGGGAGGTGATAGAGTGGGGGGATGAGGAGGAGAAGGAGAGGAGAGGAGGAGGAGGAGGAGGAGGAGAGGTGCTGGGCACACTAGGAGGCTGGAAACAGGCCCCTCCTGAGGCCGGCCCCTGCCCGGAGAGGGATCACCTAGTCCCAGGCTGCCTTTGCTCCCACTTTCCCCGCTAGCTAACCTCCGGCCTCATTTGCATCCCCTGCTGCCCCTCGCAGCGATTATTTTCAGGTGAGCTGCTCTGTATAGAGGGCCTGGCTTAAGCATGTGTGTGAACGTCCATGTATATGTCGACGCGCATGTGTGTTTTATGTGATTTTATAATCGGTCATCAATGTGCATGTGTCTCGGTGTGTATGTGTCCACCTGATCCTGCTCTTAGTACGACTGACTGGCGCCGAACACAATTGCCCCTTGATTCGTCAGTTTGCCCCCCTCTCCAACCCCACCCGCCTCACTCGCTACCTCCCCTGGCGCCGTAATCTGGAATCCGCCTCAAGCAGCGCATCGTCCGCACACGACGAAGATAGCACAGACAGACTTGTGCTGTCTTTCTCGTCCGGCAACACTGCTTCCACTGTTACTACCATTATACGGGCTTTCTATAGGTCACAACAGTACTCTGTGTACTCCTGTGTCATCGGCACAGCAGGAGTAAGCGGTCCTGTTCCCCGTAACACTGCCGTCACATGGTAACCAGTCGCTGTTACTATCAACTTTATAGGCTACCACGCCAGAAATATACTGCGCTAAACGTTAGCACAAGACGTGCTAAAAGGTTACAAATATACGACACTTAGTTAGCACAGGCTGGTAAAGCTATAGCATTATATGCTTGGATATAATAATACACAGTACTATGCTAACCTATCCTACAAATATTAAATTTATGCTATAGTATATGTTGTGCTGTACAATATTATCCTTTACTATGCTAACCTATGCTATATTAATAACTCTGTTACTGAATTATACTGTACTATGCTAACCTATGCTATATTATGCTACGTTGCACTGAATTATACTACACTATGCTAACCTATGCTATATTATGCTACGTTGCACTGAATTATACTGTACTAAGCTAACCTATGTTATATTATGCTATGTTGCACTGAATTATACTGTACTAAGCTAACCTATGCTATATTATGCTATGTTGCACTGAATTATACTACACTATGCTAACCTATGCTCACTCAATGCTGTACATTATAATATACTTTGCTATAGCATGCTATGCTATGCTATTTTGCTACTACTACCAGTTCCCATAGTAGTTAGACAAAATAATCTTGGACTCAGCAGAGGAGGATCATTAGATGTGCCTGAAAGCTCCATGTAGTGATGGACATCTTTTGTCAAACCGAACTGAATTACACTCACACAATAAATTCTAAATCAATACACAAGGCATATTATCCTGCAGGTAACCATGACCTTAATACTTTATGCTTCATTGAAGCTGTCTAACCAGATCACTGCTTCCAGTGAACTTTCTCCGGTCACGTGGGCAAAGAGAAGTGAGAATCACGGCGACAGTACATGGGAGCTGGGCGTCTTCTGAAGGACAGATATAAGTCACCCTCGGCACTAAAATTTATGTAAAAATGTTCACATCTTCAGCATTGTTCTCCCAAATAGGCCTGAACCCTGTCACCCGACTTATTGTCAGCGCTGCTGTTCTTCCACTGAGCAACACATACAGTAAACCCACTGATCTGCCACAGCAGTTCTTTATAGAATAGCAAACAGACAAAACAATGTTTGTCCTGCTACAGTCGGGAGCTGCACACATAACTAACACCTTATTATTTCATGGTTTAAACACACCGAAAACAAACACACACATCCCTAATATAATTGTCCAGTCTGTCCCTCCCGTCTCAGAGTGAAGCCCCAAGCGTTCACAGAGAGAAGGGTGATATCGTGTATCCGAAAGGGAGGATGCAACCATCTCTGGCTCTGATTAGAGGGGACAGGAGAGGAGTGTCGCCTCCCTTCTGCAAGCCAGCGTTTACAGGGAGGCGCACCTTTCACTGTCCAAACAATGTCTGTCAGCCGCTATCAATAGCTGCCGTGGGAGGAAACAGTAGCAAAGGTGCCTGGACATGATACAGACTGAGAAATGGATATAAATTGGGTGAAAAGTGCATTACAAGGCTAAATCCCGTGTGGAGGTGGGCGTAGCAGCCATCGTCCGAACATGTCTTTAACGTCCCTTTGCACTCCACACCGGGTTCCCCATCTCATGTCAGCGTCAGACTCTATAAAGCGTGTTATGTTAGTACCTGGCAGCTCGGGTGATTAGAATCGTTGGATGGATGTAAACAGGAAAATGTCGTCTTCCTCTCACATGAGGAAGGAAAAAAAACACATTCTGTCAGAAGCAGTCTTGTCAGGGGGGGGTTTTAGTTGGCCTGTGTGTCACGCTACCTTCCTCCTGCTGCTTCACTCCCTTCACCTCATTTCTCCTCCCCAGAGGTTACCATCTGCATCCTCCTTCCTCCACCTCCTCCACCTCCTCCTCCTCCTCCTCTCCTCAGCACATTTTCAGCCTTGGTTTCTGTTTCATCAGCCCATTTTTTTTTGACATTTCTTGACTGACTTTCTGTCGTTTTTGATGAAATACTCTCCTTACAACTTTTTTTTCTCACCAGTCTTCCAGACTCACATTTGAAAATATCGAGTGAAGGTAAAGACACATACTGTGCTCGTCCGACCACGCCAATAAAAAAAAAAGAAAAAAAGGAAGAAACTGCAAACTTAATGCGCTGACTGCTTGAAGTTCAAAGGGAAGGAAGTTAGCTGCCACTTGAGATATCGCAGCTAATTGTCCATTCACGAAAGGCATGTATGATCATACAGTGGTGGCGGATAATGACAAAACAGGGAGAGTGAAAGAGTGAAGGAACATGCATGAGGCCTCATTCAGTAAATACGTGAGCTAAAACCCAGAAGAAAGTCAAAGAAAGAAATCGGTCTTCCCTGCTCCCTAACACACACGGGTTCAGTAGACGTACGTGGAAGATGATCGTCTCGACTCAATTTCTGAAAATTGCCAGTGCTGCTGCAAACCCCCACCCACCGAGAGAGAAAGAGAGAGAGAGAGAGAAAAGAAAGGAAGAGAAAAAAAAACTTATCAGCAGTTACTCCTCCCTTCATTTTATTTCATTTATGAATTACAAGGAAAGATGCCAGTATATATTATTAATTCTCTGCTGTTGCTTTGGCTCTGGCTGCTGCAGCGGTGAGCTGCGGATGTCGGCGGCGGTGTAATTACGTTCTAGCCGGGCAGCCATCCGTTTCCTTTCAAAAATTTACAGGATTCTTAATCACGTTGCTCATTTGGGTGCACGGTGGCGGGGATGGCGAAACACAAACAGGGGCACGTCTGTTTGCACGGGAACACCTGCTTAGCATTGATAGCAGATGTCAGTCAGTGAACTGAACAAAAAAAAAAGAGAGAGAGAGAGAGAGAAAAAAAAAGTGCAGGGATGGAAATTAAATGCAAGCATCACCAACTTCTTATGTTACTTACTCCAAAATGAACTACTGGAATGGGAGAAGGAAAATCTGGCAAACATAAGTAAGAAGCTGGAGCCTTATGGTGTGCTACTGCCTCCTCTAACCTTCTGCTCCTTCTCTCCTCTCCTCTCTCTCCTGTCCATCTCGTTCTCTCTTTGAAAAACTATTTTTTTTTTTTGACCTTTCCCCCTTCTTTTCCCCCTCGCTCTCTCTCACTCACTCTGGGCAGTACCACCACGCCACCGCGGTGTATATTTCTATCCGTTTGCATCAGTCTTTGCTGCATTATTCATTTGCATTATAGCTGGATGGTAATTAAATCTTGCCTGGGATGCCGTTGTATTTAAATGAAACGTGAATATTTAGCGAGAGTACAGAGAATGCTTAATCTGCCCCCACCCCACCACCACCCTCTCTTTCTGCCTGTTTTTTTTTTTGCCTTTTAAAAGCTCGCCTGTTGGCCCTGAGCTTTGAAACACTTTTAGTGTGCTCGCCGCTCGTACTTAAACGGCTTCTTCTTAAGAATAATAGTGTTGAGTCAACAGCTGCATTGACAAACATATTTCAGCTGATGCATTTGCCTGGACAGGATATTTGATACCTCTGAGACACACACACGCGCGCACACACACACACACACGCACAGTTTCCTCCTCCTCCTCCACGCACATGTATGGATGCAAACACACACTGAGCAAAATCTTGCTGACAAAATGGCCACTGAGGACCTTTGCCTCACAAACACACACAGACAGAGAGAGAGAGAGGGAAGCAATAATGTACATCGTAGTAAAAGCTCGTAAGAGAGGAGGAAGGAGGAGAAAATGAATTAGGGAGGAAGAGACGGAAAGATAGAGGGATACGAGAGTGAGGAGGGCAGGAGACCTTTGTCCAAAATACAGTTACGCAAGAAAGTGAGAGGGAAGAAGAAGGAAAGGAGGGAAGGAAGGAAGAGCACACAAACAAATATTGAATGAATCTCGTCTCGTTTTTGAGCGTCGTGTCACCAGATTGGACGAATCTTGAAAACGCTGACCTCATGTTTTAGTGTGGATGTGGAAAACCGAGCATCTGGACAACAATGACGTAACCGCCGGGTTAGGGAGCTGTGCAGTAGTAAAGTTAGAAGGCCTCTCTGTGTCAACTCATTTCAAACCCAGGTTTTAGAATGAACCCGGACGGAGGCTGGATGCACTCGGTGTGTGTTGTGTTTTGTTTTTTTTTTTTTTTTTTTTTTTTTTTTTTGTTCAGCTGGCTCGGTGTGGATGTAATCGAAGACGGCGATAGAGAGGGAAAGAAAACAGAGAGGGAGGGAGAGACAAACATTTGCAAATAGTGAGAGAAAAGGGAAAGAAAAATAGAAAACGAGAGAGAGAGAGAGAGAGAGAGAGAGAGACGCAGGAAAAAAAGAGAAATAAGGACAGTGATGAAGAGACCCAGTATGAGATGACAGAACAGAGAGAGAGAGGTTGAGGCAGAGAGGGATGAGCTGTGCCTTTAATGCCATCTGGCCAGATGTAATAAAATTGACATATTGATTCCTTTGAATTTACGAATGCCTGTTTCATAAACTCCATTTCCAAAGCCGAGGCCTCTTTAGAGCCCTGTCATTTTTCCCCCAAATGGATCAATTATGTGCCCACGTAATCCTGTTACCTGAGAAACCCACGCATACTTCTCCCATTTGCGGCGCTTCACCGGGCGCACAGACTCGCATTATGTGCACATAAACAAACTGGAGTTTTTTTTGTTTGTTTGTGTGTGTGTGTGTGTGTGTGTGAGTGTGTGTGTTCTCCTCCCCTCTCCGCCTAATATTTGCGATTGTTTTCTCCCCCCGGTGTCGCTGCACGAGTCTCTCCCGGAGGGGGGTTTTTAGGGAGGTCTTTCCTGTTTCTCTCTCTGGCTCGTTTGAACTTGTGAGAATCTCTTTCCGATAAGCTGCCATTCTGCCACCGCTGCATCCACACAAACATCACGGTCAGCATACAGTAAGCATCAGCAGGAAAGGGACAAGATGTTGGACTATCTTTAAGTCTTAATCACACACAAAAAAAGAGACCATAACGAGCTACGGGATCAATTTCTTTGATAAACCTGCAGCTCGTCTCCAGAATATGCCTTAAGTAATAAACAAAGCAGGCTTTGCAGTGCCACACACAAGAGGTTTCCTTCATCTGCCACAAGATAAATACTGCTCTGTAGAGCAAGAGCAAGGCAGCTAACTCCACTTTCACATAGATGACACAGCAGTCCACAAAACACCGAAACTCAAGACTTAAATCATATATTTCCTTTAAACAGAGTTTAAATAAGTGGAAAAACGAACAAATGAGCAAGTCACGGACTAGAAACGTGATTATTAACTGGAATCAGATTAACGTCTTAACAGTGCTGAAGTAAATGAGGTATGTCCAACACACAAGTGGAAAATGTGTTTTAAACAAAAAACACTGAGCAAATGAGTTTTGGGTAAACAATCTTCATCGTCTCTAGTGATTTCTGTCCATAAATGAATAACACTTTCTTAAAACCGAGACAGAATCCCACCACGACATTAAAACTTTAACAACTTCCAGGAAAATTCAACTTGTTCAAGAACTGCGTGGAAATTAAAACCCCTGAAACAAGCAGATTTTCATTTGAAAAAGTCAGAAATATTCTTCCTTTTCTGTCTTACATGTTGAGTCAAATCTTCTGCATCTACTGGGATTTCCCCGGCACGCACTCGTGATTTAGGGCAGTCTATAAAATGGCCAGGATCACCAGCCGGTTTCAGGGAATAACCAGAAACAGAACTAGAATTTGTCTCGGTGTCGCTGGTGCGAAACGATGTCGAAACAACTTAAGAGTTTCTGACCGGCGCTGGCAGCGCGGCGACGGCTCACATTCGTAACCTGGGCGAAAAAAACAGAGGAGTCAGTATGGCTAGTGCCTGAGCGGTAATAGCATACAAGTGGTCACGGGTCAAACGGGTGCGAGTGTAAATGTTGGAGCAATGCGGCGGGCTGTCAGGTGGAACGGAAATGTATGAAGAGCGACAGCAACACCGGCGCACTGGAGCTCTCGCTGAGCCACTCGATATCTATTTACTATCTCACATTGTTGTAAAACCAAGTGAGAGACAGAGAAGGAGGGAGGTGGAAGGAGGGAGGAAAAAAAAAAAAAAAATCAGTCCTCGATCTTATTTTCCACCTCCGGCGAGCTACAAGCGAGCTCCAGTTACTACACTTGCACCGAACAATCCCGGTCAGCAGGTTCACAAAACGACGAAATACCTTGTCACTTACTGCCTGACCTGTTCAGCGGGTGACTCGAAGAGCGGAAAAAGAAAGGGGAAAGGAAGGATGTAGAGGAGGGGAGGGAAAAAAAAATCATAAAATAAAATAATCATGAGGGCTTTCTACTGTGGCTGGCGTGCATGAAGGAGTTTAGGCAGTTCCTTTATGTTCTCATTCTTGTTTGTTGCCCGAGTGATGCGTTTGCAAGACATGAACCACTTTTTTCCTTTTTATTTCCTGAAGTAGCTTGAAAAGTTGGAACGTTCATCTATTCCGTGTCATCTCGTCTGAACTCTTCAAAGAGCTATACGATGTTTACACTCACGAATCCAAGACTTTTACTGTAAAAGTCTTGCGCATCATATTCCCGAATCGCCCTGACACATTTGATATCTTTGGACACTTTGGGATCTCACTTCTATTTAAAATAAAAAGTTTTGTGGCTTTGAAGAATGTTTGGCCGAAACGGCACAAGTTATAATATGGCTGACCCATTGGCGGTCGTTGGAGTTTATGAGGTTCCCGGGTTGTTGGCGGTCTGCCAGTGCAGGTTGCGTCAACGACTCTTTGAGTTTGCTCGTCCTTTGCGATATCCACCCCTAAACCGGTGCGCGGAAGCTCGTGGCTGACGTCGACGAAGAAACCGAAACACCGGCGAGTTTTGTGACGAGCTTCGTGAAAGCAACATCGCAACAAGCAGCTTGGATGTCAAGCGAAGGAGGGGGCAGAGGGTGTAAAGTACATGATTTGTCACATAACCTTGTGGGTGGAAAGTTGGGGGGCTTTGAGGCTGAGTGAGAGCGGTGTTAAAAGTGAAGAGGAGTAAGGGAGGAGGGGAGGCTGGGCTTAAAAAGGGCTGACAGGCAGCTGAGTTCTGCTCACTGGACTTAAATCTAAAAGAAAAAGGCCCCAGTTATGATGAAAGGTCGACAGAGTATGTCTCAGCAAATTGGCTTTCCCTTTTTTTTTTTTTTTTTGTGAACCTCGTGCTGGCTGATCAAGCACCAGCTCCACCGCCGTGCAAGTCTAATGACCTACGGACTGCCAGCTCAACCCGCTCTCCCACCTGTCCAGCCCCCCCATGGTTTAAGAACATCAATTTCTGGGGGAAAAAAAAAAAAAAAAAACTTTAACAGTCGGTGTCTCCGCTAGAGTCTTTTCCAAAATCAACGCCGGTGACACATCAGGTCAACCATCAAAGGAACTTTTTGGCTCAATTTACTTTCTTTCGCCGAAGAACCACTGACAGAAGCATGCAAACAAGATAAACAAGATATATTAGATAGATGGGTCTGGGGAATTCAAAGAGTTGCACGACCAGTTGCGGCCAGGATTCAGAACATGATGGAACAGTTTGGCTCCGTCGCGTTCCAGGTCTGACATCTCTCCAAGGCCAACTATAATGATGGACAATGACAGGTAATTACTAGGGGGAGCGTACATGAGAGCTGGAGATCAGCAGTATCTGTGAAGTTTCTGAAACTTCTGGCGGGACCCGGAGGGCGGCCAACATCTATTGGCGGGTTTTCTGCTCCCGTCGCAGTCAATAGGAAAAACCACGCCACCGCGAATTTTGATGTTGTGTTTTCCCTAACTTGAATTAGAAAAGTTTACAACTGCCGCTCGTGTGCCCAGCGAGCTGCTGACCCACTGCAACCAAAGTGACGGAAGAAGAGTCTGTCAAGGAAGCGAGTCTGCTTTTTGTCTTGCGATTTCTTTTTCTTTGTCACAAATTTGTGGCTTTTCCAACAACAGCAGACGGCCGCATCAGACAGCGACAAGTCGAACATATGTTTTTACACCTGGATAAACCTCCGGCTTCCTAATGTCTCCCATGCATTTCCTTGCTCCAGCGTCTTGTGCTATAGCGCGCTCTTCTGGCTGTCTTTATCTGTGAATGGAAAGGTGTGTGTGTGTGTGTGTGTGTGTGTGTGTGTGTGTGCGTGAAATGTGTGTCTTGGCAGCAGCTATATATCATTATTTAGTCCCGGGTGTTTGTTCTAGCTGCTGTGGGGCACAGGCGAACTCTGAAAGCGGCAGCTAACGAAGGCGGAATACCAAATAGCTTCCAATATTTTCCAAGCAGCTTCACCTGCACGCTGGGAAAGCAGGGATGTGGGGGTAGAGTAGGGGTGGGGGGTGGGGGTGGGAGTCGGTGTTGCAATCTCTCGCGTTGCACAGACTCCTCGGCGCTCCCCCTTTATAAATTACCTCATCAGTGAGTGAAATTAACACTGATTCTTGCAGGCAATTTCTCAATTTCGAATGCTAATTAGCTTTTTTCTCTTTACTTTTAAATTCTGTAGCACCTGTTTAGGAAACATCTTAGGCAGTGCAGAGCGCATTTAATCACAATTTTAATTAACCATCCCGTAGATGTGAAGAAGCAATTATAAATGCAGATAGATGATGATTTTCCATTAAATTGTTTTGTTTCTTCGTTATGTTGATTGCGCAATACTGGCGTACGTTCAATTTTTATCTACTGTAATTTTGTAATTGTTTTTGCAAAGAAGAAAAAAAAAAAAAAAAGAAAGAAAAGAAAGAAGAAGAAAGAAGAAAGAAGGAGGAAGGGAGAACCAGCAGCGGAAAGACTTGAGTTTTGTCTGTTGACAAATTGTTTCATTCAGTTAACCCGTTAATGTTTCCGGAAACATACGGAGAGGATTTGTCACCAAGTGTCTTATTTGCTTTCTTTCCCCAAAACAACTGTCGTAGCCTCCTCGCTTGTCAATCATCCGAGGTTTTTAGGGCTGTTGTTGTTGGCGGAGGAAGGAGGAGGAGGAGGGGCGGGATTACACTCTTCTCTTTGACCTTAATAAACTATTTAACCAAATGAAGTCATCCGCTCTCGTTCTCAACTCCTTTAACTACTGAGCATATAGTCGCAAATGAAAGCACAGATGGGTGCTACTGGAATGGACTCATAATCTTTATGTGCTCGTGAAAATATCATTGGGTTCGATGACGGCGCTTTCGACTGTGTTTAGTGCCTTGTTCTCTGAAAAGTTCGCTTTTATGTTATGTCAAGTGACTGTTGCAGTAAAAACAAAAACTTAACGCCGCCGCCATACGCTGCCACCACCGTGCGCGTTTCTTTAAAACGCTGCCACCCTTCTCGGGCTGTTAACGGGAGATGGGTTTTCTCTTCGCTGGGAAAAAGCTTACGTTAACCGAGCCCACGACTTTTACGCCAGTGAAAACCCGTTAATTAGGAGGCGGGCATAGTTGAATTCAGGCGTCCTGGGTAAAAAGTTGAAGCAGCTCTTCAGCGAATGATGTTCAAATTAAAGTTACTTTTTTGAGGTTTATTCTTAAATTTTACGTGTGAAATGTTGAAATTAAATTCCAAAAGCTTCAGGATGAGCAGTTTGGATGCACCCTTTTGGAAACAGTAAAAAAAAAAAAGTTAGTGTTGTTTTCCTCTATAGAAGACCTATGGGGGATCACTGCAATGGGCCTGCTACAGGGCAGCAAAAACTCCAGATCTCTTGTGCTCTGTCCTCCGCCCTCGGCCACCCCCAGCAACACTCATTCTCTAATCCCACTGACGCTACTTTCAGTTTGCCCAAAAAAAGACCATGCAGGGAACTCAACGGACAGACACACACACACACACTGTCCCTCTCTCTATGTAATGCACACACACACATTTGCTTCATATCTCTCTCCCAGTCACAGTGACAGACACTTACTGAGGGGGCTTTGCGGTCTAAAATTGGTCTGGTCATCTTTAACATGAGTGTGTGGGGGTGTAAGTCTTTGCCGTTTGGAATCCAGCGACTGCGATCCAGATTAGTTGCTCGATTTTGAAAAGAAAAAGTTAAAAAGTGGCATCAATTAATAAAGCAGAGATAGCCGGATGTTGTAGATTTAAAAAAAACCCCAAAGATAACACACCCCGTGAACTGTGTGCTACATGGATTACAAGTATGTCTGACAGTTTGGTGGACATTTTATTTCAAGATACTGAACTTGAAGTTTAGTTTTGTTCCCTCAAAACAGATAAAAGGTGCAGCTCTGTGACTTTGGGTTCTTTATGGATCTATCTTGAAATCATCCTGAGGTCCTGTCGAAAAAGAAGAAAGAAAGAAGAAAAGCTCCCCTTTGAATATTGGTAGCGGTGGCTGGAGGTAAACAGAGCATTAAATCATGCAAAACTGTGGCAAGGCCAATATGGGCGCCGGGACAATGGCTTGGCCCGGCATCTCTGAGCCTTTGTTCTCGGCTTAACAAAACTCTGCCGTCACACCGTTTTACCTCAATGCTGAACTGTCGAAACGGCCATCAGCCCATCAGAGCACATGCAAAAAGCTCAGGACAGGCGGGGAGGGGGAAATATGAGGGCTGGGGGGGGAGGAGGAGGAGGAGGGAGAAGAAAGATTAAGACAGAAGGAGGGGAAAGGAAGAGGGTGGCAAAAGAAAGTGCCAAGAAGTAAAAAAGATAAAAGGGAGAAAAGGTGCGAAAGAGGGCAGAGAGAGAGAGAGAGGTGGAGACAAGAGAGACATGGCGTTATTAGATTAAAAAACACTTCAAATGCGCGCGTGGACAGAAGCGAGAAGGAAAAGTGAACAGGAACGCAGTAATACTCTCCCACTTAATAAGAATATGGCAGCTGTGAGGAGGGTGGGGAGGGGCCGGGGCATTTGAGCTTTTGTGACGTGGCGGCGACAGAGGGCTGGAGCAGCAGATTCACTAAAGTTTCATCACAAAAGTCATATCTGCTTCCTCCGCGGGCTGCGGTGAGGTTCAGGAGAAGAAGAAAAAAGAAAAAAAAAAAAAAAAGGAAAAACTGGCACATCTGCGTCTGCTGTGACCTGTCTGTCTGCCAATTAGCATGTGTGTGAAGTGAAGACTGTGTGTGTGTGTGTGTGTGTGTGCATCTGCGCGCGATATATATAGGGCTATGTGTGCGTCTACAGTGTATGTGTGGCCAAATATGCAAATCTGGACGTTCGGGTGAAGAGCATGTGTTTGTGTGTATTGTGTGTGTGTGTGTGTGTGCAGATGTGCATTTGCCTGGTGAACATGTGTGACTGTTTGCAAGCGTCAATATTTCAAATCGATGATACGCCCGTCCCCCCGTCCAGTGCCCTCTTAAAAAAAAAAAAAAAAAAAATGAAAAAAGCTTGCAAAAATTTATTAAACTCAAATACTTTTTTCTCCCCAGCTGGTAATTAATATTCATGGCGAGTTTTCTATTAAAACACACTTTGGCCGCTTGAAATCTTCAGAATGCCTCCTTCCAGAAACGTTAAATGTTGTTCTGGTGAGCAGAAACTTGCGGCGTCTGGCTCGTGCCAACCACATCGTGACGGCGATGATGAAAATATTGGGAATTTAGCCACCAAAATGAAAACATGAACCAGCAGCTGGCAGGCAATGGGGAAAGTCTCGACGGTGATGGGTGTTCTCTCTACCTGGTGAAAAAAACGAAAGTAAACGCTATCTTGTCGGTTCAATTAGGGTTGATTTTAAACGGACTTATTAGCATAGCAGCTTGACCTCTGTCACCACCTTGGATGTCGTTCCAGGTTTTTTTAGCGCTGCGACTCGCCTGCTTCCAGTCGCTCCCCTTCCTCTCCTTCTCTCCTCCACTGTCAGGTTCTGGCCTGCCAATTTCCACTTGAAGCTTGACTAGGCCTGATTTGATGCAAACTACCTCGGGGGTGAGGTTGGAGAGAGGAGGGTGGGAGTCACACAGGGAGAGGAGAGGAGGGGGGATGGAAGAGAAACTGATGAACAGTTATGTCAAGTCGATTTTGCACCGTTGGGAAAAGGTAACCTCTCCGTCGGGAAGGAGGAGATAAAAAGATAGCAGTGGTACCGGAGGAGGAAGGTGGGGCCTAAGGGGAGGCTAACCCAGGCTTCGTAGCGGTGTGCACCCACCTGCGCTCCACCTCGCCTCCTCTGCTTACCGCCCGGCGCCACGTAACTGTCCAGTGCGGGTACTAATTGCAGATGTGCCAGTCTTGCCATCATAATAAAATCAGAGGCAGAGCGGACATTAAGCATGGCTGGCTCATTTGTGAGACTGCTGAAAAGGTAGCATAAATGAATATTTCATTACCTTAATTACTAAGGAATACTCCTTTCCGCCAGTCGTGGAATGAGTGTTGCTGTAACTAATTATGAAAAGTAATAACATTAGGGATACTGTGATTGCCGGATTTTATGGGGCGGCGATCTCTGCTTGCTGTTGAGAGTATAAACCATGTTGGGAGGCTTATGCGGCGGAAGCGGAAGGAAGAGGAAGGAAGGAAGAGAGCGAGGGCTCGATTACGCGTCAAACCCACACATCTGCAAAAAAAAAAAAAAATAAAAAAATAAAAAGTGGGGTTTGCAGGGATGAATGGAGCTCTGATTGTTACCGGGGATGCTTGTAGTGTTTGAAATTGCGAGTGGAGGTTTTGACAGGTATGAAGGGGCTAAAAAGGTTGTGAAACTCGCTCGGCGTGTGGAAATGACGCGGGGGAGCTCTTTAACGTGCCGTCTTGGCGTGAATGCGAAACGCGGGCGTGAAAAGGACAACTACCTGGGCCGCCATCCCAGCCCAGATCTTCCAGCACGCAGCCCTGAAGTACCTGCGTTTCCCAAAAAAAAGTACAGCCCGGGCGCCACAGGCTGTGCATTTGCATCAACCGTCATCCCTGCGACGCTGATGTCAAGACACCGCCTTCGATACTGCTTTTGTCCGTTATTCACCTCTGCAGCCCGTGGCTGCATCATGCCCGACCTGTAATGTACGAGCACTGATAAGGTCGTAAGAGGGGTGAGAAAAAAGGCAGAGTACAAGGTCTGCTTTGATGGACATGCTAATTCAATACCCCTAAGTAGTAAGAATAACAAGTGGTGGAGAATTTATGCGGGAATGCTGAACAAGACGGCCGGGCGATAAGGTAACTTCCCGCTTGGGTGGGAAAGTATTTAGGTGGGCTGACTGGTTAGATGACTGGCTGGGGTGGGATGGATGGAAGTAGGAGAATGGACTGGAGGGCCTGAGAAAAGCAAAGTTTCAAAGGCAGGGAAAGTCGACTGCATCGACTGCTCGACTGTTCGATGGAGGCTGAATTTGTCGAATCGGCTCAGCTCCTGCGACAGAACATAAAAAAAAAAAGAAAAAAAAAGGCAGAGAGTCATCCTTGACTTTAAACCCAATAAATACAAGTTTGTAAGACCACAACCAAAATCACTAGAATATACTAAACGACATTTCTCAGCCTCAGTGATGTGAAAAACAACCTCAGGCCCACAGTCACAAAGCCTTGACCCACAAACTACAGACCAGCCTGAGTCTGAGGCCTAATCTGAGCTCAGTCTCCATATCTAATCAGTCTCCACAAAGGTTTCTAGGTCGAAATACCCATCCATCCATCTGCAGCCAGACTCCAGCTCCAACAATCCAGCTTTCAAGAGCAGCCCAAACTAAACATGGCCGTAACTCAGTCGTCAATCAGTCGACTTCGGGCCAAAAAATGAGGCGTCAAAAGCAAACTACAGCCGCGGAACCGCCGAGACCTCAGCTTTATCACTTCATCATGACTTTAAAAAGCAGATAATGACAATGTCGCACACAGAATCTATCCTTGAAATTCTGCTTCGCTTAGGTAAACCAAACCAAACACTGGATTCTAGCTTTGTTACCCAAACCAAAACTACAGCCACAACCCCAAAGAGCTCAGCCCTGTCCCAAGCTCCAACCTCCAGCCCTCTCAGCGTTAAATTTACTGTCATGTGTTCAAACAGCTTTCCCCTAAATCAGCCACGACCCTCCTGCTTTTGACCACCTTGCCCCAAAAATCCAGACCCCGTGCAAGCCTCCAAACCACGAGAAAGCTCCTCTTCCGCTGCCGCCTCGGCCCGTTGTTTGTCCTGCGTGTCAGAAAGGCTGAGGACAGGCCTGTCGGTGTGATTATCCCCCCGCTACTGAGGAGGTGTTTGTTTGACATCCCGGCGTTTGACAGCAGCGGGCCTTGGCGTTACGGAGAGGGGCTCCCTCAGTCAGAACTCATTAACACGCGAGTTCACCTCAGAGTTTTTAGCGGTCGACCAGCTGTTGTGTCCACTGACTGCATCACAGATGACATTTAAAAGGGGAGGATGTGCTCTCCAACCCCCCCACCACCACCTCCATGTTTCAGCTCTCCTTGACTCCTCTTGCCAAGGTTAAATGTGTCATGAATAACAAAGGAGACCGGGTGTAATTTCTGACCATTTCCTCTTTTTCCACAACCTCCGGTTAAGAAAGATTGCTTGATCAGCGAGATGAAAGCGTGGAAATGGCGAAATTGTGCAACGCAAAATAACCTAATTTCGCCCCCTAATCTGCGGCAACGTAGCTGCAATTAAGTGAGATAACACATCTGAATTTACTTCCACGCGAGCGTTGGCCGGTGACGGGAAACCGAACTCAGCGAAACCAGACAGTCCTGGTTAAAAAAAAAAAGGTAGCGAGAAGGGGCGCTTAGGCAGAGAGAAGCGGGGACACCTCTGAATAATGAACCAGAGTAAGAGAAGCGGGCTGATCAGATAGCATGTTCTATTATCCTGAATTAAGGTGGGAAAATAGGCCCATAAAAATGTGTTGAGTTGTATGTGGAAAAGCTAGATTTCCAGATGTCACCGTGCCTTAATCTGGTGATCTGTTATTGATTGTTCCACCTTTGGCGTGACTAGCACCAGGAAGAGCTCACCACCGACAATCAAACATACATCAAAGAGAATGCGTGTGATAACGTGTGTGTGTGTGTGTGTGTGTGTGTTTCCCTAAATGTCTGTGCATGTGTGTGTGTGTGCACATGTGGCGGCAAGCGGCGCTTGCAGATCAGCGGTGCCGACATCAGAGCAGAAAAACTGGAGGCTGCTTTCAACACTTGTTTGCACAAAGGTGTCATCTCCGACGCAGCTGCCGCCGAAAAAAAGGAGGGAAGAAGAAGAAGAAGAAGAAGAAGAAAAAAAACGGGATAAAAAAATCATTTTAATGGGCGATTGAGGTGATTACTTTTTCTCCCCCACCACCCCTCATTTTCCTCGGAAACGTCACGAAAAGCTGTGCCCTGTTTTACGGTTGACAGCAGTGATAAGTCACACACACACACACACACACTCACTGGCAGCGCAGGAGTGCCTTCACACACACACGAGCTCGAACCAGCTGTGATGTGTTTCTTCTTTGATTTCATCTATATGTCTTGTTCGCTGTTGCTCCGTTGAGACACAATCCTGTTTATTAAAAGCAGCAAAAAAAAAAAAAAACAGACTGGAGATTACATCGCCGCCCTGTTGTACTGAATTTTTGGAACATGACAAATAACATGTGATCACACAGAAGAGGAGGGGACATTTTACACGAATTCTTACAAGAAGGAAATCAGAAAATCAGGAAAATATCCTTCCCGGATGTGTAAACCTGAAAACCTGCTCGGATTAAAACTGCATTTCGTTTTGGTGGAACAGTTGCCGTCCAAACTCCTCGTCTGGATGCACGCGCACACACATATAGCATTGTTCGGGGGGGGAAAAGGAAGGTGTTTTTAAAGTTGTTTCTCGCGCCCCTGCCATTTGATTACGAAATCGAATGTTGGTTTACACCTGCTCAGCAACCTGTGGTTCTCACGGCGCCCAGACTCCTCGCAAAGAAAAAAAAAAAAAAACAGAGAAAGGAGTCGGCGATGGAAAAATGTCCCAGAAAAAATCACACAGAAGCGAGGCAGCGCCTTGAATAAGTGCAAACAGCGGGGCAGAGCGAACGGATGGGCCAAATAAAGGCACATTTCCTTTCGAGAAAAGACTCAAATGAGGCATGATATTTCAAAATGCGTTTTTTCCCCTCCTACATAATGCTTAAAACATGTCGAAGCAGGGTAAGGGTGTACTACGTAAATGAAAAGTCCAATGCATGCGTTATTTGCCCGGACCACTGAAGTTTCAATTTCTGTGTTGCCTTTTTTGTCAAAATCGCAGGAGTGAAAAGAAAACAGAGAGAGAGAGAAAAAAAAAACAAGAGGTGAGAGAGAGGGAAAAAAGGAAAGAACAAGCAAAAGGGGCATGAAATAAAGTCAGGAAGCAGGGAGAAAGGCATCGGCTGCATTGCAACTTTCCTTAGACTAGCGTGTCGCAGAGCAGGCGTACATCACAGCAAAGGATGGAGGAGGGGGGGGAGGGGGGGTGATGCGACCTGTCAAATCCCGAGAGAAAGAGACGGGATGGAGGGAGGTGGGGTCAGGACTTGACAGGCAGAGCGCCGCCGCCAACACCTTTAAGTCTGTCACCTTTGCTCCATCCTCTCCATCGCGCCTCTCTTCGCACAAGTCGGCGGCGTCAGGCGCGAGGCGACCTGAGCGTCGCCGGGCGACTCGAATTAGCATGTTTAACTCCGACTTTAAGATCAGTGGATACAGCAGAGCCCCTCGCGGTTGGTTTTTGATGGCTAAAGGGTGAGCAAAAAAATAAATAAAATGGTTTTTCACCAGAGCAGTTCCTTCTGGAGGAGGAAGAAGCGAAGTTCAGCAACAGTTCAAGCTGCCATGCAGTAAACGGACTTTTTGCACATGTGAAACTGCTCTTTTTTTTCTTTTTCCCCTGATGCATAAACAAAATGCTAAAATTAGAGCCAAGGCACGCGAGAATGCCACGTCGCCTGCCTGTGTCACGCATTGTTTTGGACGATACATCATTGTACCGTTTAAATAAGAAGTCACAGGGCAGAGTTGGCTCACTATTGGCTGATTCATGCCTCGGTGTTGAGTCAGGCAAACGGATCCAGCCACCGCTCGCTTTCATCGTTCTTGGCAGTGGCAGTTTGCTGTGTGTGTATTGTGTGTGTGTGTGTTTGTGTGTGTTATTATTGTGTGTGTGTGCATCACCCTAAATACACTGTAACTTCTGCAGCTTTGCTTTTCCAAACCAATCAGAAAAAAAAAAAATCAAAAAAAAAAATCAGAGGAATTCTGAGTTACCAAAACAACAACCGGAGCCGAGCACAAGCAGCGCAGCTTAGGAAGGGAAGAGAAGGAGGGATATGCAAACAGCAAAAGAGTTGTCATACAAAGTTAACCCTCCTCCTCCCAACACCACCACCACCTCCACCTCCACCTCCACCCGATTCTCAAAGCACGGGTTAACATAACTGGCTGCCTGGTAAGGCATTATCCAGAACCTCTCGGAACAAAGGCCTTTTGCAAACAGACTCCCTACTTGCCCAGTGTCCAAAGGTGTTTGCTGATAAATCTGCTAAATCCTTGCGCAGCTTGGCCCAGAGGGAGGGAGGAGGGGAGGAAGGTGTGCCGATAATCACTTCTTCTTAGCAAAAAAGAAGAAAAAAAAAAAAGTTCTGGGTGAGGAAAAGAAAGAAGAAAAGAAAACTGGAGTCCATATCACATGATGCTGCCATTTAAAGAGCCGTGGTACCCCCACACACACACACACCCCTCCTTTCTCCTTTCTTCGCCCCCTCCTTCCTTCCATCTCCCCATCTTTGCTTAAGATTTGCATACATCCAGCTGGGAATGGGCCGATAAAGATAGTAGCTAATCATTAGAAAAGGTCTTGTACGCGATGTTTACGTCTTTCTCTTTCCATTCAGGGATTGGGACTTTAAAAAAAAAAAAATGAAACCCCCCGACATCAACCCAAAGTGCCCCAGTGTGTTTCTGACATTCAAAGAAGTTTTGTTGCCACGGGAGCACAAATAAAAAGACACCTTCTCCCGACTCTTATCGCCTTCTTTAAGCACAATCCAATCAGACGCAGCATGGATTTTTTCTTCTTCTTCTTCTTCTTCTTCTTAAGTGTGAGTTGCCACGAATAGTGTGGGCATGCCATCTCGTAACACTATCTGTCTGTCAGGAGGGCCTGGGTCCCTGCTAGAGTAGAAGGGAGGAGCTATAAGGCTTGTAACCGGGGACGACCAGCAAGCAACCACAAACACCCTAGTTATTTCTCTCCACCACCCACCCACCCTTTTCTGCCTCTCTCCCTATTTTCTCCCTTCCTCTTCTTCTTTTTTTTTTTCCTCTCTCTTGCTCTCTCTCTTTTTTCCCTCTCTCTCTCTCTCTCTCTCTCTCTCTCTCTCTCTTTCTCGCCCCCCTTTTCATCTCAGGCCCTTTTTCTGATGCTGAATGCAAATGTGTGTAGCCCTGCTGCCTTGGCGAAAGGGGGGCTGAGCCAATGATTAGAGGGAGAAGAAGAAGAAGAGGGCTCCTCTTGTTCTCCCAGTGTTTACCAGGAGAGACACGGCGGATCAGATATGAAAGGCATTCAGGTCAGCATTGATGTGAGCGAAAGTGAAATCGTACCTAAGGCATTCCAAAGACCCGCGGTGTCAGTCTGAGCTCATGGTGCCTCTGCAGTGTGTGTTCTCTGGCCATGAGTGAAAAATATCTTCACACAAGCAGGGCGGTCGACGGAGGAGGAAGAATGAAAAAAAAAAGAAAAAAAAGGAATAATAGCAATAATAATAAAAGGAGAAAATGTGTCAAAAATGTTTTTTTGGCTATTTTTTGGGGAGGAGGAGGAGGATGGATGAAAGTTTTCTGTCAGTGTCAGGATGAGTTGAGATGATCATTAGTTTTCTTTTTTTTTTTTTTTTTGTATTGGTGTGTGTGTGTGTGTGTGTGTGTGTGTGTGTGTGGGGAGGGCGAGGAGAGGGTTGTACAGCCACAAGCCATGCTATTTGCTTTTATCTGCTTATCAAAGCGTGAAAAAAAAAAAAAAAACTGTGCGTGTGTGTTGCTGTTGTGTGTTTGTGTGTGTGTGTGTGTGCGCGCACGTGTGTGTGTGCATGTGTGTGTGGGGCTGCTGTTGCACAGCTACATTCCTGATTTAATTCCTTGTGGAAAGCACATATTAGAGGATTTGTTGAATAACATATCAGCTTGAAAGCACGAAGATATCACACTGCGGCGACTGTATCTCTGTCTCGCTGTGACACACACACACACACACACAATAAAATAAAATAAAAAAAAAAGAATAATGACTGTAAATATGGGCTTTTTTGACAAACTGATCACGGGAGGAAAAATATCTGTCACCCAAAGGGAGATCCTCCTGCTCCTAATATACCGACGCTTTTCAGATCACAATGATCTCGTAAGGGAAGTCATTCATTTTTGTAATGTGGCTATACACTTGACTCACACACTTTGAGCAGATGGATATCTTTAGCTCGTGACGACTGCAGCCGAGGAAAGGGAGGAAGAAAGAAGAAAAAAAAAATCAGAGTGATGCAAAACGCTACCGTACGCGCCGGGAAAATAATAATAAGGCCTCACGCAGCACGCCAAAGTGCAGTGTGTAGTTGTGACAGGACAAATATGCCTCCTTATTAGCTCGCATTGACGGAAACCTGTGCTTTACATGGAGTAATTGGAACGTGTCTATTTTGATTCAACCGCAAGGCCCGGCCGTTATAAAAATACTCACAGTGAGATTCATCCCCGGCTATCTGCTGGGGTCTGTGCACCGACACTCTGAAGCATGCCCCACCACCACCACCACCACCACCACCACCACCACCACACATCTCATCCCATCCATCCACCCCTCCAACTCCTCCTGCTGGCTGCACGCACTCCTGCGGCCCTGTGATATCTCTCAGTAATTATTTCACTTGCTTAAACAAAAATAATCCCTCATTTGCCTCGACATGAATGCACTGCAAAAAAAAAAACAAAAACACTTTCCCCTGCATCTTCCTGCAGGAAGAAACAGAAAGAAAGAAAAAGAAAAAGCCATCAGGAGTGTAAGGTGTCTTTGCTTTGGCTGCTCCACACAGTACTTGTCCCGTATGGGAATGGCATGGGAGTGAATAGCGCGGTGGACAACCCCGCCACTATTGGCCCAGGTATAAACATGTAAATGAAACACGTACCACTGACAATCAATTGTCCGCGAGCGCCCTGCGAAACCTGCCCTCCTCCTCCTCCTCCTCCTCCTCCTCCTCCCTTCTTTCTTTACCCCCCCCCCCCTCCCCTCGCCTCCTTTGCTCGGTGACGATGGCAAAAAGCTGCCCCTACCTTGAGGAGGGGAAAATGTGGGAGGAGGAAGGGGGGGCGAGAGAAGAAGGCAAAAAAAAAAAAAAAAAGAAGAAGAAGAAGAAGATGAAGAAGGGGCACCTTGTCTTGCCCTCACTCTCCCCTGTTTTCTACTGCGGGGCTGAAACAGAACTTTAAAAAAGCGAATAATAGAATGGACAAATTGTTTAGACTGGCAGAAATCTGGCATTGTCTGGGTCTGAAAACAGACTACCCCACCCACCACCACCACCACCACCACCACCTCCTCCTCCTCCTCCCACACAGATGCACACACATACCTCTTTTCCCTATTTTTTCCTCCACCTTAACGAGAATCTGTGATAGCCTTAATAACCACATTCAGACTACTATATCAAACTCCAGCAGCCAGAGAGAGAGAGAGAGAGAGAGAGAGAGGAGAGGAGAGGGGGCGACCTCGTCTTTCTGCAGCTTCAGATTATGTAATCAGTGTATTTCTGAGGTATGTCTGACTTTTAAAATGTCATCTGCGCTATGAAGGAATAATCAAAAGGCTTCGGGATCGTGCGAGGCAGAAAGCCCTCCAAAGAGGAATAACTTGCAACATCTGTATTCCTCTTTCATCTCCGAGAAACCTGCGTAACATCAAAATCAAAAACAACATGACAACACAGCCGAGAAGATTTGTCTTCTATAGAGAAAGAGAGAGGAGAGGAGAGAGGGGAGAGAGAGGTTTTGATGCTCATGCCGGTTGGGTAATAAGAAAATAAGGACAGGTGTGCGAGCGTCTTTCTGTTGGGCGCTCACAGCTGGATGTGACAAGCAACACCTGGCGAGGGCCAAAACTCTCAAACACTTCACGCTGCCGAGATCAAGTTTCACACCGGGAGGAGAGAGGGGGGGTTTTTATAGCCGTTTAACAGTGGGAAGAGGATGAGAGGAGAGGTGTGGGGAAATAGTCATTTCTCAGGTTTTTGTTCGGCTATTTCAGGGTGTATCGGCTGTAAGACAGAGGGTTCACAGCGGCGTGCGGGAGGTTTGGGTGAGGAGGGGATAAGTCATGAACTGTGGTTAAATACCACATGACAGGCCGGGCAGTGAGTGATAACGCTACTGTAACACCTCCAACCCTGAAGGCCAACAGTCATCGGAGGAGAATGTTTGGTTCGACAACTTAGTGAGCAAATGCCTCATTAATACTAATTGGCAAGAATAAAGAGATGCCCTCCTTCCATTCGGAGGAGAAGAAATCCCAACAATTCGGGTTATTCCCGGCGCGAGTAGCGCCGGATGAAAAAAGCAGATCAGATCAAATGACGACGCCGAGCCTCAATTGTGAGTAGGCGTGAAAAACTGAGCCCGGGCTGAAAACATTTTTGAAACAAAAATAATTACGGGTGTACATGAAGTATAATTCGCATCAAAACATGCCCGCTTACGCGCCACCACCTCCAAAAGCCATTCAGCAAAATTAGCTGTAATTGTCCATATTTCGCATTTGTGTATATTCGTGATTTGGTAGTTAAGGGACGAAAGAGTCTGGGTGCATCCGCCTCCATCTGGTAAAGAATTAGAGTGTGTATGAGGTGTATTGTGTGTGCTGCATTTTTGGTGCATTCAGGCTTTTTGGGTTTTTTTTGTTTTGTTTTTCAATTTTGTTGGAGGAGTCCGTCCTAGCCGGCCGTCACACACTTTTTTTTTTTTTTTTCTCTTTTTCTCCTCTCTCGACCCTGCCCTGCCATCCCCTTCCACGGAGCCGGGCAGGAAGAGGACAGAGGAGACAAGGCAGAGAGGAGAGGAGCGGTGTGGCCAAGCCTCAATAAGCCTCTGCATTCCCGGGGGGGAGGACAAGGGGGTGAGGAAGGAGTGGGAGGGAAGGAGTGGGTGACAGGGAAGGAGGGTGGGGTGATGTGTGGTATTATTGTGTGTGTATTATTGTGTGTGTGGGAGAGAAGTCGTCGAACAGAGTGAGTTGTTATGGAGGAAAATGCAAAAAAATAAATAAATAAAAAGAGAAAGAAGAAGGGACTCACATTTCACATTTTTAAACCGATGTGAAATGTTTTAAGCTTTGTCTCTCCTGGACTGAGGAAGATAAAAATGTTCATACACACTCCTGCCAAAGCTCGCCGTCTCTCGTCAGGTTTAAGGGTGTGAAAATTATATTTGCTTTTGCTCATGTTATTTTATTAAATGCTGCGTTTTGCTACAAAAGCCAACGCTGCGTTTTCTCCCTCTCACTCCCCCCCTTTTACAAAACAGGTGGCCACAGCTAAACAGGCTGCTATGTCTCCAAATGTGTCTTATTATTCTATTTTCTTTTGCAACAAATGCATACATATATAAATCTCAACTTCACTGTTATGCTCCTGTGCTGTTTAATGTGGAACAAAATGCTTGTCTGCTATTGATCGTGTGAAATCAATAAATGAAATCTGATCTAGATAAATAACCTGTGGGGGCAGAGATTTAAAAACTGTTGTGGAGAAAGCAAATAAAGACTCATCTGAGCAGCTGAATCACACATAGCAGATATTTCACACACACACACATGCACATATACACAGCTTCAAGCTCGCCAGTGTGTTTGGAGCCTATATGGAATAATCAGGAATAACGGGGCCAGGAAATGTCACTGCAGATTTGCCTCTTGTGGGGAAACTGTGCAGTCAAATGGAGAAAACCAACAAATCTCTCCACCTCCAGCGCTCCAGTCCAGACCCAATTAATGTCCAACATTTATCGGACATGTCATCCTATTTATATATGATGCATCCACTACAATAAACTTGCTGATGAAGGTAAACAAAATTAAAATAAAATAAAAAACATAGGTTTAAAAACTACAGCAACAACCAGCATGCCATCCTGCCAAATATTTGTCCCGGAAAACAGCCACAATGAGAGTGGAAACGCAATGTGCCTTATGGAGGTGATGTAAAGGCCCATATAAAGACAAAAAACATCACGGCTAACGCATGCCAGCGCGTGGCTTAAAGCAAATCACAACTCAAGTCACAAGGTGGACTTTCACACCGAGCAGCATGAGTCTGCCCCAACCAGCCGATGGGCTGAGTATTAGATGCACAGTCTTCCCCCCATGGCGGATTTTTTTGTCCCAGAGAGAGAAAACGAGCCGGCACCTTCTGCAACTCAACTTTTCCTACATCACAAGTTTCAACTAACCTCCCTGCAACCTTCAGCCCCCTCCCCATCCATCCATCCATCCACCACCTCAGAATAATCCGCTGAAAACACACATTTTAAAGCTAGATTTAAAAAAAAAAAAAAAAAGATTCAAGAAGGCTCAAGTGGGGCTGCAGCACGGACGCGTTTACGCACAGTTTCTCTGCCCGGATAGCGGTCCTTATCCTGCGTGGAAGGCAAGAAATGCGCACCAACCACGGACCTCCACCCCCGAACCGCAGTGGAAAAGATTCAAACCAGGCTTACATCCAAAGGTATGCCCCCCACCGACCGCTCGGTTTGTCTCCCCCGTGATTTTCTTACCGTTTTTCCGTCTCGGGTTGGCTTGTTTTCGCCTCTTACACCTCGGGCCATCCGCCATGATCTCTTGCTTCATTGATAAGTGTGTGTGGGATCAGATGGCAGCTCGCATGGACTCGATTCCTTGATTTCAGCTTGATATCTGACGGGAAACACACACACACACACACACACACACACACGCACACACACACAGACAGACAGACAGAACAGCACCAACAATGTGGGTATTAGCGTGGAGATCCACTTTGCGCCGGACAAGAAACTGCAAATGTAACTTGGATGGAGGGGACAGATTGTAAAAAAAAAGAAAAGAAAAGAAGAAAAAAAAAAGAAGGAAAGAGCCGTGGGTAGTATGAGACGGAGCGCTGAGGAGATCACGTCCATCTAATTTGGGTGCCTGGATGATCGGCTCAGCTCAAAACAACAGCAACAGGAGGAAAGAGAATTGTAATTTCTCCTGATTAAAGAAAACCACATTTCATTTTACGCTAAGGAGAGCTGTTGTGAAAACATTATACTCACTGTTAATTCATTCAGGAAAAAAAAAAAGTTTCACAATCCGGCTTCTATTTTCTCACTTTGAAGGAAAACAAATAATCATTTGCTCATTTGAATTTTGTATTTTGACGTGTTTTTCTTCTTCTTCTTCTTCTTCTTCTTTGCGCTTTCGGTCCGGCTTTTATTTTTGGCACACGCATGAAACAGGTTAATAAATCAAATTCCTGTGTCAAATTTTCGGGTGATCCGGAGTTTGGGTGCGACAGACGGCAAAAAAAAAAAAAAAAAAAGCAGACCGAGCCTGCAGCTCTGGACTGGACTGGAGTCCTCACTGTGTGGTCTGATTAAAAAATCATACAAGTTCAATAAACACTTGGAAAATGACACTTCCACGGTTAGAAGACGAAATCACGCGTTCTGCGAGCAGCAAACAAATAACAGAGCGCGATTAATTGTCAAATGCGCCAAATGAGTCCGGAAAAGAAAAAAAAATCTTTAGGCACAATCGCGCATAAACAAGCGGTAGATTAATCGTGTGGGATGTTCGGCTCCGACGCAATTTATCAGCCGCAAATACCGTTATGAGGCTGAAGTGAATACTGACGAGAGGTTTTGTTTGTTGTGGACACACCAGCGGACACTGATAGAACGCACAAAGCCGGAGAAACTCGGAGGGAAGCAGGATGGATATCGCCCTTTTTTTTTTTCTTCTCCCCTCCTCCTCCTCATGGATAGCGGCGTCGTGCAGCGCCAAACGCCCCGCAAAAGAACATTAAAAGAAAGCTTCCGTTTTCTCCCTCGGCTTTTCGGGAACCTCGACAGCACACTTGAGGTGAAGCGAAGTGGTGTTGGTGTTAATTGGAGACGAGAGAGAGAAGAGAGAGAGAGAGGGAGAAAAGCCAAAACACACACACACACACACACACACACACACACACACACACACACTCACACACACGCATGCACCTATTTTCCACCTGTGCAGGTAAAAGAGTAAAGTTGAGCTCCAACTCTCCAACTGACGCGGGCGCGTTGAAGTTTGATCGTCCAAAGCTTTTCTCCGGGAAAAGACAAAAACCAAAAAAATAAAAAAAAATAAAAAATAAAAAAAATAACGCACGAAATAAAAACTAGTGGAGGCACATACATGTTTTTTTAGAGGGTGTAAGAGGTGTCTTGTGGATAGTAGTTGCGGAAGGATGATGCCGGAGCGCGTCCGGTGACGGATCCTTTTCCACCGGTGATAATAAAGCCTTAAATGAGCTGTTAGAAATAGTTGGGAGGAGGAGGGACCGCTATTCCTGGGAGCAGGTTTACAACTGATGTCTTACACCCACTCCAGGAAACAAACCTGGGTAGGGACTGACGTGTTACGCCTCTTCTAGCTGACATTTTTTTCTTTCCTCCTTTTCTTCGTGTAACACAGGAGAAGCCCACAAACACGCCACCTATCTTCACGGGAGGATAATTGAGAGAGAGCCAAACATATTGAGCATCTTCTGGGTTGAACGTGAAGTTTTTTTTTTTTTTTTTTTTCCCCTCCTCTCTCTCTCTCTCTCTCTCTCTCTCCTCTCTCTCTCTCTCTCTCACTCACTCTCTCTCTCCTCTCTCTCCCCCTCTCTCTCTCTTTTCTTTCCCCTCACTCTCCTCTCTCTTTCTCCATCTCTTCTCTTTTTGAGTGAAACCAACTATGTCGGGCTTCGACGCGGAGCAAAGAAGAGGCGACAGTATATGTGTATGTATGATTATTGTGTGTGTGTGTTTCTCTCCCCCTTTTTCCCTTCGTGTGGATGTGTGTGTGTGTGTGTTTGTGTGTGTTTTAGTGTAGGAAAAAGGGAGAAACTGGAGCGCGTCCATGGCCGCAATCATGTAGGATTTTTCTTTATTTCTATTCCCACTCTGTTTAATTTGCAGAAATGGCACGGTTGATACGGAGGGATGCAGGAGTTGAAATTGGGGAGGCAGTTCACATATTCTTCATTATTGTATTGGCTGCGACTGCAAAGGTTTTAGGGATGTTCGGCTTTTATCTACGCTGCAAAAAATGTCCTCGAGTGAGTGTGGCTGTGTTTTTTTCTATGCTCAAAAATATGTTAGTTGCACTTGTTTCCGTTAGGAATGAGCGTTTTCTTGGTCGTGCGTAATTTACGCATTCACGTCGTTTGATTTCTCACGATTTGACTTGATTTAAGAATGTAGTGTAAAAAAAAAAAAAACCAAACAAACAAGGTTTTGGAAACAGCAGCAGAATTTCTTTCTTTTCTTTTTTTTTTTTTTTTTAAAGAAAATGAGCTCCTAAATCTAAAAAAATAATCACTTTAAATTGACTTTTTAAATTTATTTTTGCAGCGTGACACCTGAGGTGTACCTGCGGCATCCACGCGTGCTTCTTGCAGGTACATCCACCCGCGTGTTTGGAGAACGAGTGCGTGCGAACTCCACGCACTTCCGCTCCAGTGGGAACAAACACATTCGCGTCCTTGCTTCTGCTCATTTGCACATTTTCGCCACGAACCCCACTCCCGACAGAAATCCAAATAAAAATTAAAAAAAAAAAAAAAAAAGAATTACAAACATATAATCCAGCAGTGACAGGGATTTTTTTTTAAATCGCTGCAAAACACTCACGGCGTCAGGCGGAGACGGTCGAGTGCAGGAGACACTGTTGTGGCTGACATCTAGAATCAAGGGGTGGGAGTGTAGTTAGAGGTTTAAGTGATTCTTGTCATTTCAGTCTGACACACGGGGACGTTTGAAGTGACACGTTTCACTGCACAGACATGAGCTGGCCGGGCTTTCACTGTGTTTGCATTTCACTTTAAAACAGATAAATGAGTGATGAAGAAAATAAATGAATCAGGTAATAATCAGAGCTGCAACCTGCATGAACCACGTCAATGATCCACGTCTGTTTTCACTGCGCTGAGACTGTTTTGGTCTTTCACCGGGCGTCTTTGGTACCTGTAGTGTCCACAAACATGCCAGGCGTCTCGCCACTGAAGCTCTAAACTCTGTGAATTAGTGAATTAGGTGGCACTATCACATCAACACACCCCACGCCGATCATCAGAGTCTAAAACTCACAAGACGTCTGTTGTCGCTGCGCCTGAGCCTCAGTGTTCATCTGTACAGTGAGATATTACACACTGAGGCTTTTGGTCATCTGTCGCCTTGAGGCACACTCGCTTCATTCACAGTAGGAAATGCAGCCATGACAGCTGCTGAGGTTACCGTGGTTACCTAAAAGCATCAGATTATTTTTTTCCACATTGTCCTGTCGGCCAGCAGAAGAGGATGATCTCCTCGCCGAGACGCCGCCGCTGGGAGATCACTCGGACTGATGGGATCTTTCAAAGAGCTGCGGTGGACACCTGAAGGTGGGGGTGGGCAGGAGGGTGGGGGCGGTCGTGACGGTGGCGTTGACGAGCAGCGACGTTATCAATCACAGGCTGCTCTATTAATTTCATCAAGGCCCCGCTGCCTGCTGACATTAAATGACACGCTGGTCGGTCCGATGGCGTCCCTGAGGTGGCAACATGGCCGGCCGCCGCTTTTGAAATGCAAATGAGGCTTTAACCTTAAACAGAGCCGCCTGGCCAAAATTATCTTTCTGCCTTCAAGTCAGGTGCTCCCCTCCCTCCGCTCGCTTCTCTCCCTTCCCTCCCCCTTTACTTTCTACCTATCCCCTCCGTTCCCCCCTTGTTCCCTCCCCCTTGTTCCTTCACCAAGTTGACCCCTGGGGTACCGGAGATGGAGAGAGCATCTTTAGAAGAAGCGACAGATAAAGGCAAAGGTGGAGGAGGGCGGGGAAGAATGAGGGGAGGGGGAGGAGGAAGGGAGGGAGGGGGGGGGGGGGGGGGACCAAACACAACATATGTATGAATTTATTTGATTTTATGTTTGTTCATTTCAGATTTAAAGTGCGGCTGTAAATTAATTCGGAGGGGGGAAAAATTGATTGTTTCTGATGTTTTGGGGGAAAATTGTAATTCATGAGGTGAAGTGTCTCCAACAACCTGACAGATTGTGTAATTATTTCAAAATCATTTCTAATGAATTGTGTTGATTTTTGAACTGTGTGGCTCAGATGTTGATCGCTCCTCTGTTTGTAATTTTTTTTTTCTCTCTCCCTCTCTCTCGCTCTCTCTTTTTTCTCTAAATAAAAAATGTGAAGCTTTTGCAGCACGTTATCCGCCGTGGCTTATTTTCTCAAGTTGAAATGTTGCCCCAGAAAAATCAATAAGTGGAAATTCACTTGGGTTTAATGGTTTTTAATGTCCAACACCTAAATTGGAGCTCTGCAGTTCTGCAGCTGTCTGCCTCAGGCGTGACTGTTGATTACCAAGATTATAATCCTAATTTTCTCTCCCTCTCTGCCCCACTGTGTGTGTGTGTGTGTGTGTGTGTTTGGTTATATGTGTGTGTGTGTGTAAGAGAGAAAAGAGGCCCACTTCTAGTTTTTTTTTTATTTTTTTGACAGCGTAAACACAAACACAAGCCGTGCGGCCGGGGTTGTAGGAATGTTTCGTAGCATTTAGAGAATGTCAGTGTAATTACGACTTCTGTTTTTATGTACTGGAGAGCAGTCGAGTTGCAGAGCGGGGCGAACACGCTCGCTGCCACATTGTGTGTGTGTGTGTGTGTGTGTGTGTGTGTGTGTGGGGGGGGGGGGTGTCAGCCGCTGTGATGTGAATGAACGTCGTGCCGGGCTTTAGAGTTTGTCAGCGTTTTTCTACCGCCAGATCAGGAGCGAGTAAGGAGGTCAGAGGTCACCGCAGTGTGAGGAGAGCCTGCTTTTTGCAGCCTGACGTCCAAATTTGAACATTTTCAGGTGAATTATTTCAAACTTTTTTCATCTTTTCTTCCATTTTTGAAGTGTAAAATTCCTAAAAACAGACCTCAGGTCGGGAGAACACGTTCAAGGGCTCAAGTGGAATCACAGCAGGTTTCATTACAGAGTGAAATCAGATCCCTCACTTAAATCAGGTCAAGCGGGCGACATCACTGACCGTCTCATATCTGCTATTTAATAAACAGAACACCAGTGGTGCGTTTCTATAAAACACATCCCTGTGATTACGGATATGAAATGTGTTTCGGCGTCAGGTTTTTTTTTTTGCGGCAGTGAAATAAGACGAGCGAGCGAGTGAGTGAGTGAGTGAGAGAGTGAGAGAGAGAGATGCCACAGCAGAACACGCCCCGGGATGGAAACACGGTTGCATGTATATGTTGTGCATTCAACGACTCAGCCGCCAGGCGTCCCTGATTATTGGCCTAATTTAGATCTGGGAGAGTCACATGACGCCGTGATGCACCCGGTGATGAATCTATGCCCAGTGTTGAAAAAAAAAGAAGAAGAAGAAGAAGAAGAAGAAAAAAAAAAAAAACACCCAGCAGCTCGACCAAACCTGTTACAAGATGAAGATGATTCGTGCAGAGCGCCTTGTGAGATTCAAGACTTTTTAATGACTTTTAAGGCCTTGAATGGGAAGACTCAGGTAAAAGTTGTTGTTTTTTTTCCCTCCAGATGCACAGGTGGATTTATTCAGTACAGATCTGGCAACCCGGTTACCTCTTCCTGGTTTGTGCTGTTGAGCACACTTCCTCAAGGATTTTCAAGGATGACATGGTCGAGGTTTGGCTTTTCCCAGGGTGGTGTCTCATTACTGAACAAAAGAACCAGACTTGCAGTTTCATTTCAGAGCTTCAAATGTTTCTGTCCAGACGAGTGCGAGCGGTTTGAGCGCCTGTCAACGTTACACGTGACGAGCAGCGGGGAGGTCAAAGGTCAAAGTAACACAGAGCCAAACTGATGCGGCCGTGAGTTATCCGATACCAACGCTGATGTCTTCGGCTTGAGGCTGCCAAACGCTGATATATTAAGCTGACAGTTCACATGCGGCCGGCGCAAATAAATCGGACAGAAACGAAACAATGATTCGGCTTTTTTCCTGAAGAGTTTGATTTTGAACAGGGTAAAAAAAAATAAATGTCTGAGTCATTGAAGGTGGGTTTAATTCAATAAAAGACATAATTATAGAACCTATATAATCAGATCAAAATGTCAAAGTCAGTTAACACTTTCAAGTGTACATATGCTGGGAAATATATTGATTTAAGATTTTTGTCCTTCTGATCTGGGCCTCATCCGACAACATTTAACTTTCGTTTCAGCGTGTTTTTTTGGCTGTAAAATTCAGATTCCGAGAGCATGCAGCAGTCCGCAGCACCGTGTCCTCAGTGTGTTGGGTGGTGATGCTTTTCTCAGCAGTTGCATCATGCGTGCTTTTGACATACCATGACGCCTCTCAGACATGAAGTCAGAGGGGATTTTTTTTTTGAATATTCTGGGGTAAAATGTGTCACGGTGATGATTCAGATTTGCCCACGGCACAGATCATCGGGTGTTCATACCAATAACATATCTGTTTTCTATTGATCTGTCCAGTAGATGTTATGTTTTAGAGATTTGTTTGCACAATCAGCCCCTCAGCCTCTGAAGGAGTTGATGTAAATACAATTATAACCACTGACCAGAAAAGTGGTTCTGGGAAAAAAAAAAAAAAAAAAGAGGAGGGACAGTTTGAAAATTCACTTCTACAATTCAAAACAGCTGTCAAGTGACTGCGGCTCGGCCTCTCGAGTGTTAAACCCTCAGTGTACAGTTTGTGCTGCAGCCCTGAAAGCGAGTTTCGCCTCGCTTTAATTAAAGTAACGGTTGTTGTTTGGCGTTCAGAGGTTTTGAATGCATGACAGAGAAAGCCGTGGCGCGCTAGATCACATCTCCTTCCTCTCGCCGCTTGTTTGTGGCTCTTCCAAGCGCTGCGAACATCAAACTCCGCATTTCTCGACGGGGTTTGGCTCTGTGATAGCCACCGCGAGAGCCTCGGCGTCCGCGGCCGCTCCGGAGATTGACGGACAATTAAAGAGCAGAGAGGCGAAGGCTGGAGCGTGTGATCTGCAAGAGCTCCTCAAACATGCAAAATGAATTTAGTTTACATTTGCCATGAGCAAAAGAGAGAGAGAATGAGAGAGAGAGCGAGAGAGGGAAAAAAGAACTCTTTTCTGAGCATTTCTGATCTCCCTCGGTTGAACAAGGAAGCTAGCCGGGAGAACAAGACTGCTGCATAGCAGATTGCTGCAGAAACAAATGCTTACACCAAAAAACTATTGATTTTTTTATGTTGTTCTTGTTAGCTAAGAACTGTGCAGAGGCTTCTACAAATGACCACTTATTCGACTGAGACACTTCGAAGAACAGAGACAAACATATCATGTCAGGCGGCTCTTCTCTTCCTGTTGAAAGAGGTCAGGCACTGCGCGGCTTCCAAAAAAACAACAAGTTGGGAAAGACGGCCGAATAAAAACTTTTTCAGTAACATCGCACACACACACACACACAGCGGCACCTTCGATTCTTTTGATTTTCTGCCAGCAGCGTTTATATTTTTTGACACCTTTTAACAAATCTATTATTTAAATCAAATCTAATATTTAAAATGTAAAAACAGGTTTATACCAAATATACTAATACCATATGGTGAACTCCACTCCACGAGGATAGGGTGCAGCTGAAAGGACCTTGATTTAAGGTTTTTTTTTTTTTTTTGGGTCGAAGTTAACTTTCACTTACTCTAAATATAAGTGAATGTCTGACACGTGCTGTGATGTATTACATTTGAACAGATGTAATTAAGTATTCACAGTTATCATCAGACTGGCTGCATGTTCAAAGACTTAAATTATTACGAGGAGAGGATCGGAGGAGTTAACAAGACACTCTCCCTCCCTCCTTCTCCCTTCCACTCTCCCTCTTCCCCTCTTCCCCTCTCTCTCTCACCCATATTGATTGCTGGCTTGAAAGTGAAGCTCCTTATGGTTCAGTATTAAAGTTCAGAGTCATCGTGTTGCGGACACGGAGATGGAGATGTCACCTAACGTATTCTAAACCTAGAGAGATGTTGATTCTACTTTTATTCTGACACGATTGATAGAAATGCAGACATTTCTAGAGGACGGGTTTGAACTTTGAATCATTTGTTTGGGGGGTCAAATGTTTATGCTTTCTTTCTTTTGCCTTTATTTGACAGCTGACAGTGAAGAGACAGCGGCGGGGAGTGGGACGGAACAAAGGTCCCTCGCCGGAGTCACGCGCAGGATGTCGTGGTGCACGATATGCGTTTCAAGCCACCAGGCGCTGAGGACGCCGATCGATTTATCAGCCGCTCAAACAGAAGTTTAAACAGGAAGCTTTAAAATTCAACGGCTTATTAGCAGAAACGGTCCGAGCATCTCGGAAGCAGACATAAAGGGAGACTCCACATGTGTTGTAATGTGATCTGTACAGTCTGACTGTCGAGTGACGGATCCGGTTGCAGTCTCTGTAGCGCCACCAAAACAAATCCTGCACATTTACTGTACTTGACAAATAAAATGGTTTTGATTGGGATTCTGATAGATCCCACAAGAAAACTTTTTACTCTGAGAAGAAGGGGAAGAAGAAGGAGAAAAAAAAAAGACGACTTATCGCTCGCTGAAATGAATAATTGACGGCGCCTCCGTTGAATAATTAATCAAACATTTGAATAATTGTTGTAGCTCTAATCTCGACAGACATTTGCATATCGGCGTGCTCTTAATATCTGCCACTGTATATGAGTTTACATCCTCTCAGGACACAGAGATGGAATTAAAAGATCTGACTCACATCTGCAGGAACCTTGTCCGGCGCGCGGAGATTCTCAGTCAGATCTCCCGCGCACGAGCTGGTCTGATCCACGCGGCTGGGAGAGGAAGAGAGTTCCGAAACTTACTGTAATTTCTGTAAGGGTGGAAAAACAAGATGTGATAGTGCAACTCAGACATGCACACAGATGCAGATACAGGAACAAACAGCTTCCTTTTAAGCTAAGTAAGACTGATGAGTTGATTTCACGAAACGCAGACAGTTTCAGGGCCAAATGTCAGGAACGGATAACTGATCATTTCAAGGACTTCATTACCCAGAAATCATGTAACCAGACTTGCAACTTCCAAGAGCTCCTTCACAGAAAACAAAGGTAGAATTATAAAAGTAATATCCATTTTAGAACCATGATTAATTTGAATGAATAAACAGATTCATATGATTGAATGAGAAGCCGAGGTGCTTCTTAGAACGTGGTCCAAAGACTATTTCATTAAACTCTGGTGATGGACCCAGGACTTCTGATCCATCTTATTCAAAACCAGTTCTCAATTGATCAATGGCACTTCAAACTGTGAAGCTGTACGTACACAGAGCAACAAAGCCCACATATGGAGGAGGTTGGACTGGACTCTCACACAGGAGACCTGCTGTCTTTACGCTACGTACCGTAAGTTACCGTGACTTAATTTAACCCAAACAAAGTAGGTTCTGTGCCTCAATCGAACCGAACTGACTGTTTAGCGTCAGAAAATGTGAAAAATGTGTCTCTGGAAGCCTTATTTTCAAAGTCCAACCAGATGTTGCATATTAAAACTGAGGCTACAGGGTCCTCGTTTGAAGCATCAGGCTGCTGACCAAGCTGCCGTTTTTGATGTGTTGTTGTATGACCACAGACTGTGACCCCGCGAGGGTGAAAAGGTATTTAAGAAACACAGTTTGGCAGTCAATCAGCTATGATAACATTTTAGGAAGGTGGAGTTGCAACATCGTCGCTAACGGTCCGACGGAGCAGCAGCACAAGAAGTCTGCCAGGCTGTAAACAAGACAAACAAGGGGGACACGGAACGCGGGGAGACGGTCGTACCGTGAAAGACTGTCACTCTGACATGGTGGACCACGATTTGTGACCTAGCGCCCGTGTTTTGTTAGCTTTACATTAATGAAACACTCGGTTAAGTTTAGGGAAAGATTGTGGTTGTGGTTAAATATTGAACAAGTCAGCACTGGCAAGATGCGCCGACTTTTTTTTCAACATTTAACCACAACCACAATCTTTCCCTAAACCTAACTGAGCGCTCTGAGTTGCCTCAGCAAAGCCGCAAAAATATGAATCATGTTTTCGTTGCCAGAGGCAGATATTACAGGATTATTGTTTATAAAGTGAGCAATTTACCAGGGAGTGTTAGAAGGACATTTGTTATATATAACCAAAAATTATGGAGGCAAACAGAAGCAAAAAAAACAAACACATCGTATCATACAAATAATCAGTACGCAGTGCAGAAAACAAACTTCCAGGAGTTCCAAGACTTCGCCTACAATTATCACTCACTGTACTGCCTCCAAACATGGCTAAAAGGAGTGTGTGTTTGTGTGTCTGACCAAAAGATCACTTACTATAAACTAGACGGCAGCAAGCTGATGTTTTTTCACCTACTGTGGCAGAACTTTGCAGAGAAGTCAGCTTTGAACCCTTGGCCCCTTTCGATAAGACTCCAGAGTTTGCAGTTTGCTTGTTTGCGGTTTCAAATGTTTGCATTATTTTTCAGCACTGCCTCAGACAAACATATCTGTTTCATCCTCCGCTAAAGTTTATGGCCCTGCAGGACTTGGAGAAAGTCGGTTCACGGTCTGCTGGATGCACTGTATACCTCCACTGCTCATTTTAGACATACCATCCTTTCCTGCATTGTCATCCGTGGTGTTTGTTATCTTGACACTGAAAAGGATTTTGGGGGGGGGGGGATGTTGATATAGGCTGGCGTAGGAAGCAATTTGCTGTTGTGTTCACCGCGTCCTGCCATCTTTCCATCCTCGCAGAGTAAAGCTATCACTCTCACCTCTCGCTTTTGAGCATTTTTCTTTGTGGGCGCCTAAAAACACAGACAAGGGAGGAGGGGAGTGCATGTGTGTTGGGAGGGGAGTCGATGATTCGTCTTTTGATCCTGGCGTGCTTGTTGTCAAAAGCTGCCGGGATTGAAGAGACTGTTGGCCACAATTGACTGTGACAATTAGGGCACGATCACGGTCCCCGAGTGGAGCACTTAAAGGCTAATTTACATGTCACTTTGCCGAATTAAAAAGAGAAAAAAAAAAAACATAGCGAGAGAAAAGATATTCTGCTTTTTTGCTCACCCTCCCTCCCACCTTCTCGTTTTCTGTCTATCTGCTCTTTCTTTCTTTCTTTTTTTTTTTTTTTTTTTTTTATTCCTCCATGCCTTGTAAACTGTAATTTGTACACTGCTAAGGGGAACCTGGCAGAAGAGAGGCGACCGGCATTTCCATTTGAAAAGAGGCAATCACCAGGCCACTGCTGAGCCTATTGTCCGGTGGCGGTGGTGGTGGTGGGGGGGTGGCGGCAATTTACAGGCAGTGAAGTTAACCTTCTGGCGAGGTACATTACACGCGAGGTTTACACCTGTACATTTGTAGATCTTTGCGTGTTTGCTGATACGCTGGCACGGGGTTTTTTTTTTTCTTCTTTCATGAAAGCCTGGATATCTGTCAGTCAGGTCCAAGCGGGGCTGTTATGGAGCCCCGTCCGCCCTCCTGTTGTGGGGGGGAGGTTACCATGCCTGAATTTAACTGCCCTCGCATGTGCCTGACTTCATCTGGGACGTCCCGATTTGTGTCAAACATGATTCATATTTCCATCCTCATATTTTAGTGGTGAAATGACTCTTACTTTGGCCTAAATCAGCCCAGTTCAGTTCAACATTTATGTGCTCTTTTGTTTTTTTATTGTCTTTTAAAAGCAATTTCTTTTAATCTTAAAGTATTTATTTGCTTGTTTTCTCCTTTTGTCCTGATTGTCTTTTAAATGAAACTCAATGTCTTCTTGAGTGTCTTATTTTTAATGAATTCCTGTTTTTAATGTATTTGTGTCTGAATGGTGCGACGTAAATAAACTTTTTCGAGCCTGCTTTGCCTCTGAATTCCTGCCAACATTTCACATTTTGCCCACTGATGCAAAAAACAGCAACGACAGAGCCAATCAGAGGGTTGGAGGTGGGGTTAGGGTGGTGACAAATATGGATTAGATCCTGTTAGAAGTTCTCACTTGAGTCCACGATGTTCACCGGCCATTTTCCTAACAAACGCCAGCTCTAGTTGGATCATTTTTTGCTTCCTGTGTCCACTGTATGGGAGGATGCGGCGAGGGGTATTCAACTGGTTGTAATCTGAATCCTTGCCCTTCGATCCCACGAAATCCTACCAGCTGGACCTTTGGTGGGATTTTTAGTTTTTAGCTTTATTTTTAGATGAGATGGTCGGAGAAATAATTTCACCGTGATGTGGGAAAGTTTTAATCTGTCCGCTTTTCCGCACACAGATAGTGACTAATCTAAGTCTGGTGAGAAAGCATCGCCCACCCTTTTTGCTCATTGTCATGCCGCATGAATTCATCATTCTCAGAGTGACTTTTGTCCTGCGTGAAAAAGTGCAGACGAGCATTCGTTTGAGGGCTGAGAGTCTGGAGATAGAGCAAGGCGCCAAAGCAGAGGCAGAAAGAGAGAAAAAAATACGGCAAAAACGTTCAACCTTTGCCAGATCAACTGGAAAACAAGGATGCTGTATTGGATTTGTTCTCCCACCAAATATTGGTTACTTAATAAATTTCAGGTGACAATTAGCTCACAGACTCTCTAAAACTAAACTCTCTCAGTGGAAATTGAGCACACAAGATTTAGTCTGGGTTTTTGGCCTCCGCCGTACGAGCTGTTAGAAATTTAGTGACGTCACGGAGGATTTATGGGTGCTGAAGTCCTCAATTTTCAGCATTTAAAGTTGGCTCCCGCTACTTTAAAAAACGTTGGCACGAAATATCTTTAATCAATTCAGTTTTAATCAGTTAGAAATCTCGTCTCGGCACAGACAGACACCCCTTCCCTCAGTTCTTCCTCATGGCTGAAGTTTCTTTTCTCCTGCTCTGACAGGCTGTTTGTGACAGGTGCAGAGTGTGTGCGTGCATGCAAGTGTGTGTGTTTGGGTGTGTGAAAGGACCCCCGCCTCCTCCTCCTCCTCCTCCTCCCCTCCTTCACCCATCACACACACACACACACACACACACACACTCCTGCTGTCCTTTCAAAGAGAACATAGAGGGGACAGAGTGTGTACAGAAACAGCAGGTTGATGGGATAATGCCCATCATCTGTTGCACCGTGTCATTTCTGTGCTGCCATAACCTGCTTTTGTAACGGTCCTGTACACACACACAAACACCCACGTGGATGTATAAACACACACACCTTTTGACAGCACTCCTTTTGTCCGGCTATTTCATTTTTTTTTTTCTACAGCAGCGCTTCTGTGTGCAAATGAGCAACAGAATACACTCGAATTAGAGCAGAAGAGATGCAAGGTGGGAAATGTATTCCTCAGAAAGAAAGAAGTAGAAAACTTAAAAGTCTGATACATGCGTGCATGCATAGGTGTGTCATCAACCAAGACGGGGATTGTTTTCCGGCACAGCCTGCTCACAGTAATCATTGGAATAAATTCCCTCCTCTGTTGTGAATGACCTAATCCAGATTTGATGGTCATTATATCAGGCCTGTTTCATTATGCTGTAAACATACAGCGGAGATAATCTTAATCTCTGTAATACCACTGTAAACGAGAATAACACGGCTGTTGCGCCGAACCCACCTCCAGTTGTTGTTTTGTTTTTCATTTTAGTTCAGAATTTGAGGCATTTGCAGCCAATGTTGCTTTTTTTTCCTCCTCCTAAATCCTGGAAAACATACTCTTGGTGGATGCGTGAGTTACCGATATGAGTATCAAACTGAATGTAGGTTACTAATCCCGACGATTGAGCCCTTAATTAATTGCACAGTTTTGTAATAAGGCTGGGGAGGATTAGCGTGTGGACAGGTGGGCAGATTTAAACCTCACTGGGCCGGACACATGTTGAGACTGAAGGGAAGCCATCATCCCGAACAAAGAGGGATTTTTTTTTTTTTTATTCCATGGAAATACTCCAAATGCGTGTTATGTGCTACAAAAAACAGTCCGACTGCATGGACGCTTGGGACGACACATTTCACAATGTGCTTCTGTGCAGGGATATTTATGGTGTTTCCACACGTGCAATGTTCTCCATAGAACCAAAGTCACATTGTTTTCTAATGGACATATTGGAGATGTTCTTCAAAAGGTACTCCAAAGGCATACACTGGACTTTTACAGTGCTAAACGTTCACAAAAGTTCTCATTTGACATGCAGTTTAACCACAGTAGAACAAAACACTGCCATCGCTGCTGAATTCGTCAACAGTGACCCAGAACTTGAAAGTGAACTGATTTAAACTGCTGAATGTTTTATCAGGTTTCTCCACAGTGTAATCTTAAGCCTCCGCTCGCTGTTAGCAGTGCGCACAGCAGAACTTAAAGCACCATGATTGGATGATTCTTACCAAAACGGTCCGTGGGAGTCGTAGTATTTCGCACTAATGGTTCAACTGGGAGAGTTTCATGCCCATCCACGCCTTGGAAGTGCTCTCAGCGACAGTCTCCTAGCAGAAGATGAAGACAACTCTTACACTGCGCACTGTGGAAATCACCTCTCTGAACTAAAATTCTTTGGTTTAGTAGTAGCAGTAGTAGTAGCAACAGTCGTAGTAGTATTACATTTACCGACCCGCCTACACGCTTCCTTATACTGTACATGGAGAGATTTGCACATGCTGCTACCCATCACCCCACATCACACAAACACACAACCCCTGCAGAGACCAACCTACACACCTCCACTTATAGTATCTGAATAGGAATAAATGCCAAAATATTTACGGCTATATTATATATATATAAAAAAAACAAACAATTAAAAGTTCAGCACAATAACAAGCGAATAAACTGAGGAATTATGACATTAATATTTCACCTGATACACATTACAAAATTATTTCAGAAATATCAGTAGACTTCAGTCTTAAAAAAGAAAAAGTAATTTTAATTTTGCTTGGATCGACACCGCTCTCATGTCTGTGCGTACAGAGTACAGCGCTGGAGCCGAGACCTGTTTAGCCTAGCTTAGCATAGAGGTGGAAACAGCTAGTTTTCATTATGCTACCCCATAAAGCTGTGTTTGACATTGACACAAGCATGGTGCCCGTTTAAGACACCAGTCAACATTTATTAGAGTTAAAAAATTAAGCCAAAAACTAAGTGCTATTACGAGACGGAGTGGGTCGAAGCTAGCTGGTTAGCATGCTAATTTAGATATCTAGATATCTCTGTAATATAATCTTTCTTTGGCATGCCATAAATGTTATTTCTTTTCATTCTGTTGGTCATTTTATTTTTTCTAAAGTTTTCAACACTTACCTGTTGTACCTTTAAAGCTTATTTTTAGTTTAAACGACACTAAGAAGGCATCTAACTTCAACAAAACACTTTAATGTGACTTTACTTTTATGCCCGTCATCACTTTCTAAGAAGTGGTGTTAATTTTGCTAAATAGTGGATGTCTCGTGTTGGAATGAAACTCTTCATTTATCTCCAAATGTCAATTAAATTCAAATATAATCAAATACATCTCAATGAATAAAACATTGTGGGTAGCACGTTGGATGAGCTTTCACTGCTGAGTGTGTGCAGTGTTTTGGATCTCTCTCCCTTCCTCTCTCATTATAAGCTGCCTTAAGCATTATAGCATCTCTCTCTCTCTCGCTCTCTCTCGCTCTCTCCTTCCCCACACACACTCATGTTTGCCAATCTCTGTGCTAGTTGTTAGTGGCCCCAAACAGTTTCACAGTACATTTAGGGTTTGATCTTGTGCTAGTGATATGATGGAGCAGCATGACCGAGCTGCCTGCTCCACACCGTATAAGACCACTTCTGTTTGTAGCCTGGAAACACACCTCTGTGCTGGCTGCAGAGGTTAATAAAGAACAGCTGTTCGATATCAGATTTATGTCTCGTTTTCCTTTAACTTTGATTCTCAGCACCACGTGATGGAGGGGGCAACATTAGACCTTAGTCATTCATTTCATTTGGAGGACTGGCCGCATTGTAGGTCTGCTAGACTGCAAGACACAAGCGTGAGGTTTCAGAGATCTACCCTGCCATGCATTGTACCTGGATTATTATTTAACACTCGGAAACTACATAGTGCCGCTGCCCTACAGGCAGAACAGAGGTAAAAGGTTAAAGCACATGCAAAAAATAAATAAGGAAAGAAGAGACCCGTGAATAAAGAAACCCCCAAGATTAAACTTCAGCTGGCGATTTGCGTGGTGAAAAAATGGCGATGAATCAATTTTCATTTTTTAAAAAGTCCCAGTAGAAATGAGTTATGGCTTCAGGAATGAACTTCGACTCTGGGTGTTGAAAGTAAATGTTTTGGTCCATCATCACCCGTCCCTCCCACCGCCTTATTGAACTGCCAAACTACTTCCTGCTCCCTTCACGTCTCCTCTATCTAATGAGGACACATAGATGGTTTTATTTTATGACATCATGCTCAATGAAATATTTCCTCAGATGTGGTTTGGATGTGTCTCTTTAGAAAACATTGAGACATTTCTATAAAGCATCCCTACAGCCAAAAACTAAACACAAAGCCTCCTGCAAACTGGACAGCAGGGGTTTTAGTTGCGGCGCTCCAATCAAATTTTGTCGCCTATTTTTGGGGGCACAGGGGGGAAAGAAGAGGGGAGAGCGTTTGATGTTTGGTTGGGTTGTTGGGGTCCATCTTTACAGAATTGTCTATCAATAGGTGCAGCCAGTGTCAGTAGTCCTTCTCATCAAACCGGGGCCTGACAAAGAGGCAGCGGCACATGGGAAAGGGGCAGCAAGGTGAAACTAATGCCATGGATGTTTGATTCATCAGGGCCTCATTGTTGGCGGCCACGGCTGATTGTGAAGGTTCAGTCAAGCAAAAGGGGTGCGGAGTAATCAGTCGGATTTATGGTGCCGAGGGCCTCGGAGAGAGGCAGGAAAAAAAAAAAAAAAAGAAAGCCAGATAGAAGCTGTTTGCTGTGCAGCCGGAACAGGTCTGAAATAGACATACCTCATGCACAGAAAAACAGATTTAAGATCTGATTTACACTGAAATAAAATAATGAAAACATAAAAAAAAAAAGGTTTTTTTTAATACTTCACACCCGGAAACACAAAATCTGAAGCAAGCTTTGCATGCATACATGCAAATGTAAACACCGCATGTGCACGAGCATACATTAAGATTACTGTGGATTACAGGCACGTGCACACCCGGCTCGGTGACGGTATGAATCCTGTCACGAAATGTATTAAACCAGACGTGTTACGGGTTACAACCGGCCCCCAAAAAAGGGGTCCAGTCCGGCCCTCTGGTTCACTTTGCAAAGTGTGTAGATGCCAAAAACTTGTGAAACTTGTGTTTTTAGATGACGGGATGCCAAAACAAGAGCGCGCATCCAAGCACACAATCGGTAGGGTTGTACTTAGTTACTTTCCTCAAGCACCCATTAAAACAGTTCCCTCCATCACTCTTTTATTCTCGCTCTTTGTTCTTCCCCTCTCCTCTCCATCCTCTTTAATCTCACCATCCTTTCTTCCCCCCTTTCCCCTCACCCTCCTCCGTCTCCCCTTCCTTCTTCTTGAACCACCTTCCCGTCTTTCTCTCCTCCCTCCGTCCTTTCATCCCTCCATCCACCTTTCTGATTGGTCGTCGCGGAGGGGAGACAGATGTAGGGCGAACAGCGGCTAAGCCGTTGTACTCTTAAGCCTAATGTGGAAGTTTTATATGCAAAGAGGTGAAGCGGGGGAGGAGGGGAGGGAGGAGGATGGAGTTTGAACTGATTAGGATAATTCCTGCTTTTAATACAGCTGTCCCTCCAGCTTAAGGTAAACCAAATGTTGCCATCGGAGATTAGTGTACCTTGCCTGGTTATTAGCGACCCCCTCCCCCCCTCCCTTCTTGCTCACCCCCTCACACACATACACACACGTCAGAAATGTCTCTAAAGCCGCTCTCGCTGGCATTAATTTGAGAGAGAGAGAGAGGCGGGAAGGAGGAGAGGAGGTGGGGGGGGGGAGCGGGTGGGGAGGAAGAAAAGTGTTGCAACTTGATCTCCTTCTGCACCTGTTGGGAAATAGTGTGTGTTGTGTGGACGATTGTGTGTGTGTGTTCTTGGGTTTTTGCCCACAGGAATTTTAAGGACGATCTTTGTAAGTGATGACATTTTGGCACATTCTCACTTCAGGGTACGACTTCGGGGTTGAGTTGCAGAATGAGTGTTATCAATTAAGGTCTACACGAGCGCAGCGCTTCAACATTCATTTAAATATTTTAAAATAACAGTGGGGTTTTAATGATTTATGGCGCTGAAATCAGTGGATCTGCTTTTATTTCCTTTTTTAAATGAAAATGTCATCGCATTTTCACTTTTTGTGTTTCAAGATTTGAAATCGAAATAGGCCAAATTCTGAAATAACAACACAATAATGTCAAACAGACAAACAAATCCCTTCAAAAATTTAGAATTGAAGCACTAAAATGACATAAAATCTAATATAATAAGCACGTGGACACTCACTGTGAATGTATGTTTTTGTGTGTACCTGTGCATCTGTTCTGGCCCATCAGTCGACGGGCTCTCAGCCGATCCTGCCAGTTGGTTTAATACCTTCACACCCTGAGGAGAACAAAACACACACACACACACACACACACAGACACAGTCTTTCTCACACTTGGCATCTCATGTCAAATATTATGTCACCCGCTCCGAGCCAGGACCGTTAACGCAAACATTAGTAACTGAATACAGCAGACTTGGCTCAGGAGGAGCATTCGAAATCCTTTTCTGTACTTAAGCTGCTCGACTGACTTCAGCTGTAGAGAATTAAACAGATTCGGTCGAGGGCTGCAGGAGAGCAGGAGCACACGTTTTCAACAGAGTCCCAGCATTGATGTGGGGCGCTTAACCTCAACCTGGACGTGAACGCAGCATGATATGTGTGAAAAATAAATCTAGAAAGTGATCCATGTGCCACCAACATTTCTCTTTACCTCACCGTTAGAAATCTGTCAACCGTTCAACATTTTTCTCGAGGTAACATGAGCTATTGTTAGGAAAAAAAGCTATTTTTCTAATAACCTCTTTGCTGTTCAAGAAGCATTCACATTTTGGGCTTCAGAAAGCTGTTTTTGATGGTAGTGTTTATAGTTATTGCTGTCAAAAAAACAGGAGCAGCTAGCACTTCACCGAGCTAAAAACATTCAGCATGGTCGCCAAAAAGACTTCCTGCAGTACGGGGCTTCATGTCCACCAAGAAAAAAGTTTTGCTACAGATATTTAAACTTGAATACAGATAAAATTCTAACAAACGAGAGAGTTTGGTTTGATGAAAACGCATCTAGCAGTTCGCTGAACCGAAGACCTTCAACATGGCTGCCAAAACAGTGTAACAACCTGAAGGTCTGACGCTTTCATATCATTTTTTTCCTCTTCAACAAACATGTCAAAGTTGTTCTCAGACACACGGGCAAAAAAAAAAAAAAAAAAAAAAAGAAAAAGAAAAATCTGATTTGAAAAGTGTTTCGTTTAGTTTGGATTCATCCCTGAAGCCGCCAAGAAAAGTGGTTCATTTAAGATGACTGAGAACTTTAATAGAAAGCCACAATGTTTAACTTTCACTTCAGCCATCGTATGCGAGCAGGGCGGGTTTGACTTCTCTGCTGTGTTTGGAATAAAACCCCATCATTTCCAGGAGTTGATGTAGAGCTCAGATGCTTTTAAAAACGCTCTCCTATCGTCACACTAGGTGGGCATGGGTAACCTCTTTAAGCACTGGTAAGTAAGTATTTTAAATACGATGTGACCTAGTTCTCACACGTGTACTGTAGCTGTCACAGAATCAACCCAAATTTCTAAAGCAAGCTACTTTGGACAAAAAAAAAAAGGGAGGAGAAATCCTTCGCCTGGAGCGTTTGAAGTGAACATGTGAAGATTTCCTCCCAAACGAGATATCCACTGACAACTGAGGCAACATCAAAAAGTGCTAAATTAAAACAAATGATGGCAATTTTCCATGGAAAGTAGGTGTGTCTTAACTCTTTGGCTGTCGAAATACATCGTGTGCTTTCAGATTTAGAGATATTACCTGATATATTTGGCTGCTGCTGGTATGTATGCAGCACAGGCTGGAGCTTAATACAGTGACCTCTGGTTAACTGGTCTTCAACCTCAGCAGTATTGGATCCAGTGCAACCGCCTCAAAGAGAGTAGCGTGTGTGTTGTAGAGTTTTACCAAAGCTTGAAGCTTTGCGCAACAAAACAGACCTGAAACTCGATATTCTGTTTGGACTCATTGGGTTTGACTTAGGCCAATTTGATGTGTAAAGCTTTGGACTCTTGTTTGGTCTGGTTACTTTCAAATGTAATTAATTAAGAAATTTCTCGCTTTCTCTGCCTGACCGTGCCAATTGTGTGTCATGTGTTGTAAGTAGATGCAGTGGAGAGGTCAAATGAGTCCTAAAGACGTGGATACGGGCCGGGTTTGGGTCTCAGCTGCAGAACTTTAGAGTGGTGTGGCGCCATAAAATTACACTAATTCACTTGATGTTCGTTTTATGGTTCCTGTGTGATGTTAAGCTCTGTGTGATTCATGCTCAGTGGATGCAGCGACACAAAAAATAGCAAAGTTGTGAGAAAGACTACCTCCCAAAAGGAACAGTATCGAGAAGAATTCAACTATCCGCGACTTGATTGTTGCCTCTCGCTGTTGCCAACAGAAACAGTCACATTCAGGAAGTCTCCACTGGATAAATAAAGGTAGAAGAAGACGCGGCAAAGCTTCACTGACACGTTGAATCAGGAAGAAGGGAACACTCAGGCAGAGGAAGCCATCAGAGGTGATAGCACTGTTCATTTCTGCCTCCATGACATGTGAAAAGACGGTTCGTTGGCTAATGCTCAACAATAACACACCACTACGCACACACTTACACACTACATGGAGGTCATAGGGCAGAAGAATAGAGAAATCATTACAGACACTGACCCACACAAACGGATGATTACCATCACGACGGCGCTGCGTGGATCGATGCGGAACAATTCGCTCCATTATCAGGGTTGGGTAGTTAGACAACATACTAAGTAACAAGATTATAGCAGTTGGTATCGTGGCTGCCATGTGGGGAAACATCACAGTGAGATAGGAAACAGAAACATTCATAAACTAAACACAAAAGTTGAATGTTGATGAGTCAGGAGTCTGTGACAGTTTAGCTACGAGGGATGCTAACACATAAAATAACACATGGTTTGTATTTTTAGACCGATTCCAATATTTTTGACTTCTTTTAGGCCAAGAAATAATACTTCCCTGCCAGCCTTTTTAGTGGAGAAAGATTTGAAACATGCTTGAAGATAAAATTTAGATGAAATATAGCTGAATGAATAAAATATCATAAATCTAAATAATTAAAACATTTTAGAGACTTTGTTTGGTGTCCAGTTTGGGGTTTTTTTAAAGGGGGACTGATGACTGCGGCATTTCTAAACTCATGGCCACACAGCTGAGAGTGTGAAGAGGTCAAAGTTGATCTGTAAACTGCAATGAATGTTGGGTAATAATTGTACCCTAATTTTTTGTTTTCTTCTCAAAACACGTTTGGCTAACCCGTTGGTTTGTTTACAACCCGTCTGACTGCTCGTGTTTCTCGTCATGTTTGACTTCTTCTTGCAACACGCCAATTAACTCAGCAGTTTAAATTATTAAATAGCTAGCTGTATTGTTTTTATTTCTCACGGGAATAATGGCCAAAACAATAAATATGAGACTTAACTTGTAATAAAGCAGACTTATCCAGTACAGCTGGAATATAACAGCCTGTTGACTGATGGCTGGGGCCCATCCAAAGGATGCAATGTTCATGTGCCCTCCTGGGGGCTAACATTACTGCAGAGCATGTCAATTATATTGTGATATCGTGCTTTCCTTGCTAACCTCTAGCTAGCTAATGTAGCAAAATGCCGTCCTGAGTGGATAATGTCAGCTAATTCATTGAGACATGCATCTATGATAGTAACTTATGTATTCAGACAAACAGTGTCGATTTTAGCCAACAACAAACAATGTCTGATCTACTAGCTAACTGTAAGCTGGGCTAAGTTGTGTTTGGGTGGCTAATGCTTGGTTCAGCCAGGTTGTTGGACGCTTTGTGTTGCTGGCTTTGCAAGCATCAGGCTAGTTAGTCCAATTAAAATATATACATTAGTCTAAATATGTATGAAATGTATTTTAGGTTTTTGCCCAGGATGGCGCTACAGAGTTGCAGTTCACTTAACGGCCACCGGTGTCATTAAAGGTTCCACATAGGATAACTTCAACAACAGCAGCAAACTAAACTAGATAAACACATCCATGCACGCAAGCTGTGGCCGTGCTCCCTGAAATCTGGGATGCACTTTCCCTATCTGTTGTTCTCATTACTCTTTGTTTCACCGCGTTGTTGTTTACATCCTAATAAGTAAATGTGACTTGACTTGAACACAGTTCCAGTTGAGCTGAGAGGCAGCGAAGGCGCGATGGCTACGGGCGGGTCAGCGGGTTAATCACACTTGACTCGGAGCTCATTGCGATTGTCTGAAACACTTTAGACATCGAGTGCAGACCTTTCAGCGGAAATCCCATTAACCTGGCGAAAAGACCATTTAAACACGGTGACTGGAGAACCGATTAAGTTCAATTTGAGATTCCCGCTAAGCGGTACATGGCACTCAGCCAGCGCGAGCACTGAAATACAGTGAGAATTCAGCGTGTGTGAACTTAACCCAGGGCCTGAAAGGTAACTCATCATGAAGACTATGAACACACTGAGCAGCAAATCATAAGGTTATGCTTCTATTCCTTTTTTTTTTTCTAGAGGCGCATTAAAATGAGGAGAATCCTGTCTGAAATAAAGTATTTTTAGTTTTTATTTTCCACCTTCATGACACAAAAGAACACTAAATTTCATCAGAAGTAGAATCAAGCATTTATAAATTCATTAACATACGGGGAAAAGGCTCTCACAGCAAAACACAGTCGGCTTTTTGATTGGATGGTGTCGATTTTGAGCTGGAACTCTTCAAATGTGAAGAGGGACAAGTCGTCAGAATGAGAGGGGAAAGGAGAGGAAGGGCTGGCATAGGAAGAAGAAGCAAGCAAATCTCGTGCCGCGTAATAATTCACAGCGTCCCCCCCTGCCGAACGATGTGCGCTTACGAGTTCAAAACATCATCTAAAGCTCAAAGTTTGCACCACTGCACTGCTTGCTCATTGCATTAAGGTTGCAGAGACGAAGGTAAGCGAGGGGGAGACCTCATGCGTTTCCTTACACTACAATGATCACATGTCACATAGCATCGATTTGACGTAGAGAAAAATGCACAAGGGCAAACAAAGGTAGGCTTGTATGTTAATACACCGGAGCCTTTTTTCACCCTTGCTGTACAAAACAAGCTGCGGTATGACTCACAAGCTTGGTGGATGACACACAGGCCTGAATCATTCTCAGAGCTGGAGGATAAGGCTGAATTTCAGCGATAAGGGGAGTGATTGGGGTTTTAGAAAAGCAAAGGTTTCTCAGAAGTGGAAATAATCTCACCATTTGTTTTAAAACTTTTTTTTAAATCTTCCCTTATTTTGCACTGACTCAAACAGCGTAAGGCCTAAGGTGCATTAGGCTGTATTAATATGGAGGAAGAGGGAAAAAAAAAGAAAAAAAAAAAGAGGTAACACGCAGACTGAAACATCAAAAAGACAAAAGATTCCTCCACGGTCATGTACGGCTCCGTGTTCTGCTCCAGAAATAAGCGGAGAAAATACAAAGTGCAGGGAAACTTTTTGATATCACGTCTTCGCAAGTCAGTCGATGTTCAGAGCGCGCAGGGTCCCTCGTTCATTTCGATGCATTCATGCTGAATGTCTAATTTAGATACTTGCTTCATCAAAAGACGGCAGGGTTATGAGGGTTATGAAAGATGAAGTGGTCAGATAGTCGGCGTTTGAAAAGGAGCGGCATGTGCAGCGCTCACTTGTGTGTTTCAGACAGTCGTTCTGAATGCTCCGAAATATGTTGAGAGATGTTGTGTGTTACAAACAGTAAAACATCTTGTCCAGGGAAACTCGGCGTGCTTTGCCTGGTCGTAATCTTCCTTTTTCTGGTGGTACTCCCCGGCGGGAACGCTGCCCTGGAAAATAGCATGTCTGGACTCGGAGGTGGCGACATAAAGGCAAATTTATCTGTCAGTGTTTCACACCTCTCTTTGCAATGAGACAAATCCAGTCGTCTCAAGATTTCTACGCACTGCACAGACTGTTGATAGACTGATGTAGCCCGCAGGCCTTAAAGCAAATACAGGACACTAATATTCTCCAGAAAAAATCCAAGCTGATCAACAGTTTTTGGTTGGTGTGATCCCCAAATCCATAGCGAGAAAAACTCGCTAGGATAATTTGTATATTCAAACAAAGATTTTTAAAAGGCCTGCAGCACATAGATATACAACTCTCAGCCTAATAATTATCCTCCGCCTAATTAAAAACAATCCTTCAAGAACAATAGTTTCTTGGAAGGCGCTGACACCAGACTGCCAATTGTGGTTAGGTTCAGGCAACAAAAGCACTTTGGTGACGTTCAGAAAAGCGTCGTAGTTTTGATGAAATGTTGATAAAGTAAACACGTCATGTCTCTCGCTTCAAGTCACTCTGGAATTTTATATTTGAGACCATTAAACTACCGATATGACCATAAAAAAAAGTTTAAACAGGCAGCAGTCACTGAGCAGATGTTGTATCGCAACTCTGATATTCTGGCAGAGAATACATGAAATGTGTTGTCAGTGAATAGTTTACGGATCTGTTCAGTATCAACATTTCATTCCAGATATGTTAATTAACAGCATTTCCTCATAATTTGCTTTGAAAATTATATTCGAATTATTTCTAGGCGACTGTTGCCAGGAAACACTCCTTATGAACTTATAATAATCCAGAAAAGATGTGGTGTTTGGACGGATTCACCCACCCTGCAGAGAGAATTAGGGGACAGTCCTGGTCTCGCTGCCCAACTGGTATCAACAATCCCCACTTCAAACCTTGCTTTCTGGTCATTATAGACCCTTAAACAAACGATTAAAATGATTTCAAAACTGAGCTGGGCCTTACAAAGGTCACATCAAGGAAACTAGTTCTATATGTTCGGGGTTAGGGTTAGGGTTAGGGTTAGGGTTAGGGCACTGCAGCTGAAAAGGCTCCATCACTCCAGTGAAAAGCATGACAAAGGTGTTAATCGTTTCAAAAACATGCCTCTACCTGAAAGCATCCAATTAAATTAACATTGAAAGCGCCCCGTGTGATTCCCTTTCCACATAATCAAACTGAGGTGGGGGAGGAGGGGAGGTCGTGTGTGGATGGGAGGCTCTGACAGCCTCGACAGTTGGGATGGGCGACTGCCAAGCTGCTGCTAAATATACACAGGGGTCAGTCTCTGGCAGATCCTCAGCTTTGTCAGAGCGGCGCTTCAGGTTTTCTGATAAAAGGGGTTTCTGCTCGCTAGAAGTCAAGTGACAGTTGTGACAGGGGAGAGGTCGCGGGTTGGGGACCTCTGTGTATGGTGTGCGAGGACCTGACCTGTCGGAGGTTGATAGGCACTAGGCGATGGAGGGGGTGGGAGTTGTCATAGAGGTCCCCAGATATCCAGCCAAAAGGACTGAGGTTGTCCTGCTCTTTCCTGCCAGGGATTTGTGGGGGTTTTGTGTGTATGTGTGTACACTACAAAAAATATCCACCTTTATCTGAGCCATTTATCTGCGATTATATGTTTTATAAAATGCTAAAGACATTTCAGCTTTTTAATAATTAAGATTTGGTGCTTTTCTGAGATTTACAGTATTGTAAAATATATTTGCATTTTGCTTTGACAAAAACAAAATATATAAAATATAAAATATAATATATATATATCTTGGACGTTTATTGATTAAAAAATTTGAATTTCAACAGAAAAACTTGATAGATGTATCAATAATGAAAATAATTACAGCCCTATTTCCAATGCAAATGTTTTTAGTGATCTTGTTAATACATTATAAATCATAGTTATAGTGAAACTTTTAATATGAAATATATATATTTAGGTTGTTTGGCATGATATCAACACATCTGAGCAGACAGAGAAGAGCGCCACCTACAGAAACTTCCATGACACAGGAGTCAAGATAGAAGATGCCACAGTCAAGGCCGCATTATCCGACAGACAAGTGATTCGTCGACCGAAATCATTTTAACAAACAACAATCGTTGAAATTGTATTTCATCACGGTCATTTTTTGCAGCGTGCATCTGTGTGTATGCATCTCTCCCCCCCCCGTGTGCGTGCGTGCCCGTGTGTGAGTGTGTCAGCGGAGCATTGATGAACTCAGCACAATGTTGAATGGGACTGTTTTGGCAGCTCAGACAGCGGGGCCGAACCTGCGGGTCAGAGATAAACGCCCCTCGCAGCTCTGAGCCGGCGAGAGGACGTCCCATCAGAGACGGCGAGACAGCACAGGAAAACAGCTCACTGAGGGGGCAGCGATGGACGAAGGGGGGGGGGGGTCAGACGCACGTGGAAGGTGCCTCAACCAAATATCTGTATTTGTGAAGCGCACATCGACAATCACATCAACTGGATCCCAAACTGCCCCAAAGCAATAAACCAAAGGCGTTCCAGACGAGCACCTGCATTGATAAATAAATAAATATAAAAATGAACTCATCATCCAAATCTGGCAGTTTTTCTTCTTCTTACATCTCAGCATGAATGTCGTACAACCACTGATGGGTAAACACTGTTGTCTGTTGTCTTGCATGAACATCACTTCAAATCAAATGTACTGTTATTATTATTGTGACTGCTGCATGTTCTTGTAGAACTTTCTGAACTTGTGAATACGCAGTGACATAATCGCAGTGGTGAGCCAGACAGTACAGCGCAAAAAAAAGCATGATCTGAGTCACTGTTTTGATGACTTGCAACTTGTCTTAAGTCATTTCAACTTGTCTTGAAATAACATGAGACCGGACTTGGACTCATGTATTAGACTTGTGTTTGACTCGAGACACGATGACTCAAATGTCTGTCTTATTTTATGTTCGCAGTTCGAATATTAAAAATGTCAGAATGATCTGACCTGGGACCTGCTAGGACTTGACTTTACTTGGGATTTGCTTGAGACGTGGACCAGCTGCAGGGAGGTTGTGAAAAAAATTTGGACCATGAAAATTGATATGTGGGTTTCAAATAACGTCTGATTCTGGGTGTTTCAAGGAAATTTTTAGTTAGTCAGCAAGACAAGATCGCAAAAGAGATTCAGCATGGGTAAAAGAAGAAAAGTACGAAGCAGTGAGAAAATGAAAACAATTATACATGTGCGGTGAAAACCATAGGTCCACTTACTAATGGCTTTACAGATGTAAAAGATTACGAATTGTTGGAGGGAAAGAGCCAATTAAAGTGGTGTTTACTTTTAAAGGTAATCACTTTGATCTGTTTCTTCAAAGTAGACATCACTCCATGACTCACCCAAAAGGTTGAGAAACGCTGGTCCACAGCACAGCAAACATAAATGAACTTGAACCTGTGATGCAGTCACCAGGAAGCGGCCTAATCACCGTGAGGAAACGATAAGGTCGGTGCTTAATGTTTGCAGCAGGAAGCCCGGCGGAGGTGACCACTCCGTTTAAACACGCAAACCTGCCAAGATCCAATCTACTCTTGTTTTTCCTCGCGAGTGGCCTTCTCAAGATGAGAAAAAAAGGCCTTGGAGAGAATCACTGACTGGAAGCTTGGAGCTGCATTTAGGAAGGAAGTGAACACGGTACGATGGGCAGACAAAGGTTATTACTTCAGTGTAAAACTCTGTATGATCGGAGGCTCAGAGCGACTGAGCTCAGCAAATCCTCATAGAGTACCCTGAAGTAAAGCAAAGAAGTGACATGTCTCTACTGCTTTATTTTCTATGAAGGAGTCCTTGACCAGGACAGCTGTGAGGTTGCTCTTCTGGAGCTGTGCATGTCCTGAAAGTGAGACATATGAAGGGAAATTCTGCTTTGGCGATCAGTCAAGTGCTGGATTATGACTAAATGTCTAAATTTTGCAATGAAAGCAAAATTTGATCACTTCTTTGTTGATGATACTGCAGTTTTAAATAAAAGCTACGGGGAGAACTGGCAAGGACTCACCTCTTCCCTACCTTCTATTTGACAGACAGAGATGTCGTGCATGAAATGAAATAGAAACCTGAGAGTTGAAAAGTTCAAAACCTGCTCGTCCAACAAGTGTGTTTGTCCTCCGCATGTTCTCCTGATTACAGTGACTCATCGATGTTACACAGTGTGACCACAGACTGAGACACTGCAGTGCACCGTCTGACAGATCGCTGATAGCGAAAAGCAAGAAAAGAGGAAAGAGCGGTTGTGCAAAAACAACCATTTTCTTCGGGCAGAGAGGCAGCAGATCTCTAGTTGGTCTTTCGGCCACCGAAACTGAAATGATCTCGTGCTTGAAGGTTATCTTGAGCTTGAAGGTGCTCACTGACAGCTGCTTCCCTGTTGCACAAACAATCAAACCAATGAGAGCATTGCAGGAGGGATCTTCCTGTGCCAGAGCCAGTAATAACAGCGGCGAGTGAGGATGAGATGGACAGAGTTGCAGAGTCTTAATTTTGCATATTTCTTCCATCAACATGACAAAAGTTAGCAACTACTAGCACGGTTTTTGTGTTGCCTGAAAATGTCTGAATGTATCCATATTTAAGTATATGTTACTTAAAAAATATTGCAATTTAGTTTGATTATCAGCGCAACAGAGCCCTGAATTACAGGAAAAAGACATGTTTCTCAGGAGCACCTTTCGAGCTGTGTATCACAAGACTGAAGTTTAACAGAGTAGCTCCGAGGTCCAGATAAATGCGAGCGCCTCGCTGAAAAACTGCATACCTGCACAGCAAATCTCCTCTGTAAATAACAGCGAGAAAAAAAAAAAAAAAACGAAACCCAGTGTGCAGCAAATAAAGAACCACAAACATGTTTGGGGGAATTATCTGACTTGCCACGGAGGCTGCATTACACCTTTCATCTCCACGTTAGAGAGAGTGGATTTGGCTTTCCATCACGAGGACAACACAAACTAACTCGGCGAGAATGGAGCGAGGGTTTGATCTTCCCCGCAGAGAGAGGCCGCATCCGAGCAGTTAGCAAAATGAATTGAATCAGCGGGATTAACGGCACCTGTAAAGACCTGTCAGGTAGATTTACAGGCCCCGCTGATAAGCCGGCGGCGAGGGATAAATGCGCCTGGTGTCCCGTCGGCTGCCAGCCAGTCAAAGGAAACCGTCCACCCCTCCCACCTCCTCTCTCCTGGTCTCTCTTTGCTTCTCCCCCCAGAGCGGCAGACACCTCCACCTTTGATAAGGTAATAACATCAGTCTTGACTCGGGGCTGCGGAGGTGAAAGCTGACTGCAGGATGGTGGAGACACGCTTTCAGGGTGATGAATGCAGTCAAAAACAGGGAGACTGTGTCTGTTGATGCCTGTTTAGTTATCAAAGGTGAACACACCCTGACTGTCAGGTGGAAACCCTGTATCATGGAAATGTCAGCTTCTCAGAAGTCTACAAAAAAAAACTTGTTTTCAACACACAATTCGGCGGTTTTGGTTTTATCAAGTGGTCTTTTAGCAGATTTATGAGACTAAAAAAATATGTGAACCCACTGGGGAGCATCGAGTCAGTGTTATTCTGCTAAACTATTGAGGACAAAGGGTTACAGGGTTGTAATATAATGATTTATATTTTAAATGAAAATCAAAAATGAAAAAAAGTTTAGTTAATTCCTCAATATAGAAAAGTTTTGAAAGAATCTTTTGGTCATAATTTCTAAAAATCTTTGCGACTGCCCCAGCTTACTCATGCATCTATTAATTTGCCTGTGCTGCATGTTCAGTCCTCAGATTGTTTCTCTGCCTGTGTGTGTCAGGTCCCACCCATGGAGAAAAGCATAAAAATCAAGCGCACGTTGACCTTAAACCACCGTTACCAAACTGACAAATTCATATTCAGCAGGTAGAGAGAGGCCAGGCAAGAAAAGTAATGATTAGTGGTGTTAAGAAAACAAAGTTGGCCTTGCATAACTTTGGGCAGAATTGTCCAAATTGTCGAATATAATACGACAAAACCTAAAATGACAAAGTTGTGATGTTCAGGACAAACCGTGAAACCATAAAAACACGATGCTCAGTGTGTCTGAAGTGCACGCCATTGAGAAGTGACTCGAACTTTTTCATACGTGGACGCCAGCTCTGTCAAAAGACAACTCCCGCTGTAACAGTCACTCTGAGGTCATGTGAATCAGTGACAGGCTGCAGAGAAAACTCTGCACTGTGCAACTCAGGGGTGTTTCTCCTCCCAGTTCTCTATCCCCTCTTCACTGTAGGAGAACTGACATGGAAAGTCCACAAACCGTATAGGAATCAGAGGTTAGAGAGTGGTGAAATGCACACTTTAGGAGTGACAGAAAGCTGACTATGTAAACTTAAAACCTGCTTTTTTTTTTAGCCAGGCTTTGGCTTAGAAGATGTTAGAATTCAAATCTCCCTTTTACTATATTTATATTTTGTTTATCTATCACGTTTTCTTGGTTTTTCACGTGGTTCTTCTTCTTTGGTGCAAGCTCTAACCTGCAGGAAAATCCAAATAAAGTTTCAGACAGAGAAAGTCTTACCAAATAGTTCAATATTTTAGCACCATGGGTACAGATTTATAATAAAGCGAGGTTGATGAAATATCCAATGAAAGAAAGAAAGAGATGAAATATGATCAAACCAGAAAAATTAAAGAGGAAGAGTAAGAAGGGTTTCCAGAGACCATCCTGAACAAACACAACTGTGACTCTCCTGGATCCCTGATTATCTGAATCTTGGATTAAGAGCCGCCTGTTTGTGAATTTGTTTCACATGTGCAGGAGCATATCCTCCCAGAGCTAACATCAAACCGTCACCTCCTCTCACAGCTGGACCTGCTCGTGTGTGGCCGACCTCGGCGCTTTTCGCCTCACAGAGCGTATTTCTTCACAACTCGAGAGATACGACTCGGTGAAAACTTATTAAGGTTGTTTTACGCACCGAGAGTAGAGACTCACCTCTGAGTCGACTTTAATTGGAAACATCAGCTCACTACATTTACAAGGAGACTGTAAAAAGCTCTCCTGGCTGCGACTTAACAGAGCGCAGGAGGATAGCATATCCTGCTTGTTTGTTTAAGTATGCGAGAGCAGTTTATGATGGTCAGTTACTGAGTCCACTTACTCCGTTTGATTTATGGCCGCGGCGCGCTGAAGCTTCCTGCAGGAGGGATTGAGATGCGACAAGCCGCATCCATCCAGGGCGACCCGGGAAGGAGTCCAGTGTCGGCATGTAGGCCACGTCCCTGGTGAACATGTTCTCATGGTGAGGTAATCCATGATGTCACCGCTGTGAGCTGCAGGTGGAGAACGGACAGGGGACCAAAAAGAGCATGAGTTTCTCTCTTTCTTTCTTTTTTGCACGTGTTTGGTCTCAAACCAAAGCACATAGAGCTGGCTCACAAAAGCAACTGTTGAGAAAAAAAAACAACAACAAAAAAAAACAACTATTTTTATTGCTGTCAGGTTTGCCATATGACTGAATGTTTACACGGTTGTTGGGCGTCTTTTCCGGTTGGACGGATCCCAGCTCATCGCTGCCGGCCAAAATGTGATGTTTTGTTTTTCCCTGGGAGTTTAAAATGAAGGTGATGCCTCATAAGTTTCTGATTTATTTCCACTGTATTGATGGAGACAGGCAATTTCAATTCATTGAAACTTCTAGTGTTAGAGTAAGATGCACCGTATGGCCAAAAGTTTACGGACATCGCCGTTCCACAAAGGTTTAATGCTAACATAGCATGACAGTATCCTTGTGCACAAACCCAGCTCCATAAAAACATGTTTGGTGTAGAAGAACTGGCCCTGACCCTCAACCTGATCCAGCACCTTTGGAATCGACTGGAATGCCGACCGCGAGCCGTGCATTTTTAACTTTTGAAACTCTGTAGTTTTCCACTAATGGCGACTGAACTGTGGAGTCATTTGCATCATTGCATTTTCATGACAGCATGCCGTACGTCATGTGAATTTAACAGCCCCACCAACAATCCGGCGGCTTGGATTTCAAGAAACGCCGCATGACGAGTACCTGCGGAACGTTCTGAAAGAGCAAAGCCGTGCTCAACATCCCGAACCCCTCGAAGGACCATCTCGTGGATACACGGGTAATTCCACCAGAGCATCGCTGGCTCGCCTGCACTCTTCTCAGAGCCACACAGTTTAATGTTTACCCATATTCCCCACTGGTCTGGAATACTATATATCTGTAAGAGGTAATGTTTTTCAAAGCCATGACCAAATGTGTTTGGATTGGCTGCGGAAAGCTCCTTTAGATTTAACACAGGCTATACAGGCTGATAGCTTGTCCAAAAAAATATATTCCATGAGCAAAACGGTTCCCAATAAAGAAATAAATTTAATGAATATTTACATAAGGCTGGATACATGTCAAACTTAAGGGAATTCACAGAGTTGGGACACAGATCACTCACTAAACTCTGTGTAGAGGCACTGTATTATGTTATGGAGCCACATCTGAACGAAAAGATTTAAATCCTTTATTCAAGCAGGTACTCCCATCGAGCATTATTACCAGAGGGGCTGGCAGCCAAAAAATATAAACAAACCAAAAGAAGAAAAAAAAAATGATTAAAAGAGAATTTTACTGCTTCAATGCACAAATTGAGCAAAATATCAGAGAGGCTGATCAATACCAATGAATGATTGATTACTTAACCACAGATTTCTGGAGTGAGCTGCGTCTCGAGACGTTTGAGCCATGAAAATGACTTATTTTCAGCGCAAAAACAGCAAATTTAGAAACGTTTTTCACGCCTGGGATCTCTTCGGTATCTGAACAATTTCGGCTCCGATTAGCTGACAAACTCTTCTGACATGAAAATCAAACGCGTCAACAATTCCAGCCCGCGGATGACGTAATTTTGCTTCAAATGTGTACAAAGACAAACGTCAGGTATTTGCTTGTGGAAGAAGAAGCCGAACGCTGCCTTTTAGAGTTATTAAAAGTCACACAAAGTTACATAAACGGGTCTAAACTCTGGGTTCAAAACAGGAGCAACAGCACAGGCCTAACCTTTTAGACAGTCACTCAACAGTTGTGTCTAATTGAATAATTAGGGCAACAGGCAGCCCAAGGCACTTCTCTTAGAGGCACAGGCCAAAAAAAAAATAACCTGAATGCCAGCTTATATTCATTGGTGTTCATATTCTAAGATATTATATATCATTACAAAACTTTAGCATTTATTTAGCAGTTGTATGAATAACTTCCAGTATCCCTTGAATAAGGCGCTATGACCTTCAGGGCCTAACCCTAACCCTAACCCTAGCTGCATAGAAAGTTTCTAAGTATAGGATCGGTCCTGTAAAAGCTCAGGTGCCCTCTATAGTTTTTTTCTTGGACAAAACAAAATAAATCAACGTTTTTTGCTTGCCCAGCGGGGGCACAAAAAAAAAAAAAAAAAAGAGGCTTCGTCAGAACCAGCGATCTCTCGCTGAGAGCCGGAGCGTCCGTGCTCGCAGCTGACGAGACGCGGGGGGGAAGCTTTGAAATGCAGATGGCGGGGGCCTATCGACTGTCACCTGTATGAAGCACTTTAACTCCTGTCGCTGAAATGAGCCTTTTCAAGAAGCGCATTGTGATGTGTATCGGCCGACAAGGCAGATTGGTGATGATTGCTCTATTGTGGCTGTCAGCGAGTGAGAACAAGGTATTCATCTTTTGTCAGAGCGACGTCTCCTCTCTCATCTCGCCAATGAGACCCCCCTCCATCCCTCCCTCCCTCCCTCACCACCACCACCCCATCCTCTTAACCTCTTGTCTTGATTTGGAATTACTGTTCAAAGGCATGGTTTACTGGTGCAGCCTGCTACCATTACTGCCAATGAGGAGGATGAGGAGGAGGAGGCGCAGCAGCCACATAGCTGTGAAGCATCTTTTTGAGCAATCACGATTCTGTATTACATGTTTGCCTGCACATTCTGTGTTGTATGATGACTTCTTTTTGTATAGCAAACACTTCTTTATAGCATTCTGATTTTACAACCAGCTATGATATACTGAGAACCACTTGGGGGCTGAACATCCACCATGCCGGGAGCCAGTATGTGCCAGAACTTTAGAGAGAGAGAGAGAGACAGAGAAAATAGTCAGAAGCAGGAGGGAGGGGCAGAATAGGATGTATTAAAACTTTGGAAAAAAATATGTCCAGAAGCAGTTAGGGTTAGATTTGTTCCCTCTGGCAAGACTGTCCGAAATGCCGAGGTTCCTGTGGTTAGGTTTAGGCAAGGGCTTGGGTTGGTTAGGGTTAGGAAAGTAAATCTCCGGGAAGTAGGTCGGAAAAAAGGTACTGAAGGTTAGGGTTAGGCAAGGGGGGATGACCTGTCTTAGGCAATGGAGGTCTGAGAAGAAGGTTTAAGTGGTTTTAGGGGTTAGGGTTAGGATCGTTCATTGGGGTAATTCATTGGGGTGATTAGGGCTAAGGTTGGAAATAAAAGTTGGACCCTATGGATCATGGGTACTGTAGGATCCCAAAGGTTGGGGTTGGGGCTAGGCAAGGAGTCCGGATGGTTAAGGTGAGAATAGTTCATTCTGGGGTTAGGGGGAGGTCAGGAGACAAAGAGTAGGTCATAGGTCATCTTGTGTTTGTATTTTACTTTCCTTTTACCCTGTTAACGATTATTTCATTAGGTTTTTTTTGCAAATAATTTTCATTTGCAACTATTTTCTAACAAAGGTCAAGAAAAAAAGAGGTCAAATGTTTCTGGAAATGCTGATTATATATTTTTCAAATCTCATTCAACCTCAGTTGTATCAAGACGGCATGAAAGCCTGGGCAAATAAGAATAAAACCTCTCTATATAGTGGAAAAAAACATGTTACTAACCCTTTAAGGCAGAGATTTTCATCATTTTGCTAGCTAACTGCTGTTTTTTTAAATATTACTGCGAAACTACTCTGAAACCAAGACAAAGAAAATAAAAATATCCGAGCAAAGTTGGCGTTTCCACTTGAAAGCACTGACACCTAATTTTGCCCGTGGACTCACTAAATTAGATGTATGCTGTTTGCCAATATTGCGACTTCACATGGAGGTGTGACTTTGACAAAGTGTAACACTCCCAACAGCCTTTATATCACCCTGCGCTGAATAAATGCACACACTTATAGTTTCTATAGTACCTCATTTATTTCCTGACACTAATGCTGCATACTGTGTCCGTGTTGTGCGTCTCTGCTTTATTTTCCCCCTTTTCTCCCATAATTCAAAGTGAAATACTTCCAGCCATTTGACACAATTAGGCACTCTCTTCCCACCGCATCGCATCCCACTGGATGGCCCTCATTATCACGAGCCCTTGCCTTTTAGATAACTTATAATGAGGCCGAAAATGTTTCACATTTTGCTTTTTCTGTTACACCGTCGGTTCAAAGAGACCTACTTCAACCTAATTAGGAGTTCCAACCGCTGCAGTCAAATGCTTTTCTTGTCTCTTATGGGGTTAACAGCGGTGAGATGTAGATTTCTACAAGACAGGGTCTAAAGCCATTATGTCCAATCTGTGACAGATATCACTGATGTCCAAGTCTTACGGTAATGGTCTGCAGTACTCGAAACTGTGCGGTGTGATGGCGAAGATGTTGTTAGTCAGATAATGTGAGGCTTTTGACTTTTTATCCCCCCAGATCAACTTACATCTACATCTGCAGATCTGGGACTCAAACTGAAATTTACAGTGAACCTGTTCTCTTCCTTTGGTATGTTGTTGGATGAACAGCTGAGCCCCAAATGCTCCTAAATAGTCCACCAAGGACCAAAAGATACACTCTGTGTCCGTTTAATTGTCTTCCCATTTGTATCAAGCACCTGGTCAGAAATTTTGGATGTGCGAACGCTCCCTCTTGGAGTCTCTTGGATCCCGAGAAGAAAATGGGAAGCATGTGGTAATTCCCACTATCAAAACTGTTAAAGTGGACCTGGCTGAATTGGGGGGGAAAAAAAGCACAGGATATCTGCATTATTAAGTTTACAGTTTACCCAGCACTTGCAAAGTGAATTAGTTAGAACGGCAACAGTAAATTAACCCTATTTATCTATATAATTACAAGCAAGCAACAGTAGGCACTCAAATGGTCACAGAACAAGACTCTTCTTCTCTGTGTTCATACCAGCTAAGAAACCACCAACCGGACTTCTTGTTCTGTTCCTCTCTCTAAACATTAGGAACAGCATCCGACTGTTTGTGATTTTTTTACTTTGGGTCTGATTATATTTGAATACTTCGCAGCTCTATTTAAGGTGTTCGTGCTGAAGGCAAAGTGAATTTCAGAGTCAGTGTGACTGCCAAAAAAGTCAAGAGTAAAGAGGCAAATGGGTTTGGTCCTTGTGGTGAGAATTAAGCCAAACCGAAAACGTTTCAACTCGCTTAACTCGAAGCTTCACGATTGCACTTCATAAAAGTAAGACTAGAGGTAAAAAGAAGAGAGTCTGGATGAAAATAAGAGAAAGTGCCATTGCTGGTTCTGGTTTTTGAATCAATGTGAAGACGAGAATGTACGTGAAGGTGCATGGATATTATTTGGATTCTTATACTTGGAAATGTCGAGTATTTGGAGTGTTAACTTGTTCAGATCAGTTCTCCTGTTACAGTCAAGATCATGAAGATGTTTGTGTGTATTTTAAAGTTACAGGGACAACACACCCTACCAGGAGTGTTTCTTTTTGCCAGACTTTGTTAACTTGCTCAGGTCAGGTCGACTGCAACCCCCTTGCCTGACACTCGTTTTACTAGTATGAAACAAGAAAAGCCAGAGCCAGTGTTTAGTTTGTCCATTCTGGGCTACTGTAGAAACACAGTGATTCAACATGGCGGACTCTATGGAATATGACTCGCGACGTCTGTAGTTATAAAAAGTTCATACCGAGGTAACATAAACACAACGAATCATATTTTCAGGTGATTATACACCAATGAAAACACAGTAATGCATATTATGTTCCACTTCTGACGTTTATAATCTTACACGCTGGACCTTTAACACAAACAGCCAATTTTGTGTTCCCTCACATTTCAGTCTCGCACCAAAAAATGAGCTCAGGCTCTCCCCATGTTCACATGAGTGTCTCGGTGATGTAATCTGGTTAGGAGGAAATTTTCGTCACCTGGAGGAATGAACCAAACTGGGAGCTAAAAGATAAAGCTCCGCAGCACACGCCTGGTGTCAAGTCGCTCTCAAACAGACCATGAAAACTCCACTCTAACACTTTTTCTCCGGCTCACAGGACCCTGCAGTTCAGCCGGCTGTCCACTCAGATAATTACAGCGACGGACTCGAGCCCTTCGACCTCTCTTGACCCTCAACAATTCAGCTTTCCACTTGAGTAAGTTGTAGGTGTGTTTACTGGGCGCCAGCTTGTCCCTGTTAATAATATGAGCGCTGAACCTTGGACCTCACCTGACTATAGTATCTGGGACAATAGCCAGCCCGAGTATGTCAGCGTGTGTGTGTGTGTGTTTCCTTTCCCATAATCTTGTTCCCCTAGCCGAGCCACAGAGCCTATAAAGCTGTCAGTGAACATGTAGGACACGTCACCTTTGCCGAGGTTTCTCACACACGCAAAACACACACACACACATGCGGGGCTGCAGCTTTATCACACACATGCTGCAAAGGTATGCACATGAGAGTGCACAAGGAAAACAAAAGACACTCACTTAACACCAAGAAAAATACACACACACACACACACAGAGCCACCGCTGCACATTTAGACGCGCGCGCGCGCACACACACAGACACGGCGTCGCGCGTCAGATTCACACACTGCAGAAAGGTCCAGATAAACACACGGTATTAACCTCTGCAGATTACTGTGGTTCCCTGTAATACGTTAAATTGGAAGCTTGACAGTTTAAAGAGTCGCTCAGTGTATTAAGAATCACGAGTGTTTACACACTGCAGCTATCTGACGTTATGTCACGAAGTAAACACCCAGACAGATGAATCCATGATGAACCTTTTTTTTTTTTTCTTCCTCCCTGCAAATATACTGCAGCTACAGCTGGAAATGAAATCTCTCTTTTTTTTTTTTTACTTTTATTGAAAGAACAGACGTGTTTCAGTCTTATTATTAACAGAGACACTGCAGTTAAATCTTAAAATTTAATAAGGAGAAAAAAACAAAAGTATATGTATTAAAGTTGACTGGCATCTCCTGTGTGAGAGCGGTATTAATCACAAATGTTTCTTCATCTGTTAATCGCCAATACTTTTCCTTTCTAGGGACTGGTTGATGCTTTAGGATCCCCAAACCAGGACTGATCTCGAGGACTGAAAAGACTCCACAACTGCAATTCCCACACTTAGAGCTCTAGACTTCTCAAAAATGGTCCCCTACCTGTCTGTCTGTCTATTTTGAGGGTGCCGACTTCCCTGTATAAAGGCAGGTTGAGGACTTGAAACACAACACTTGAAAGGCCTTGTCTAGAGTCAGTATTTAGTTTGACTGCTCAGGGCTACTGTAGAAACACCGTGTTGCAACATGGCGGCCTCCATGGAAGAGGACCCGCTCCCACTGTAGATATAAAAGGAGAATTTTAAAGTAACAAAAACAAAAATATTCTTATTTTCAGGCGATTACACATGAATGAAAACATACTTATGAATATTATATTCCATGTCTGCCTTATTCTGAAAATAGAGGCCCCCAGTCTTACGCACTGGACCTTTAAATTGACTTTGCACATACATTTCCATACATTTGTGGACTTATTTTTCCATATCCATTTTCCAAGTCCATATTGAACAAGGTTGTATTACCATCTCTGCAAAGTGGGCAACTGCTGCATGGCTGCAGACCCCCCCAAAACTCCAAGTCAACTGGCCATTTAATCAATTGCAAATTTGCTTAGACATTTGCGCCATAAAAGTACCTCAAATCTAAGCAGGTCTAGTTTTAGCAATATGCATCCACAAGCACATAATAAACTAGTAGTAGTTTTTAATCAAATTGCCTCAAACTCACAAAAGAAACTGCAGCCAGGTGCTGCTCAGCGTTGGAGCACTGGCTGGCTCCTGGTGGGGGATGGACAGGGTCCAAACCTTTTTTCCAAATTCTTGCCCTAACACGTTAATTCAGCCATGACAATGTCTAGTTAGTCTTTTTATGCAGTATTTAAATAGTTTTGTTTTTGTCTTTACTGTACCGCAGCCATCGAGACTAAGAGGCTAAAATTAAGAGTATTCTCTGTGTGCTGCTTTGTGCACAATGCCTCTGCATGTAAATCCTTGCGCGGCTGTGTGTATGTGATATGACCACATGCATGTGCACGTGTACGTGTGTGTGTGTGTGTGTGTGTTGTTCAGACCTGGTGTGTATGTGGGGGGCCAGCCAGCTCCTGGTCTGACAGGAGGATTATGGGAAACAGATGACTTACGCTTCTAATTTGCGGCCTTAAATTGCAAACAGAGTTTCAGGAGTCCAGGAGAGTTATAAATGCTGGAAGAAAGGTGTTTGTGTGTGTGTGTGTGTGTGTGTGTGTGTGTGTGTGGCATAACCCACCCACCCTCAGCACACACACACACACACACACACAACTATGACTACATGTTGGCTGTAGGTCCGCCTAAACACAGGACGACAGGTTACCCATTTACGTTCATACAAAATTGTCTGTGCACGGCGATGCAGGCAGCAGGAGGATGAATATTAACACCTCGACCGTCAACATGAGAGGAAACTGTGAAGAGTGCAAAGGTCAAAGCAGTAAATGTCTAAATTGGTGTGACAGGATTTAATTTTAGTTTACTCTTTTATATAAGAGGACAGAGCCTGACTTTACTGCTCTCTTCTGACACGTTAATGATCCTTTACATCGATTTCATCATTAATCCAACTTAAAATTAAATAATGAATTTAAACCAACCAAAATAAATTGTACTAGAGATTAAAGTTTTGGAGCAACAACCCTTGAATCTTAGGTGTCCTTGATGATGATCATTGTAGCAGCCTGAAAGGCTAAATGAAGCTGACTAGTTTTAAAATTCAACCCCCGAGTCAAGAGAAATAACTTTCTGAAGATTAAATCTATGTATGATATGCAGTCAGTTGTCCACCTCACGCAGGAAGGACAGAAATCCCACCGTGACAAAGCTCTGTTCCTGCAACACATTTGCCGTGAAGGTAAACAGCTGAGCCAGCAGCACATAAACCAGCACCTGTTGGTGATTAACCTTTTCAAGCCAAGGTAGGGAGAGGAGCACGCGGCTCCTGTGGCGAGGAGGAATGCGGCGCCGGGACATCGGAGACAGAAGAGAGATTTCTGAGCGGCGAGAGCTCGGAGAGAGGAAATACCCGCAAGACAGCTGGGGAGGTTTCACCTGGCACCTGTTGAGCAACCAGAGGACTTGGCAAAGAGACGCTCCTGCTGCCGGTCAGAGCGGCGAGCGCGGCTGTCAGTCATTGTCAGCATGGGTAAATCTGGTGTGAATCATCATCATCATATGGGCCTCCAGAGATTTCTCTTCCTCTCGATTTTCTTATTAAGAGTTTTACTGCAACTGCTGAACATGGAAGCAGCACAATGAATCCAACTACTGTACGAAAATATGTGAATAATCCAGCACGGATCTGGATTATGACTTACTGTGACTTACTTCATTAGAAGGCTACAAAAGTCAAAGGCAGTAGAAAAGATCCCAACTTGTATAATCCTCATGTGAGATGGATTTTTTTTTTTTTCAAAGAAAAATCCCCCATTTGAAAAAAGGTGACGCCTTTTCTGACTGAATTATTGCCAAAACTTAAAGAAATACTCCAGTTTATCACAAACTGGGCCTTGTATGTGTAGTTTTGGACATTATTTCCATATATCCCTAACTACGGTAAGCACAGTAGGGTCAAATCTTGGTGATAAATTGATTATTTGTTCATTTTTTTTCTTTCAAACAAGCCGACATCCTCAACATTACTGTCTCTCGGAGGCTCAGTTTTAAAGCTAGAGAGAAGTCATCATAAGAATCTAGAAGATCTAACGCGTCCATTGGTGTCATGGCCATTTTCAAGGTGGTTCCTTGACCTCTGACCTCAATATATCTGAATGAAAATGGGGTTTATGGGTACCCACACGTCACCTCTTTGCAGACACGCCCACTTTATGCCAATCCCATGCAACTCTGGGCAACAACTTTCACTCATTTGAATATTTCTGCACTTCAAATCTTCACGTTCCCAGCTTTCGGATGATGTACGCCACTTCTATGTGCTTTATACTGTTGACCGGCTATCATGTGACCCCCGTAAACAAAAAAAAAAAAAAAAAAAGGACAAAAATATGTTTATTATAAAGAGGGGTGGAGTGAAAGAGGTTAAGAAAGATGGAAATGCGGTAAGATGCATTTTTTATGATTACTGGTGTTTGGAAATCAACTCAAATATTGTGACATCATTTCGAAACTGAGCAGGCGTCTCCTCGAAGATTAAGTGAGGGGGGAATGTGTGTGTGTGTGTGTGTGTGGGGGGGGGGGGGTTTACAGCGAGGAGTTATGCGTGTGTCATGGATGGGGGCGGTCGGGTCATCGTCACTGTCTGGACAGATTTGACACACGTTTGCATCTCGTATTCGGCATGCCATCACGCTGACATCACATGCGACAATAGATCTTTTTTTTTCTCCCCCACCCCGTGCAGTATTTCCACACTGCGCTCCTCCACAGTCAAAGTGGAGCGCCCTGGAATGATGTTTTATGTATGGCTTGAGACAAAGAGTCATAGAGCGGGCTGAAAAACTGGTTGACACTCTCAAAACAGCCAGGTAGAACCATAATTTAAAGCAGGGTTTACAATCGCGGCCAGAACTGTGGTTAGCCATGCAAAGAATGGATGGATTTATGGACGGATGAAGGCGGCGGAGTTCTAATAAAAGGTCTAATGGAAAGACAGTGACGTTTAACACCTGTAACTTTAAGTCTGAGTTTAAAAGTTCTGCCTCGCTTTCATGTTTTGTTCATAATGGCACCACGATGGCTGCAGAAGTCTCAGTCCTCTGCAGAGAGAACTATGATGTGGTTTGTTAGAAGCCGAAAAGTAATCCAAACCGACTACAGGAAACAACTCCGGGGATTATGGGTAAAAAAGGGAGACAGAAGCAACTCCGCCTGGCTTGGAAAACCAAGCAGAACAAAGTCAGCCATTTCTTTATGTGGATTTAATTTGCGCTCCACCTCTGCTGCCAGAATCTCGAACCTACATGACTTTTATTTACAACTCGTGGTCGGCTTGTTATTGGGCAGTGTGAAACTCAACTCAAATTAAATTTTCCACTCTGGTTTGGACCAAAGAAAACAAACAGTAGGTGTGATTGTAGCTTTACTTAAGATAAGAGCAAAAATGGCAGTGGGATAATCAAAGTTTTTCATGGGCCATTTCCTTAATCATGTTACTGTTGTATTGCCTGTGTGCATCTAAATGTGGCCAGTTTGGATTGAGTTGTAAACATGGGAAAATTCTTTTGTCTGGATTAAAGCTGACCTAAAACTTAGATCTTAATCAAAACCAGTTTGGTGTGAAACAGGAGAGTTAGATTATAATGAAAAAGGGTAAAAATAAGTGGCGTTATCGCCAACAGTATACAGTCACAGGGCTGTAAAACTGTGTGAACACACACACGCACACACACACTCACGAAGGAGAAAATGCAATTTCTTAGAGTGGTACGGTGCAGCTCTCCTTACAGTGTTTGCAGCAATTCCTTGAAAAACATCCAAACACTGTGAAAGATACCAGGCCATTTTTTTTTTTTCCCATGGTGCATTCAGTATATCATAGCGCACAACAACAAAAAAAAAGCCATTAATGTCCGGGTAAATAAAAGACCACGTCCAAGTTTTTGTGTCTTATTTATGCTGAGCGACTCACTGAAAACACAGGCGATATATTTTACGCAGCCACGTACAACATAAAGCAGAACAAAGGTCACCGTCATCTGTCTTTGGAATGTAACACATTAAGGTGAAAGATCTTTTCATTCAAACATGAATGGATTACTCAAGCTGCAAAGGTCCCGACCGTAAATAGATCCGGATGCGGCCGACAAAACGGGGAGCTTGACGCTTGATGTGTCCGGGCTCGGTCGGGGAGGTAAGACGGTGGGAGCCGTCACAGCAAACAGCCCCTTCTTACACAGGTACAGTTGTTCAGCATTATATGATCGGGCTTAATTGATTCCTCCCAGTTCTACTGGTGTTTTCACAATGCTTAGAAAAGGACAATGATCCCATACAATATGACAGAGCGACTGACATTCCAGAAAGCGAGGCTAAAAAGCATCATTCTCAGGCCACAATGGGAAATACCCGAGCATGTTCCTCCAGTTTTAACCATTTATCCAGGGTAGTTTCATTTATACGTACACAGTTACACACATTCTTGCAATCTGCCCAGCTCAAGAGCACCTCAGTGAAAGCGCCATATTACCCCCTCCAGTCACAAGCCCACTCTTTAACCTTTCGTCCACCGATGCGTTACCCAAGTCGGCGCAGAGATCGCATCACCTCTCGGTAATGTTCCTGTTCCATTTATGCTCTGATTAGCAAGTTTACTTCTCCGCAACGTGAAAACATGGCTTCTTTGTTGAGCTATTCCATGCTGTTATTAGCTAAATGAAAGAACAGGGGGCCAGTCACACTTGAAAATCAGACGCCGAAATTCATTTGCACGTCTTAATGAAATCGGCGATGCTGGAAGCTTAATGTACTAGTGGTGACTACTTTCGGGTCGTGGGTCGCAGCTCATATGATAGCTTCCTTGGTTTTTCATCTCGGCCTCTCTGTTGCCTCAAAGGTCAGCCCTGTCAGGATGGTTTGTAATTGGTTAATGGCATGTTTTTTTGTGTGTGTCAAAGTGCACCAAAGGTGAATTCTAGACAGTACAGACTACACCTTGTCCTATAAATTAAAAAAAAAAAAATCCTCTATCTTTTAGTCTTTTATTGTTCTAAGTGTACCACTTGAAGCAATTCAGCATATTTGATTAAGCTTGATGCACCACATGGTTAAATGCACTTATTGGAAGTCGCTCAGGATAAAAGCATCGGCTAAATGAATGTAATGTAATATGCAAAAGTACGGCACAAATGCGCTTCTGCTTCCACAGGTCACAGCTATTCCACTCAAATTAATAGGTTAATAGGTTTTCATCCGAGCTGTGACGTCGCACCGCGCAAGGTAAAAGAACGTTTTTACAAGATGGCGAAGTGAAATCTACTGCAGGTTGCATGACCTGCTCTACATGCGAGGCCGGGATTGCTCTTATCTAACACTGTTTCTACTTCAGTGTCACCACAACACATTCCTGTGCAACAAAAACGACAGCGGTCCAACGCTGCACTTGAAACTGGGAGAAGAGGACCAGGGAGGGGAGGGGAGGGGAAGAGGGTGGCCGCTGAGGCCTGTGTTTCTGGCTCGGCATGGCAGTCCATTTAGCTGCCCATGCAAAGTGTTTACAATAAGTCTGACTGTGGGTTCATTGTCTCGTAAATGAGGACAGCGAATCACCTGGCGAGGGGGAAAAAGGTCCCGAAGTGGGAAGGCTTTTGTTTGGCGGATGGTGAACCTTTCCCCATCGCCTTCCCAGGGAAGAGAGGTATTTTTTTCTTCTTCTTTTTTGTTGTTAAGCCCACAGTCATTAGTCCGCTACAGTGGGGGGAGACGATGAAGAGGGAGGAGGGAAGGAAAAAAAAAAAAAAAAAAAAACGTGAGGCCCTTTGCGGGACCTGAACCTTTTCAAATGTGAGCACGCCTTTTGTTTTTGCAACCCTGTCAAGAACGGTCACCTAATTAGACCTGATATCTCTGGCCAAAGAGAACCCGTTTGTTAATGGCTCTTTACGGAATTTTCTTAATGAGTTTAGATGGCCATTGTGTGGCAGGGAGCTCCTCTAAGACAAGAGCATTTTCCAGCAAACACACACACACACACACTCTCACGGACACACACACACACACACACACATAACAAAAAAGAAGTGAAATGAGGACGAAGATTGAGCAATGGGAGAAAGCGAGCTGACATGACTGTGGGCTAAATAGGCAAGGTGTAGCGAGGGCTGCGAGCGTTACGGATGGAATCAAGGCAGGGTCATTAAGGCGGAACAAAAGCGAGCGAGAGCGTACCCAGGGGCCTGGTTCCTATCTGGCTGAGCATTGTGTCGGGCCTTGACGGCGTTGGGCATTTTCAGACGAGGCGAGCTGCACCACACAACACCTTGATCACATCTAGTCGCTGACACCGTTTTCTTCAGCAAACTCCAGCGGCTTCTTTCGGACGCGGGGGGAATGGAGGTGGGGGCTGCCTCTCTCTCTCTCTCTCTCTCTCTCTCTCTTTTTTTATTTTCTTACCCTCTCCTCTAACACCCAACCTCACCCCTTCATCCTTCCTTTTTTTTTTTTTTTCCGCTTTTGTTCATGTCTCAAGGCTGCAGCCTCCCTTTCTTCTCCGCTCTATGGAGAGGGAACAAGCTTGTTAGCTGGCATGGATATTTTGACTGGAGATATACTTTGGCCACTTGCCTATGGAAACAGTGTCAAAGCACAACCTGGCTTAATTGTCACATCGGCAGTCCTGGGAGAGGTCTTTGGTGAGGTCCAGGCCTAATAAATATCAAAAGCTCCTCTCATCTCTCTCTGCTCTTTCTCTATTCAACCCCCTCACACACATACACACCCCCTTCTTTTTTTTTTTGCCAGTGAGGGAAAACTTGTAAATTAATCTTAGTGTCAAAACAAGACTTTCTCTTCTCGCCTCAGAATCTCTAGTTATTTTTCTGTTTTTGTCCCAGAAGTTTTCATCAAAGGGTAGCGCTGTCTGAGACCTAGCGCAAGACCATCCGTGCAATTTATAGATTTGATGTTTGTAGAGGCTTGCAGTTCCTCAGTTGATTTAATGAGAGTCTAAAGCTTCAGCAAAATACACAGCAGCAGAAAGAGAAGGGGAGAAAAAAAAAAAAAACACACACACACATCAACAACAAACAGAAGCTGTTCAGGAGTCGAACATTTACTGCAGTTGGTTAAGTGGAAGAGGGATGGCATCCGGGGAACTCCAATTTGATGTAACTCGAGGTTTTCCAAATGGGTCACCACACTGCGTAGGGACACGGTGGCATTAAGTATTGATTTCTTGATTATGCACAAGATGTGCAGTGTAAGATTTCAGCTAACACCGTGCACATTCAAAGAATGTTCCTGCGATTATATTTAGCTAAATATCTGATGTAACTTCTCCTGTTTGCTTTGATGTTGAGACGCCGGATTCAAAGTCGGATTTTTGAGCCTTCGTAACTCATCACGGAGACGTGATTGAGTCCGAGAATGCCGCACAATGCTTGCAAAACGTATGGATGCATAGTCGCTGAGTTGTGTGAACGGGACAATAGTGTGTTTCACATCTTGGGTGGCCTCTTGAAGTTTGAGTTTCTCTTCGTAGCGCTCCGGTCTTCGTCTGTAAAGCCATGCTGGGCATTGCTGCTTGCGCTAACTAGTCTGTTCTTCTGAAGAACAAGAACCAGACACAGAGAAGTACGTGACTCCTCGTGGCAGAAAGGAGCCACACGACAGCTGAAGCTAACTGGATTATTCTGTCAGTTGTTTCATGGCACCGAAATATTTGTTTATGAAATCTGAAAAAGGGAAAACCATCTGAGGTTCTGGTGTCGTCGCGGAGTCAGAGCCAATCCTCAGAGCCACATGAAATCAAACATAGCTAGGATCAGATGGTGCTTTTATTTGGACTGTAGGACTAACAACCTTTTATTGGGGGGGGTGTCTCCCCGAAAGAGAGCTTGAACTCACCCGGAACCCCAGTACTCGAGTGACTGGAGCATGTCTTTCACACCTGTAGTTCAGTTCACTCGGCCCACCCCAAGGGAAAACCATGCCTTTCATTTCTTGTTAATTTCAAGCTCCTGAACCAAGAGGTGTCATCATAGTGTCATTCATTGGAGAGTTTTGGTGGTTGTCATCCTGCATCATCAATCAAATTCTGGTGACTGACAGCAACTTTATCTTCCCGGGTGTCATAAGGAGCTCACCAATAAATAATTCATTACGAGCATTGCTACTCAGGAGCATTGTAATGTTATGTTATTTCTTTATGTCTGAACTAGCAGGATAAATTTGGGTGGGAAGAGTCAACGAGAAGCACTCGCCCCTCGCCGTTACAACCACTGAGATGCCCTTGAACGAGGCCTTTGACCCCTGAACGCTCCGGCGAAGCTGCTCCGAGGCCAACAGATCAGACTGCGATTATGCCCGGGCGGTTTACAAGCGCGAATGCGATCAGGGCTGCAAAAAAAAAAAAAAAAAAGGTAGCGCTACTCTCTGAACAAATCAAGGTTAAATAACGTGTTTTAATGCGGCGTGTTAAATCGTACCAGCGCTTTCCGCGCAGCGCGAAGGGAAGGGAGGAAACGATCCCACAGATGGAAGATAAAATGTCGGCCCACGTTCAGCCTTCAGATAGGACGTACATTCAGGCAATATGACTGTGTAATGGTCAGCTATAAAACGCCTTTCCATCATTGTCACTTCATGTTATGTGTCTGGGATACATAGGGGGCTTTATTTCTAATGATTTATACCCCACCGCTCTGTATCTGTACTAAATCATATGACTATCAGTCCGCCTTAAAATGCTGCTAACCCTAAAAGATGAAGAAATAATGTCCTGGGGGAAAATACCAAATCTTTGGTATGAAAATAAAAAAATTCTTGAGATGTTTGCTCTCAAATGAAGCCATCAGCACTTTGAAAGTATTTGTCCTCCCATCATGTGCTTCAAGTTGTTAGTATGTCTTTGCCCTGCTGCCTCCAAGACAAATTCTTCTGCATTGATGCTACATGGTGCATTAAGTGATTTTGGGTCTGATTATAAAGGGACAATTCACCCATTTCTTTTCTTTTTTTTGTAAACACACCGCTTCGGGGTCAAAGTGTCTCATTCAGCCACGACTGATGCACTCAGACAGTCACAGTCACCGCCGCCTTGTAAAAAAAAAAAAAAAAAAAAAAACGGGGGTAGTTTAGGCTTTTATCTTTCCCCGTCCATTTTAATAAGCACACTTTGTGACAGCTTAGGTTTCCCCGGCATCTTAGGTGATACACAACTGAGGCGGAGACCTCCAATTAAAGAGGGAGGGAAGAAATGAAGAGTGACATGGACGGAGGAAGGTGATGAGAGATAAAACGTGCACGGGGAAGAAAAACACGGCTGGTAAAAGAGGGGAAAAAAAAAAGGTTTAGATCTGCATGGCCTGTTTTTTTTTTTTTTTTTTTTTTTTTTATAACCCCACTCTTGTCTGTGCCCTTGCCTTCGTTAACTCAGTTAGGCCTGTTACATTAGCCGCTGGAATGCTTTATGTACTTGTACCAATTCAATTATTTGTTTCTGCGACTCAGCCGCGGCAGGAAGCGAGGAGAGAGGCACTCACATAAATTCTAGCCGTTAATTTCCAAGTAATGCAGTGGCCGCGATCATTTAAGACAAGACAATTGATACCACTGTCAGGAAAGAGACATCTCTGAAGGATGTTTTTTTTGTTGTTGTTTTTCTCCTCTTGGCTTGCAGAACATCACGGTGACAATCGGTTCAGATGAACGTCCCGGAAGCCCCTTGATTAATGTAATACAATAAGAGAAATGGGAGGCTGAAATGCCCGCGCACGTCTCGTTTCTGAATATTTAACTCAACAAATGAAATCCTCTCTGTCTGTCTCCTCCTGCCCCTCTGTCGAGGACCTCTCAATCGTTTTATTTGTCATCAATCAATAGACATGACAGTGACAAACACTCCGAGGTCGCCGTCTTTCTCTTCTTCTTCTTCTTCTTCTTTTTTTTTTTTGTTGGTTTTATTGCTTTATGACTCCTCATTGTCAGGCTTGCCGACACATGTATTTCCATGTCATCTTTTCGAGGTGTCAAAAAGATGACAGAGGGGAACGCGGCGTGGAGGAGGGGGGGGGGTCAGGAAGCAGGAAGCCATGCCAGTTCATTCATGTCAGTCTGTGACGGAGACGGCGATCATAAATTAATACGTTAACATACACGGAGCCGCAGGTCACTCAGCTCCGCGGCATAAAATTTATATTAAGTATACCTACTCACTTCTCGGGTGGGGAGCTTTTTAAAATTTACTGCCCCACAGAGCTGAATCAATTCATTATTTACCAAGCGCAATAAATGGACAGGGATTTGTCTTGCAGGTGACGGCTTACAAAGGCATTTGGAGGTTTTAGAGGCTTGTGTTGCACTTTTATCTACTAAAGGAGCAACCTGAAGGCGCCTTAAAGTGGTATTATTGTGTTAAAAGACACAAAACTGGGTTTAGTTTCTCCTTAAATGTACTCCTGCATGGCCGTATTAACCTACTGCATGGTCCATGGGCAAAATTGAGCTGTTTGGCTCCTTAAATCTGCAATGTCTACAGTTTTTATGTGCCGGAATATGAATTTGATGTAAGGATTATGGATAAAAGCACTGAAAGGGTTCATTCTCAAGATTAGGACCTGCGATGCTGCTTTAAAGGTGCATTCCAATGAAATGAACGCAAAACAATTGAGACATAGAGCTTTTGGGGGCTGTAGGCTTCTGGTGGCTTGGGACACTTGCCCACTTTACAAAGTTATTAATCCAGCCTTATCTGTCAGATTGGAAAAAGCCTCTGAAGCAGTATTTAGACCATACAAGGGAAGTAAAACTCAACGGAAACCCTAAATGACTGTATTTATACTGCTAAATCAACATCGATGGCTGAATCATGACTGACTGACTATCTCGAGAAAAACAATGTTTAGCTGTTTGGATATTCACAGATAGACTTATTGGACGATACATAGAATAATAAAATTGCTGTTGGTGAAAAGCTCACCAAATATGGTGCTTATAATTATCTACACTAACTAAAGGGCGATGCGAAGGGTTAAGAAGGTTCTCATACTTCTTGAGCTCGATAAACATTTTAAAACCCCACTGGATTATTTAACGATGAAAAACAAGCCTGTTTTCTTGCTCATGAAAAAACCCATTTTAGAGATTCAGTTGATTGTTTTTTTGGCGAAGCACAGCGAACATATCATGGCGGGTTTTCCAGTCTACCATTCCGTAGCTTTGACCTGAGCTGGACAAGCCACTGTCCGACTCTGGAGTGTTTAGATTAAGTAACGTGTCCGAGAAATTATTTACCACCGTTGCTCATCACTAAAAGAGAAAGTCGCGTCGTCTTTGTCTTGAACCTTAGCCTGAGGGCAACGAGCGCAAACACCCCGGCATCAAAGCATATTTCCTGGATTTCAGTTGATCTTGTGACGACGACGTAAAGCACATTTGGATGTAAAAGCTTCATATCTCACATTCTGCATTCACAAGTCTTTTATCTTTTTTTGTGGCCAATGTAGTATCTACGGGCTATGGACAGTGTGGAACCATAAATCACAACACATGCTCTAAAAGGGCCGCTCTTGTCTTCAGTTTCGTGATCAAAGTCATCATGAATAAAAGCGCTTGAATCGAGGGTTTGTTTTTAACTCTACAGATGACAAGTTTATATATATATATATATATATATATATAAAAGGCTGTAAAGAAATGAGGACATCAGGTTCATGTCGGCTACAAAGGTATTAGAAGAGCATTTCGTCTTTTCGAGGTAGAAAATGTTCAATGTTCAAATGTTTTTTAAGTATTCATTTCATCTAAATTGAGTTTGGAAGCTTCAAACTATCCGATATTTATGGAAAAATAAAGTGATGTTTATGTAGCTGTTTTGAAGAGTCATCACATTCTCCACGTGATCCATGTCCAACCAACTTCAGCCCTTTATTCTAGGTGTCCCTCCGCGCACTGTGCACTTGTGTTGTCATCATTTCTGTGAAAAACAAAGCCAGAGCCTTTGACACCTGACTGCTCTTCAAACAACCTTTGTAAATGATTGCATATTACCTGTTAGCGAAGCGGGACAAAGTCAAGAATCAGTTACCTTTGGCGACGTGAGGCCAGGTGGAACTCACCTGTTTCCTTCAACGAGAACGTATAAAGGTTGGAAGAGATGTCCCTTTAGTGCTGAACAAAGTTAATGACTGACGTGCGTTGTCGAGAAATGCCTCAGGTGTATCCGTTAAATCAGGACAGGTTCAGGGTGCAACCTGTCCAATAGTCAGACCACATCCATAGGTTAGCCATTTTAAGAAGAGGGGCAGACAATATCACCTTGTCACCAATAAAAATACTATTCTAAGAGTATTTATTGATTTCTTTGTATGTATTTCATTAGTGTGAGGTTCCTATCAGTGACGGAGGAGTACTCAGAGCGTTAGCGGCAGGCTAGACACTGTGTTTAGCCTATACTACACTCATTCCTTAAAGAGTACGTTAATCTGTTTTTAACATCTGAATAAAATGAATGCTACGTTGGATATTTGGTGCAGTAATTCTGTTATTTTCTACACTATCAAGACACATTCTTCAGCTGAAAACATTAATGCTACATACAGCAAAACTAGTATTTCCTGTTACTTCATGCTACTCCTCCTTTGAAGTTGTAAAGCAAGAAGAAGAAGGAATATTGTGGTTTTCCTTCTGCGTGCTCTGTTTGGATTTTGGATGGCGGTACATGGATGTACTTTGCCTGTGAACCCAACACATGCTAACATAGCTTAATGATATGTCGGGTTAATTTGTGTGCACTTAAACATAAAAACACTAGATTTATCCTGCCGTTCCTGCATTATGTGTACCGCTAATGTATACGCTGTATATTTGTTGTGCTCGGGGATTAAAGTAATTCTATTTCTCTTCAAAACAAAACAGGAATTCATATTTTTTGCGGCATTTGCTCGCCATCAATTAAATGAAAAAAGACATCCTGATACACTCCTTCACCATCCCCGACACCTTTGCTTAATCCACTTACAATATTTGAGCTGCTTCGCAAACAAATTGATATCATCAATTGTGATGTTGGCAAATACCACAGCCAATCTGCTCATGAATGTTTATCTCCTCTAACACTCACCCACCTGCTAAGAGGTGCCACGCTTTAATGAAATTGTTTGGACTACCGGCGCCCGTTGCTAAGGAACTGTGTGTCTCCTGGTTTTTTGCCTGCAGATTTCTGTCATCAAATAATGATTAGAGATGAGCACACCTCAAGGTGCTCAAGCCAGTGAAGGGTGTATTCAGAGCTAGATTGGCAAACAGCTCCGGGGCGAGAAGAGACACTGAAAAATGAGCCTTTGTATGAGAAGCCTTTGCTGGCATCCACTCCAGTTGTGGCCCTTTCAAAAGAAACACCGATGGCTTCACAAGTTAATGCGATTTGCGACGCGTCGATGTTTGCGTTTTGAAGGTAGGATGACCAGGAATTCGGCGAGCTGTGGAATTACACGGCTGAGTATTCTGCCCGTCTGTACCTCTGGCAAGGTGTCTGTATAAACCTGTTTCCGCAACAACAACAACACCTCTTCAGCGATTACGGATTGTCATAGTTAACTTTCGACGCCGCTCCTTTCATCCCCTTTTTGATGTCTGATTTCTTCTCCTTTCATATTTCATATTTTTTTTCCAAATACACAGACGCTCTCAGACATAGGTGACATGAAGAGAGTTGAAGATCAGGTGTTTCATGAATATGTTTACACGTGGCAGCCTTTCACGGAGAAATTATTCCACACTTGCGGCAGAAAAGGTTTTTTTTTTTTTTTTTGCGAAAGACATCTGGAAGGTCGATGTTTGACTCGATTCGTGCTACTTCACGCTAAACGTAGACACTTGCTTTGTGTTTCAGGAGTCTGTGCGTGCTCAGAGCTTCTGTCTTTAACCTTTATTCGTGTCGAGATTCTTGCGTCACACTCAACTATAGGGACAGATTTCACTATGGGAGCTGCCCTGTTTAACCGCAACCTGCCACTGGCCAAGAACATCTAAGCATTCGCATTTAAAGCTGGATTTTTATATGAAGTCTTTACGTCTATTTCTTTTATTTATTTTTCATAAAATACATCCTATATATGCTATTTTTTATATTATTTGTCTATTTCTATATGTCATTTGGCCTTGTTGATGTGTATAATTTACTGAAGTCAGGACTTCTGGGTACTGAAGTCTCCAAATTTCAAATGAGCACATCTTTTGTGTGATGTTCCAAAGCATCAAGATCCACTTTGCCAAATGTATCGCTCCCCCTCTGGAGATCTCAACTGGCAGTAAGTCAAAAACATGTTCGTCTACCCTCAGTAGTGCCACCGCCCCCTCCTGCACTGTCTTTACCCCCACTTGGTGACTGTAGGTGAGCATCTGGACAATGGCATACGGTTACTAGAGTGTCTCCACAGGCCCTCTGCATGGTATTCAATCAGGTTGAGGCAGGAGGGCCTCTAGATTGTATAGATCCAGAGGGCTGATCCATAGGGGTGCTCAGCCTGTGCAACTTCACTCCCTTAAAACTGCCTCCTTTTAAGGTGGTGCTATTGGCCCATTCACCACATGTTTAGATCAATTGTATCCCTGTTAATGGAAAATAATTGAAGTTTTCCCGAACCTGCTGCTGCTGCACGGCTGCATACAAAGAGACGACCTGTGAAGGATGTTTTTAATTCAAAACCCGGCGCTAACAGGCGGAGACCTAAATTGACATCTCTGTTCTCTGACGAGTAAAGACGTTTTTGTTTTGGGTTTTTTTTCTTCTTCTTCTTCTACTTCTCCTTCTGCAGTGAGGCTAGGAGGCATCCTCGTGATAATTACTAATGCTGCGGAACAGAGGGAGAAAGAAAGCCTTCCCGAGAAGCCTTCTATAGAAAGAAGGGGGGGAAAAAAATGTGGCAGTGAAATGCAGACACATCAAGAGTCACGCCGAAATGGTTCCCCTTCCACGCATTAATGGCCATATCAATTGAATAGCATCTAAAGTGCTTTGAAAGGAGGTCTATGTAAGATCCACACACACACACACACACACAGTACGTACATACAGTCAGCACATCTTGTGATCTCCATCTCTAATGTAAACTTGGTGAGTGTGGAGCGGAGGGGCGGCGGGGTAAAGATGTTAACTGTGAAAAATAAATGTCATCATTGGCCTCTCCTTCAAGATGGTTTCCTCAGATAAAAATTCTATGGTCGAACTCTGCAACTCGAATCAATCGGCGCAATTAGGGCCCGCGGGCCATTACACTGTACACACATCTTCCCATTCGTTACACTGAATGCTCTCTCCTCTCATTGTGCACGGCGAGGCGTTTGTGAGGGGGACTCAATAGAGAGAGTGGAAGTGGAGTCTTAAGAGACTCCCTTTGTGATCAGGGTAAATATAGCTCAAGGTGAATGAACATGTTAAGTAAAGCGGAGGTTCTCAACCGAGGGGACGGGATCCTACGCAGGTCAGGACAAAGACTGTGTGTGAATACCGCAAGCTCCCTCTGTGTGACCTATTATGTACATGCATCCTGTTTGTATGTGGGTCACTGTGCAGTAATCTGCGCAGTTCAGGCTAAATGACAGGTCAGCAACAGAACATTTATTTAGTCTGAACTGGAATCCTGAAAGATTTGTTCCCTCAAATCAACAACAAAAGAAGAGATAAGGCACGGTGTTGCACTGCACTCAAGAAAAACTATATTTGATTTTATAAAATACTTGAAACAAAGTGATTTGAATAATCCTACAGATATTACAAAAGCCATAGCACATTGGAGCAACCGTAACTCTACCACCGAATATGCAGTGTACGGTCAATAAAGTCTGCCAAACTTACAGTATGACAGTTAAACATCTCATTAGTTTTACTATTAGAGCATCATATTCCATAGATGTGTATAAAAGATTCATAAGATATCTTTTCCATTTGACGGAAGCTGCGCAGTCATCGATGACCCAAGTCTTAGGTTTCAGTATTTAACCCAGTGTAAACATCGTACAGCTTTAAAACTACTTGAAGGGGTATTCTAGTTATTTTTACACCTCCTTAAAGTTGAAGGACTCCGAAGTGACAGATGGTCCAAACAGAAGTGGCAGAGGCTGAAACGTCTTGACTTTTAATCCCTTTGAAAATGCTGACTCGGACATATTTCGGAAGTGAGAGGCATCTTTCACTTGACCCTTCCTGACCCTTATTTCAAACCCCACCCATGTAGCTTGCGATGCAGACTTTTTCTGTGGGTTCATTTCTAAACTTTGGACACCTCCCCTCAGTGCTTCAGAAGATTTTACACTCCCTGTGATGGAAAAAAGTGAAAGTAAAAGTAAAATTAGTTGGAGTTCCCCTTCAAGGAGGGTACAAAAACAGAAACTTTATGTTGGGGGTTTACTCGTGAAGCACTAACTTTGATTTTCAAAAGCAAAACATAAATATATCTGTGTGTGTTGACTACCTGTATCTTCTCTGCAGAGGTTGTGCCATGTAAATTTCCTCCAAGCCGAAACTCTCACTCAGTGGAGTGCAATCAAAACCCTGCAACATGCCAGGGCTTCAATCTTTAAAAGGGCCCCTCTGAGCTGCTTCATAACAGGCTTGCTTGGCACACTCTGGTCTTCTCCAGACTTGAGACGCCCTCACCTAAATGAGCGGATGGCCTGTCCCCGATTAGCGTTAACTGCGAGCTTTGTGAGCGAGCCAGGCCGGCTGTGGATCGGCACCAGCGTCTTCTATTTTAATTTTACTTAATTTTTATTCAATCGCGAAGGTCAATTATAAGAGCAGAAATTCTGATTAGCAGCAATGGTCTGGCAGCTCATCTGAACCGGCGGGTTGATGTAAGCGGCACCATGTTGAGATTGCCTGGTGTTACCTCATCCACTGCGCACCATGCCTACGTTCAGATCAGAACTAGGTATGGAAGAAGGAGAGCACGGAGGATGCTTGTGGGGACCTCTGGGAATGATGAAACAGACCTCTCACGTAGTGAAGGCGCGAGCTCGTCTGTCGAGTGTAAACCAGGCAGTCAAAACGTTTCTCCTCTTTCTGGCCCTTAGACTGGTACGAGCACCGATACGATACTGCTTGTGAGGCGGTGTTGCTCTTTTAGGCTGAATCATCAATAGTGTTTCCTTTTTTCCTGATTTCATTTAACTGTAAAAAAAGATCCAGTTGTTCACAAGTTTCTTACATTATGCGGCCTAAAGTATGTGTGTACCTTTGGTCTGGGGTGGGTTTTCATTGTTTGGACTGAGGCCTCTCTTAGGTGCAATGAAGGAAAAGCGTAATGCTTCGGTGTACAATGATACTTTTGAAAATGGCGTTCTTCCAATTTTCTTTTGGCAAAAGTTTGTCTTTAGCTATTTCCTGTTTCAACATGACAATGCCCCCATGCACAAAGCCAGCCATCCATAAATAAAAGGTTTCCCCAGTCTGATGCGGAAGAACCAGCCCATTCTCACGTCCAAGTCTTCAGATACTGCCACTTGGACATTGGCCCGATGCTTCAAAATATGGCACTGGAGCGCCATCTAGTTATGACGTGCCATCAAACACAGGTGGGTATAAAGAGCAAGAAAGTACACATGTGGAGGGGGTGAGGTGGTTGAAAGGGTCAAACAAACACGGGACTTTCACCCAGGAGACAACTGTTCATGTGAAAACATATGAGTCAACATACATACTCAGTTAATCAAGCAAGCTGTATTTTGAAGGTCTAACCGGAAGTTCTTAGCCAGAAGCAATGCTGAAGAGATACCTCCAGTGTCACATTTTAAAGTGTAGTGGCACAGATCAAGTGGCACTATTTGGTGAGTTTGGAGTGAGACCATGTTAGCGTGCGCGACATCAGTGGTCCACCTTCTGTAACTGAATGAAACTATGAGAGGCGGTAGGTCAGATAAGCCTAACGTGTTTTAACTGAGCTACAGCCTAATATAAGACTAATAATACAGGGCTAATAGCAGCTTGTTAGCTGTGGCTAACATATGGTAACACATGGTTTTCCAGAAATGGAGCACAGGAAGACGTCTATTTATAGGAGTATCAGCGTCACCTCACTTAGGTATGTATTGTCGAGTGACGATTGTGTGCCTTGCATCCCCTTTGGGAAAATGTGAGGTTATATTATTCATCTGTGACAATTATGTAATTTGTATAATTATACCAGCATGTGAGTGGTGAAATCCCAGCAAGCATCTGACAAGGTGGAAATGCATCAGGAAGTGACAAACTGGCACTGAAATTTCACATTTTGATGCGGCGGCGAGGTAGAAGAAAGACGGGTTTTTATTTTTGGTGTCAGAGAGAGATTTCGTTCACAAAACTGACGCAGCTCGGCCTTCAGATTAATGTGTAGATTGTTGGAATTAAAATATCCTGATGGATGTTTCTGTAGCGCTGTCCTCCAAAGACTTGTCTCTGTATACTGTATGTGAGCTGTGTGTGGTACAGGTGAGGCCTTGCCGATGGGCTGGTGAGAGGTCATGAAGCCCGGCTCTGTCAAAAGGCTAATAATTAATGATCAAATGTTAGCGGCGGTGGCGGCGCTGCCGGGCTCCACTGATGCCATTAATTCAGCTCAGTGGAGCTCGGGCCTTTTGCTCGGGACCTGCTGCAGCTGTCACCGTGCTCGCTTAATTATCCCCTCACCCCCCTGTCTCACCCACCCCCGCCTCACCCCCTCCAGCCTGCGGCCACCGTGAGGCTGCTGCCTCCACCCCCCCCAACCCCCCTCCTGTCCGTCCTTTCCTGGGGTCTACTATGATGCTCAGGGCCAAAAACAAAGAGGTTAAAGTGGGTGAGTGAGTTCGGTCTCTGTCTCTGCGTTCACCATTACTCACTGTGGTGAGATATGATACGCTAAGCGCGTGGTTATTAGCCATATAAGTTAAAAGAAGGGTCAGCGCTGATGTCACACACTTAAAAAAGTGATAGCATGTGGTTACCGCTAACTGGTGACTGCGTGTTAACCCAGATACCAGAGGTAACAAAGGGACTGCTGAGTCCTCAGATTATCAAGAAGCCTGCGTCTAGTTAGCCCTGAACTGAAGTGACACTATCTGTTGAATCATTAATTATGCTATTAAGACAGATCTATAATGATCTGTAATGCAATATTCATGTTGAGCTGCAGCTAAATGAAGGTACACAATAACCGATTGTTCTTATAGCTTCACACATGAACAGCAAGTGAACGTCATACTATCAGGAGCAGAGCAGGCCGGATTTCTACTGCAGGCTTCTTTGTGATTTAAATATTTGAATGTTCGGAGGCAGATTTATATATGAAGTATATGAAATTTGCAACTCCAGGTGATCCGACGTTTCGTTTCACAACAGCCAGGCTCGCAGTTGTGAATGCAAATTTGTCAAATTGGACTGAACCGACATTTTCCACGCGGACTCGTATAGTCTGAAATTTGTTGTGTGCGGCACGTAGCGCGAGAGGTCAAATCAATTAAAAATCAATGAGCTGCCCTCCAAACAAATACTGAAACAACATGTGTGATCCTTCCCCAACAATGACACTCGTCTGCAAACAGACCTTTTAGACATCCGGGCTCGTCAAACACTGGTGTCACTAATGACATTAATAATGGATGCGTTCAATTAAGTAAATGAATGCTTTTCCTGCTATGACAAGTCAAATATATGATTATTTTGTGACTCATCTATAGTGTCCTAGGCATTTACACGTTCAAAGTATGATTTGGCTTGATACCTGGGGGATTTTCTATTACGGCTTCGGAGACACGGGGCAATTAGAGAAATAATGACGCCAGTGAGTGCATTATGTGTAATTATTTAAACAGTATCTTCTTTGTGTTGTTGTGTTTTGTCAGATTGGACATTGCAGCTCAACTCTAATCGTATCGCGTCTTGTATTTGTTCAAAACTATTACAAAGGCTCTTCGAAAAGAAGCTTGTCAGTGGCTACCGCTAGAAGATTGTGACTTCTCACACTCCATGAGTTGATTTACGGTGTGTCTTTATATTCACTGTAAATCTGATGTACAGAACGGCTGAAAAAGACCACGTACACATAGGAAATCAACCTTGATCAAATAGCAGTAAAAAAAGATGTATGTTGTTTAAAACTAAAGGAGACTGTGGCTCTGTAAAATCAGCTTACCTGCCCCTTGGATAGCACACACTTCCATGTAATATTTACCAGTGTCAGATATCTCAACCTGTCTACTCTGAAAGGGAAGTTAAGTTCACCTGCTTGTCTCAGCACAGGAGACGTGCGCAGAGCGCGCTCTCACGCTAACCAATAACCTTTAATATTTCATCCGGCCTGGGTGATATGTTTAGAGACCTCTCTGCACTTCCAAGTTGTTCTGAAACCATCGAGAGGCAGACGGAGAAAGAGAGAGAGAGAGGGGAGGAGGGGGTATATATCCACTCTCACTTTGCTGTAGGATTATTTCCGTACCTGTTCAAACATGCTCCGGTGAATTATTTATCCCGCTGAGCCCCCTGTACTGTGCACTTGCAGCACAAGTATAAAACATCTCATCCATGCTTTTACCTCTCCACGGTGAAAATGTACCTTAGGACGCAGGGCGGACAAAAAGGGGACACATCAGAGCAGAGATTTCTGCCTCGGGGAAAGGGGGAAAACAAGGTTGCTCGCAGCAAAACAAATGCAACGCTCACTGGTTAACCTGCGCTCCGAGTCGAGGGCTGCGATTGTCTCTGAATTATAGATGAGCGCTCAAAAAAAGATCACTAGAAGGTCTACGTGTTGCGCCTTGCTCGCAAAGTAGCCGCATACCTTCATGCGCGATAGAGTGGAAAGTTCCAGGTGAGTTCGGAAGACGAGTAGCGGCCTTTAAATCAATTCTGGTCAGCGGTTTGTGAAACTTTTCAAGTTCTTTTTGCAGATTAAGGGCAGATTTAAGGGTAGATCAAGGGAAAATAGCGTCAGATCCCCCAATATTTTTGACTCAGAATCACGTACGTCTCCTGTCGTGAGAAGTCCTGTCGTGTGGCTGACTCTTCAATACCAGAAGTACAACTGAAACGAGATGTCAGAGGGCGTGCCAGCATGCTCAGGGACAGAGGATGCATGCATTTTACGCATATTCGTGTGTAAAATGATGAGCTACCGGCTGGTATCTTTTAGTGGACCGTTGGAAGCACTCTAATTACAAAATGAGAAGTGATTCTTTAATGACTATGGTGTAGGCCTCTTCAATTTAGTATAATCACACAAGAGAGTGTCTCAAGATGAAAGATTATCAAAGGAGCTGTGCGCGATAGCTCACAAAAAAATTTAGATTATCAAATAGCCCCGATCTTCACTTATCAAGAACACTGCATGATAATTAAATCATGTTTTTCGTTTTTTTTCCTTTCAAATGAAAATTACTATGGTAGTGATAGTTAACCCAAATGAATATTATTTTCTCTCCCATGACAACTGGAGGGATTATGATCTTAGATTTAACCGTTGGAATACGCGAGAGTCACGTTTTGCGGAAAGGTGTCGCTGGTCAACTGGCTGCTGACAGAAGTCAGTGTCCTTTGTTGCACTTTACACTTAAACCCGGAGCATCTGCGAGTTTCAAAAAAGCTCAACTTAATTCCTTTAATACGCGGATTTGGGCGAACAATTTAAAGGCTGAAATAAAGAAACCAAAGAGGCGAGCGCAGCCTGTTTCTAATTAAAGTTACAAAAGTACATATGAAAAGAAAACTAAAATAGGAACACAGAAGAATGAATTGTAAAAGAATAATGGTGTATTGAAGCAGAAACACTCCTAACCTATTCCCTTTATTGCATTTTAGGACCTAATGGAAGCAAATCAAGATGAAAACATCGAGAAACATACACACTTGTTCCTCTTAGTGTATGTATATCTTTAAAATAGAACAATTCCTGCACTACAGGCACTAATATTTGCCAATCACTGTAAATGGCAGCAGGTTTTTCAAAGAGATGATGACATGAACAGAGCTGTACTCTAAGATGCAGTTGATCTGTAATTCCCTGTGAAAGCTGCAGTCCTTAATATTAGTTGCCAAAGGACGGAGGAAGACTCAATCGACTTAGAAAAGGAATAACATTAAACTATGATGAGCTTTGCTTTGTAATGACAGTAAAAGTCCCCGGAATTATGCACGAATGCTGATAGAGATCAATCCCATCTAAGCTCTTGCACCACGGCACGTAAGATGGTAGAAAATGTCCTCCTCTTCAACTGCACAAAAGCAATAAGGAGGTTTCTTCTTCCCCTCTCTCCCTCCATGCACCGGGGGCGGCTTTCTGCATCAGAAGAATTCCTGGCAAATTAATGCACTACCTCTTGGGCTAATTAAATTAGAGGGGATCAAAACTACAGAGCGGCTTTTGTGGTGGACACAATGTTGTGCTTCATGCGCTCTTTGCTCTGGGGGGAATTTCTGCCATTTAGCCTCCTCTCTGCCTGCAGCTCCATGCTGGACTCGCTCTAACACAGTCAAGTTTCTCTAATTTGCTTGAATGAGAAAGAATTATTAACTGATAATAAGAAACCAAGTGAGAGAGTGAGAGAGCGTCGAAGGGCTGCAGGCAAGGATGAGTGGGAAAAGGGTGAACTCCGCGGCACCTGAAGCTCATGCGATTTTTTTTTTTTTTTTTTTTATTAATTCCTCCCTAAAACGAGGCATTCAGGAGTAAAATTGCTGTGCAAATGACAAGAACGATTATGGTTGTAATTCCTCTTCTTTGGGAAATGTGTGCAGCTTTGTTGCAGCTCTAACCGGATCAGGCTGCTAACAAGCTACCGCTAACCACGTAGCATTAAGCATGACCTCTGCAATGCATGATGGTTCATTCTAAGGTTATTCCGCTTCACAGAGGACACCGACGCGGACATGACTGACATTATTGTGCAGCAGAAATGCCAACTACAACACTGTTGAGCAGATAAAAGAGTATGGAGGATGCAATTAGCCAGAATTATTGTTGTAACTAATATCATAACCCAATGGGCCGCTGATCAAAAGGACAAATTGATTTATTTCAGGCTGGCAGGATTTTTACTACCTGGCAACCTAAAAGTAGACTTTAATAATAGTCCATGAATAATGTATAAACCATAAGGAAATGGGTAAGTAACCATTATTAAAGAGAATAAAGAGTTATAGAATATAAACTCCCCATTAAATATGCATTATTATTAGGCAAAACCCATCACTTTAATGTTGTAGCGGGTCGAGCTACTGGTACTGTAAGTGGCCAGCACTTTAGCTGCCCCCAAAATTTGGTTACACCTTCTAATTCAGTGGTTTTGTATGATTTTCTACACTGTAGATAAACACAGAAGATACTGAAGAAACAAAGAAACAGCACACTGTGTTGTAAGCAAAGCAAAATATGTTTTGTATTTTCATTCTCTTTGCTTTGATGGCAGCTTTGCACATTCTTGGCCTTCCCTCGACCATGTTCATGAGGTTGTCACCTGGAATTGGTTTTCATAGGTTTGCCCTTGAGACAATAAAGATGTTCAGAAGTCGTGTTGGCATACAGTAAAAAGCCATATTGTACCACTCTAGCCACACAAGGAATGAACATTAGATCAGTGAAAATCTGTACTTTGGCTTTGGATTGATGAGTGCACATTTTTGGTTCCAGCTGTCTTTGTGAGACGCAGAGGAGGCAAACGGATGGCGTCTGCATGTGTGGTTCCCACCATGAAGCACGGAGGGAAGATGGTGATGGCGTGGGGGTGCTTTGCTTTGTCATACTCTTGACAATTTATTCAAAAATCAAGGCATAACCAGCACGGCTACCACAGCATTCTGCAGCAACACGCCATCCTATTTGGTTTGTGCTTAGTGGGCTCATCAGGAGAATGACCCAGACACACCTCCAGGCTATGTAACGGTTGTTTGACCAAGAAGGAGAGTGATGGAGTGCTGCATCACATGACCTGCCCTCTACAATCACCTGACCTAAATCCAATTGAGATGGTTTGGCAGAGTGAAGGAAAATCTGCCCTTAAGTGCTCAGCATATATAGTAACTCTTTTATTGTTTGAAAAGCATTCCAGGTGACTACCTCATGATGATGGTAGGAGCATATAATGGGAACACGTGAGTTAAGTATCCTCAAACTTTTGAATTGAGACTCATAAAAGCAACAGAACATGAAAAATAAAACCAGTAAAGGCATCCTGGCCAGCTAAGTTAAAAAATGAGCTTTTCTTTTTAATCAACTTTACACATAAACTTGTGTCCACACTACTGCGGTTGGCAGCCCCCCCCCCCCCCCCCCCATGCAATACGCTCCTTGAGATAGTCACACATTATGACCAATTTACAGCAGAATTAATCAATTGAAAGAAGTCGCCCGTACGTAGCTGTGAGGCACAATGTCTGAGAGGGAGGGAAAAAAAAAACTGATTTGGATCAGCAACAGAAGTCTTGAGTGTGTTTTGCATGCCTTCAGGAAATCTCTCAGAAGTCGAAGGAAGTAACCCTCCCCCCCGCCACCCAACCCCACCTCCCCGTCGCTCACCCACCCCTCCCAAACGCATCTCAGTCCGTGTTGGCAGCGCCGTGCCAACAGATTAAGAATTAATTCAGCCGTCAAAGCCTGCTTACCTTGACATTAAGGTGGGGTTCCCCCTCCTTTTGCAGCTGATTTAAAAAATACATCTGCATTCTGTGTTCGGCGAATACAAAGTGACTGCTGCAATCCTTTGCAACGCGTAGGAAAGGTTAATCATTCAGGTTGATACAACCGCCGCTCACTCCCATCAAAGGAGGGGATTAATACAATGACACAACCTGAAGTCACCAGCGCGGATTCGTACAGTACGTGCGCGCATGCCTCTCCATGTTTATTACATGAATGCATCTGCATCGTTTCATTTATCTTGGATGAAAACATGTTTACGAGGCTTCGCCCACTGTAAACACTGAGAACAAACCCACAGGAGAAAGGTTATTTCTATTTTATTGCCGAAAATGCACCTTGGCGGTAATATAATTTCCATTTTGCCTGACAAATACTACGTTATATCATGCAGCATGTTTTCCATTTACAAGGAGGTTAAGATGCTTCATCTGACTGCTCTCTTTACACCTGGTTTACTTTGTCACACACTCATACCCGCACTCAGCATGCACACACACACACACACAGACAAAAGCATGCCTCTCCTCTCCAGAGCAACAGACAATAATGCTGCAGTGTTTCAGAGACTTTGCTGAAGGATCCTTCAGCTGGAGGGCACTTATGGCCATCACACTCATGACCTTCCGGCTAGGATGGTCTCTTTAATCACTGGGCTGCTAGATGATGGCGAGAAGGACTTAGTTAACATGGCTAATATCATGTAGCATGTGCTAATGTGAGTGACTGTTTTTTAAACGAATGCGCCACTACGTTGCACGATACCCTTTCCTACCTCTTTCTTTTTATATTCAGTGTGCAACTTTTGATTATCTGCAGCACGGGTTTTGAATCTGCATGTCTAAAACAAATGTAATATGAGAGATATTGAATAAATGTTCGACCAAAAGTCCTTTTAGAAGCATGCAAATTGAATTTTGTCTGTATCCGTAAACCTGAAGTTGCTCAGGACTGCCCGTCAATTTCTTCTGCACGCAGTATCCTGAATATGTGATCGCAAATCTAAGGCAAGATCAGTGAAGTGTCTTATTAAGACAGAGTTTGACTGCCACAAGCCTTCATATCAGCTTCAAGTCTTCTTGGCACTGAAGACTTCATTCTTTTTTAAAAAAAAAAAAAAAAAGAGTTTGGTGTTTTGCTGATAGTGGTGTCGAGCAATGGTCCAAAATGGCACATATATGGGTTTTGAAATGAGTTAAATGACTGTGGCGACCATAACTTATGATTCACATCATTTTCATGCTCATCAAACCATTGAGGAACCCCTTGTGCCCAGTCTTAAGACAAAGAAGGATTGTGCTTTTGGTGTTTTAGCTGCCAGACCGTTGAACAAACTTCCCCTCAGTATCAAATCTGTGCCACATGACTTACTTACTGCTTTAATTTGTCTCTTCTTACCACAAGACATTCTTATGAATATATGTACTTTTTAGTGTTTCTGATGGAGATGGAGCTACGTTGTGATTTCACAAGTAGTGCTCACAAGAGTCCCTGACCAAGTCACTTACACATTAACCCCAACACAGCGGTGTTCAACTTTTTGCCTGATGACCCCTTCAAATGACGCATTGTCTACTTGCGACCCCTCATGACACGGTTCATATGTCAAACGGTTCTCAGCAATTCCACCAAAGGCCGATTTTCTGATTACTATCTCACAACTTCAGAAATTCATCTTGTGACCCCCAGGCGTGACCCCAGATTAGGAACCACTGACCAGAGATAAACTCAGTACAGCCCCTAATTGCACGATATTTAAAGTCTGTGTAAAGGCAATTCTGAGCTTTCTTTCAAAATACATTAAATATGTTGGACAATAGTTGCTGAAAACATGTGAGAAGACTTTGAACAATATATTAATGAAAAGTGGAGTGGAGAGGTTAAAACAGTTTTTCACCAGTTTTCAGTCCAGGATTTTGTGGGCGGTCCTTAAAGGGTGGCTCGATGACACGCTGAGGCCGCCCTGAGCAGAGAGACAGAGATGAATTCATCTCAGCTCAGAGTGTTTCAAAGTTAGTCATATCATTCTCTGAACTCATCTGACACGTTTCAGCCGCTTCAAATCGTCTGCTTGACTGCTCCCACGAGCGGGCGTGGCTTCAGGGCGTTCCGAGGACACGCCCCCCACGGTCCTGGAGCTGAGAATTCATTTCTACCTGCTTTTGACACCTGATTTCATAAACTTGTTGATATTTTTAATCATTCAGATTTGGCTATGTGGTTAATAACACTTTCTTCTTTGGTCTGACAAACTCGACGAACACATATTCATTACTTTGCACAGACTTTAATACAAAAGTCATTCGTGCAGCTTTTTCAAAGACGTGTGAGGAAACAGTGACAAATTGTTGCTCAATATACTGCAGTTTGCAAATGTGACTATTTGCTAAATACATCATAAAAATGAACTAAAGTCAAGATATAAAAGTTAGGCAGACAGTATTTTATGTATAATGATTTACAGCGCAGAGGTTTCTGGCATCATACTATCTCTAAGTGGGTCTTAATTAAAAGTATTAATTATTTGATCCAAAAAAATGGAAGACCGTTACAAGCAAAGGAAGCCGAGGACAAGGTGTCACCAGTTAATTTCAGTAAAAGCTGAAGACCCATGAAGCTTCACTGGACATTCAGAGTTAAGTAATTAAAAAATAAAGCATTTTAAGTATCATCATATTATAAGAGCGCGCATCAACATGGCAAACTGGGGTTTTACAAGCAAGCAGCTGTCTAAATTGCAACTTGCTCTCTAATCCAGAGAGAATTAGGGCCCTTCCTGTGTACAAGGCCCTCTCCCGGTCAGGGCCCCTGTCCTGTTTAGATTTGTGAGCTTGATAAACCGCGACGGCCAACAGGTCTGTTATGAGTGGGAAACAGCAAAGCAAGGGAGGAGGAGGGGGGGGGGGCGCATTTTCTCATAGCCAAAGTCAACCAGGGGATAATACCTCAATCCTAATGGGGCTCAGCGCGGGCATTATCTGGCCTCAAATGTTTTTTCCCCCCACTTCCTCTTTGTCCGTGTGGATGTTGAGTTTATCCAGAACCCCCCCCTCACACACACACACACACACACTTTCCTCGCTCCACCAACCTGTTTGGTTTGGTTTCAGGTAGATGTTCGCCCCAGCGACTGAGGGAGCATGAACACAATCAGGATACCAGACAAAGCGCTCGGTAAAGTCCCCCTCTTCCTCTCCTGTCATATCCGCGCTGAGAGATAAGCCCTGGTTTTGCCTTTTCCCATGATAGCACCGCGGGGACAAGGCGGCAGCAGCCACGGCGGCCTTGGTCTAGTGATTACCACCTCAACACGAGCTGACATTGTGGAGAGAGAGAGAGAGAGAGGGAGAGCTGTTTGGTGGCTGAGATTAAGTAATGATTCTTGTTGAGAAGAATTAAGGGTGGGGGGAGCGTCGTGAACGGTGACACCACGGCACACACACACACACACACACACGCACACACCTTCAAGAGCCAGATTGCCATTTGAAGTGATTACAAGGTCATTATACAGCGGAGAAGCTAATGATGCACATTTCAACTTGTCTATCACCAAAAAGAGAAATCATACTTGTGGCTTTCCTGAGCAACATGTTCACTCTTCTTACTAATGCCGCCATCCGTGAGGAAAGGAAGAAAAAAAAAAAGCGGCGTCTCTTCTTAATGTGATCATTTTCACATCAAGAAAAACGTGCCAAAATATTTTCTCGCGAAAGCCGCTCTTATTTGTCAAATTCTCCGCAGACTAATCTCGCAATATTGCACGATGAATATTCTTATATAAAACGGGGGTGACGGAGGGTGATGGTGTGGTGGTGGCAGGGAGGGCGCACGCTGTGGGGGGTTTTAATAAGGACAGTTTGTCTTGTGTCGACAAAAAAAAAAATAAAATTAAGACAGTTGTCGGGCTCTCTTCTCTCCGCCTTGCCCTTCTCCTCGCAGGTGATGGAGCACGCGCGGGGACGGCGGCTCGTGACGACGCGGGGCCGGTTCTAGGTGAACAGATGGTGATGAGGCCTGTTGCTAGGCTGAAGGGCCTGAAGAATTTCGTCGCTAATTCCACATTATTTGCCTCGCTGCCACAGGTTCTCCCCTCGCTCTCCACGGGCAGGGAAACACAAAGGAAGGGTAGCGGTGGTGAGAGGAGGGGATTGAGGGATTGTGGGGTTAGAACGGGCTCAGCTGGAGGAGATCACCTGGGTCTTTGCAAAAAAAAGTGCAAAATTAGCATCTGCGGTGGTTGCTAATCTTGAATAAAAAAGCACTACAATAAAGAAACGACAACTTATGATCGCTGCATCATAACCAAAATCACACGGGAGCTCAAAATAAGTTTTCTAAAGTCCTGAAGAAATTGTAAAAATAAGAAGTCACGTGTTTCTGCTCTGCATCACTTTCTCAGGAGGTTGCTGTTGTACTTGTCAGCCTCTCTGAATCACGTCTGACTGCCTAAAATATAAACCCCAAAATCAAACGTGACAGTGACGCAGGAGTTCAGCCATTTTTATCGCCGCCAAAGAATTCATGCTCGCTCTCTTATCGTACAAACGCGGCACAAGATTTTCTCCAAAGCGGTCCACTTCAGAGGATGTTGGAAAAGCTTCTCCCCACTAGGTAAACAATCGGGCCTGAGAACAGACTCTTTCTCTGCTCCGTCTCCAACAATCACACCAACCCCGACCGCAGAGGACTTTTCCCCCTCTTCGCCTCCTCTCCTACCTTCTCTCACTTATTTCTTTCCCTCCACAACACAGACCCCCCTCTCCCACCCCCACCCAAAAGAAAAAGAAAATCGCCAGCTTTCAGCACACACTACGACCCTATCTCTCTGTATACAGGACCCTGTCGGCCCGTTTCCTCTGTCAAACACCCCCAGCCTCCCCTCCTTTTTTTTCTTTTTGTTTGCTTTACTGTAATCATTTCGCTGGCCCAGAAACGTGTGGGTGTGCTGGCAGCCGTACAAAAACGAGAGGCAGAGAGAAAGAGAAGTTACATGGGAACTGAGTTAAGGTTGAATATTTATTAGAAGAAGCCATCTGGCGTCGCAATGTCTGTACAAAGAGGGCTTGCTCTCTTCTTGTAATAGTCCTCCTCCTTCTCCTTCCCTGACTTTATCTCTCTCTCATTCTCTCTCCCATTTTCTTCATTTCCCCCTGTGTCCCAGAGAAAATATTCAGCTCCAACCACATGCTCGCAGAGCCTTTCACATAATCACAGCATTATACCATTTCAAAGAGTTGCTAATCAAAGGAAAGAGCACAGAGATATTTTACCCTAAATGGTTTACTTTGCTGCTCACGGGGGGGGGGGGGGGGGGGGGGGACATGCAAAGTCATCACACACCTCATGTTTGTTGTAGCCACTTCACAGAACAAACTGGAAGTTTCCCTTCTTTTTTTTTTTTTCTGCCTCCCTCGCCTGTACATACATGATGAGATGTTTTGCAATCAGGGCCAACAGCAAACCACAAGGCGCTCCGTGACAGACATCTGAGCTGGAAATAAACGTTTAAGCAAGTCTCCACCGAGACAAATCATATTTGTTGGCAGATCGCGTAGCAGCTAAAGACGGAACGCGAGGAAAGCCAAACGTTGGATCCCATTTAAAAGTTGTCGTCTGTTAGACGAACGCGCACATCTGCATTCCCCGTGTTTTCGAGAACATATACCTTTAAAAACGAGAATGTATGCATGTGTTTTTTTTGTTTTTTTACAGTACGTGCATGATTGATTGCACATGTGTATCGCCTAAACGCATGCAAACACGTGCATTTCTCTCTGTGCACAACCGAACTTCCTGGTCGGAGATGCAACAAGGAGTCCGGAGGGAACATGAGGACGAAGTGGCCGCAGTTCACACAACAAATCCCCTCGGGAATGTTAGGAGTTCCCGCAAGAATGAAACCTCCTCTCAGGGAATTTCGAAATACATCAGCATGCACGCTCATTCCTCTAAAAGCATATGTGCAGCCTCAGCGGTCGCAAAAGTAAGATTCAGAAATCTAAAACAGATCAGAACAGCAGAAGCAATGACTTCAAAACGCTCAAACCGTATTGAAATCCAACCCTGTCGGATCTAGAACATGATAACTCGAAAGTCGTCCAACTCCTCTCAATTTAGCTTGCATCAGCTGTCACAAAGATATGGGTTATTTGGGCTCAGAAATCCTTTCTAAATTGAGACAAAGTTGGCAAAACAAACAGTCTAAATAAACAGAAAGGTCTGTTTGGACATCTAGAAGAAAGAGATATGTGATGACCAAAATTAGCCTCTATCAAATCGGACCAAAGCGACCCGTGTTCAACATAGTCAAATATGAAATAAATCACCTTTATGGGGAGGGAAAACCACGGACATATTCAGAAAGATGACTTTTTTTTTTTTTCTTCTTGCTGTCCCACTTCCAGTTTGTATTTCTAATTAAGTCTCAATTTAATTTCTGCTTTGTCTTCGTAAATATTTAGAACTGTTATGACAACAACTATTAAAGACGCGACGCCGTGATTCATTTGATGCCGAATTAAATATTATCGAGCCTTTCAACTGAAGGGGCTGTATGCAAATGACACGTCTTGAACACAGTGAAACACATTCCTTGTGGTGTTTGAAGAATGTATTTATCTGGATTCAAGGTCAATAAATCGCAGTATCTAATCAACACTAGTGTGTTATTAGCGCCTTCAAAGCATCAATAAAGTTTGATTCATAGATCCTCAGCAGTTTCCAAATTGTTGCCATGACAGTTCAATACAGCTGCTGAGAAAGAGCTGTTGCACCACCACAGACAAATGATCCCTAATTTAAGTTGACGACACTCCTCCACTCTGGAAAACACGACGGTTTTTATTGCCAATTTGGTCTCGAGTGGGACTCGATGTTTGGTTTTTGTCTCGCATCGTCTCGCTTGACTATTTGGTCTTGCAGACCTCGCTTTTGTGTGAAAGGCAAACAAGTTAGTGTCTGTGCGAATCCACCGCCCACTGTAAATGATAAAGACACGAGCTGAAAACAGGAAGATGATTTTCTTTCACCAAAAAAAAAAAAAAAAACCAAAACAATTATGCGAAATATGATACCCACCAGTAGAACCGTGTTTATATTCGTTTATGTCTTCTCATTGGCAGCAGATGAACCAAATCCCACAGCAGACAGCCTTTACATGCAGTATATCTCCTAAAGTCTGAAAAAAGGCTAACCCAGAGTAACTGTATTAATCCTTTAGAATTTATTGTGTTAATTGAAAGGATTTTTCCACATTATGAGAGCTATTACTGAGAGCAATATAGTTGCATTAGAATTGGAAGAAATGAGTCGGGGATGTTTATGCAATGTCTTCCAGTTTGCAGGCATTAAATAACATGCATCCCAATTATGGCAGAATAAAGCAAAATACTTCATCTCCATTCAGGAATATGAATGCTAATTTTATGAGTGGAAAAAGGTGCCAAAGAGGTAGTACCTTTGCCAGCACCATGAAAAATGGCACCAATTAAAGCTTAACTTGCTTGTTTTCTCCTAACATACATGTTTTCATAACTCTGAAATCAAATAATTGCTCCTCTTTATATCACGCACAATAAAACTGAAAATATAGCTGGAGGATTCTGATCATTTTAGAGGAATTTAGGTACTCTGAAAGAGAAAAAAAGAAAGAAAGAAAATGCGCAAAGCCAGACTCATATTCGAGGTTCCTTCAAGAAAGAAATCCAAGAGGAGAAGTGCCTCGTTTATCTTTTCAGGCTTGGGAAACGCACATGATTTCATTTTTGTGATTATATGCCAAGAGTAGCACGCTGGTCCCTCACAGATTATATGAAAACAGTGTACGTTTCTGCAAATAAATATAAAAACAAAACCCAAAAAAAAACAAGTGTTTGTTTTGCCTGAAGCTGTGGACTTCTTACTGCCGCCTCCGCCCAGCAGAGCTTCACAAGGCTGCAGACTGTGTCCAATCAGCCGTATTTTTAAGCAACACCAAGTCAATTAAATTTAATTTATAGGTTATTGTAATTTCTCATCACGCACTGAAGTACAATTCGGTGGCTTATTACTTCAGTAGCTGCTTATACATTTCCCACCAACACACACACACACACACAAACAAACACACACACACACACAATAATATCACACACTAGACTGGATGTTAATCAATTTGGAGAACTGCCCGGATTGTTTAAACTGTCATCACCACCCATCACTCCACCGCACTCTCAGGAATTTGATATCTCCAGGGGAGGCGTTCTTCCAATACACACACACGCCACACACACACACACACACGCATTCATCACACGAGCACACAGACACTCTGGGATGATCACATCACACAAGACTGGAAAGTAACGCCTCCACCTAGAACTAGTCTTCCTAAACAAATCTATCATTATTGCCGATGCAACACGGGCGCTTTATTACCGCTGCCACGTTAACATCCTCGCCGCGTACGGCTTTGGGGGCAGGTTAACTGAAAACCTGATTTTGGGGATTGATTCGCTAAAAGTGTCACACAAAAGGAAACCACAGCGGGAAATGTACATTCTTTCTCTCATCTGGATCTCTTTAGACGCAACTCAGAAACAGTGCAGTGTTCTTACACAGAGAATATGCCTTTTTAACCTGATTCCTCAAGGTGTTTCTTCATTTTGATTGTCCTCTCACCGCAGCAACTATGTACATTCGGCTACCAGGAAGGTTGTTTAGACCAAAGTGCTGTATGGAATAAACACAGATCTGTGTGGAGAGCCACTTTATGCAAGAACTCAAACTAATAAGGTTGTTAGAGGTATTAATTCATTCGCTTCTATTTATTGTTCTGGAGGCACACGGAGACACTGGTCGCATTTTTTTACGCAATAATAAAAAGCCACGGTGGTAACGCCGCATCCACCGGGCATGCGACGGTGACTTGTAAACTCTGGCGCGGTGGTTTTTATTGTCTTTCTTTTTTTTTTTTTATATCCTTTACATTAAGACCTCTCGAGCGCATTAAAACTCTCATCAGTCAAACGTTCTCGTCAGCCACCTGTAAAGCACTTCAAATCGGGCGCTAACTCAAAGAAAGGTGTGATGCAAATCAACTTGATTGACTGACGTTCCCCGTCAGTCGACGGTAATTGCAGCAACTTATATGAAATTCTCACTTTTTTTTTTTCTTCCTGGCAGTAACAACAAGGCAGTCACACCATGCAATTAATTCCAAACTGCATTGTTTTTAAAGTGAGATCAATCTGCAACGATGTGTAATTGTAGCTCTAGCTTTTTTCCTGCTTCTGCTTAACTACCCGCGTGTCAACAGATTCATTAGAAGACACTTTATGGAATCACATAAATGGCTTATCTGTGCCATTTTTATTACTTGGAACTTGGAAAATTGCTCCCTGTATCGCAGCGGTGTCAGTCTAAAAAAAATCTAGGTTGAGTTCTTGTGTCTGTGGCTTTTTTTTTTTTTTTTTCTTTGTTCAAAGGCCCGGAGGTTAAGTAACTCTAGCCTTCTATGTCTTCGACAATTGAACGCAGAGCTCAGAGGAGTGTGGACAATTGCAAATAAAGAGGTTATTCTCCAAAGAAATAGGCCACAATTCCTCTCCATCTGCTCAAAGAGGAAGCGGAAAAAATAAGAGATGTCTGTAAAGGTCGACGCTGCAGGTCACAGGCGCCGCAGAGCAGGTGCGCAGTAAGTCGAGGGTTCCGACGTTTAGAAACGTGTCTCTTGAAGGCACCGTTGAAAAATATGATGTCGCAGAAGCTTAAAAATGTCAGAAAAATGAGTGCTTGCTTTGAAAAAATCTCCAGACTTAAGTGACAGAACCTCAGTAAGTGCAGGGTTAAAACGCCGCAGCCGCCAACAAGAAAGTCGCTGCTATCAAAGAAATCACCTCCTATTCTGTCAACTAAAGCGATAAACTCTGAGGTTTGACAAAGGAGGCAACCGCTCTAATGTGACGGCGTCAGTGTCTTGTTTATTCGAGTGAAACCGCCGAAGCAGGCCGAAATAATTGGGCGTGCTCGCCGCTTCGATGGTCACGCCGACGACGTCGGATTGTCCAGCGCTTTCTGGAGATGGCTGCAAATGTTCCGCGGTGATCGCCCGCCAAGTAACTAACGCCGCCAAAGAAGCTGTTAGGAGTGGAAATGGGTCAAGATCAAAGTTACACTCGCTTCCTGTTGGGCTAGAAGGAAAGTGATCAAAGAGACGCTGGTGAAAAGGAGCAAAATTGTTTCATTTAGATTTACATTTACGGCATTTAGCCACACCCTGTCCAGATACCCTGAAAGCAACGCGGGTGATGTTTCTGGATGGTCTCCATTACAAGTGACTGTTACATTAAAAGTAACTGGAAGTGGCAGGAGGAGTGCAATAAATAATAATTGAAAAAAAAAAGCTGCAGAGAGTTGTGAGGATTTGTTTCACTGCGTGATCACGGCAGATTGAGAAGCCACTGAATGCAGTGCCAAAAACTTCCTTGAAACATAATCTTTCACAAACATCAGGAGAATTTTCATTATATTTAACATCACATCATTTCCTTTCCTCTCACTCAGTGCTGTTAGAACGGCCTGTGATGCATTAAATTATCTAATAAAAACACTCAACGGTAAACTTTTCTTTTTTTTCCCCCCACATATTTGATGTCTTTGAGAAAATAATACAATTAGAGAGGGAGATATGGGAAACAGGGTATGCCAAGGCCAGAAACCATGAGATTGTGTCTTCAACAGGTTCGTGATGGGAGACGGGCAGTGGAAGGTCAATATCTTGTTTTTTCTTCTTTTTCGCAGAGGCGCAAAAAAGAAAAAGTTTCAGCCAGTCTGGGTTACAGTTTACGCTTCCTGACCCTTCCATAACTGAAGGGAAAATGTGGTTAATAATGAAATGTACAATAAAGACGCAATCTGTCATTAAAGCTCGCTTATCACCAAAGCTTTGTCTGCCTGACGCCGACGCTTCAGCCAAAGCCGCAGAAAAAAAATTGTTTTAATGACAAGATTTTGCCTCCCCAAATAAGAAACAAATAAAATAAAAAAATAAAAAAAGCAAAGACAAAAATCTTTTGAACCCCAATAATAATGGGAGTGGGTGTGAGTCAGGTCACTTATCTCAGCGCTTGATGATCTTTGGCGCCAAGGCTATTCTTTTCTTTCTCCTTCCTTTCAAGTTATTGTTTATCTGCTTTTTCCCCAGCAATTTACAAGTACAGTTAACACAAACTCTGCCCCGGTTGTAAATTATTCATTTCATCCGTGGCAGGGCCCTGTCCTCACAACTCTGGAATGCAATGCCATTTGATTACCGGCGTGGGCCCTCATTCAGTTTGGTTCCTGCCAGAGCCGGAGATCCACCTCCCTAATTACCAACGTGAATTGTTCGTGTTTCTGCCGCTGGAAAGGTTTCTCACGCTGGAGCTCTGCAGCCAGAAATGAGTGCCATGTGGGGAGAGACTGTACCCGACCACAGCAGAGAATTCTGAGGTGGCGCTGACGCCTGGGAGCCCGCTACGGCAGCTCCCTGTGGCTGCCAGAAATCCACCACTCTATTCAAGTGTTAGATTTGTTAGATTTAAGAGAGCCTGCTTCTAAGCCTCCTCTGATCCTGGCACTGATTTATATCTAGGAATGCTGATGACAACTTTCTGATGTATAACAGGATGAATAAATGCTGTGGGAACCAAATATTGTTTTGGTCTTCTTTGTGGAGCTGCATATGGAAGGTTAAGTGGTGTCTCAGCAGGGACACATCACTCTCTTTCTCCTCTCTGTTCGCTTGCCAATATTGGTTTTTTAATCAAAATCACATGCCAGCGTAACTGATGTTCGCCGATATGTTGAGGTGATAAGACTTTACTCAGCTCACAATACCAGTGTCAGTCTGTAAAATCGGCCCTGAATCCTGCTCTCACCCTGATTTAAAGAGTTCCTGAACCATAAAAGAAGTTCAGTCTCATAATGGTCTAGATGGAGAGTTTTTTGGAGGATTTTCCAGCTCGGAAAATGTTGCATTTTGGGAAGAAATTTGTGTATTTGGATTTTTTTTTTTTTTTCCAGCATTGGTACACAAACATGATCACTGCCAGTGAATCCAAACATCTCTTGCAGGTTCAAATGGAGGAAAATAACCAATGGGCTAGTTTTAATTGACTTCATTAAGAATGAGCATGGTAGGAGTAGTAATATTGTCTGTGTAACCACAGTCTGATCTTATTCCTCCCTGCTCTAAGAGCTACAGTGACCAGCTGCTTCAGGAAACTACTAGCCTTTTTTAAAATTAAATCAATATATCTGTGAGGTGTTTTAAAAGATTTATGTCTTCAGTAGGAACCGGTGGGCTTCAGGCTCAGACCCAGGCAGGTTCCAGTGAAAAAAGTGCTCACTAAAAACTCAAATGTGGAAATAAAAGCAGCAATTAGGCCAGATTTAATGCAAAAAAAAAAAGAAAAAAGAGCTACAGTGGGCCACCGAGCAGAAAAGCCAAGCACCTGAAATAAACCATGCATGTTGACGCCGCAGCCCAGATGGACATAACAAGCCCAGTGATGGCACGGGATCGTTGAATGCGTAATCCTCGCCAGAGGAGGACGTGGATGCTACCGGTTTCTGAGAACACCGAGGGAGGCTGAGCATCCAGCTGGAACGTCCAAACTGATCCGGGAACACAGATGGAAGACAGTTCATCGCCGCTGAAGGGATGCAAGAACCAGAGTGTTTGAAAGTTTTCTTTCTTAGGCTTGCCCCGGTGTTCGCATCTAAACACAGCGCTTCCAACAACGTCAGATCTTATTTTCGCAGTTGCTTCGTACATCGGCCACAGTACCACTGCAGCTGCCATCGTTCAGAAACGCTGCTTTATATCCCATCCAACTCCCAAAAACTGTGAGTCAAAATGTCCATTCTTTCACCTATTATCTGCAACATAAGCCAACATCCCCGCCGCCTGATGCCATGATTTGGAGAAGAAGAATTCTTTTTTCACTTAGAAAAGATTTGTCTAGGGCAAATGTGGTGCGGTGCCAAACGGCGAGGGAGGAATATGAGTTAGGAGGCGCATATCTCTGGGCCGAGATCAGAGCACACCAAATATAGGCCACATCCAGTTGAATTTGTTGCAATATAATGAGAAAGGATGTTCCTCTAAAGTGGATGTGAGTATGCTCATTTATTACTTAGAAAGTTTAGCGCCCTTCACTTTTCATGTGAAAGTTGGAGAAACTGCCTAACAGAGTCAGCCAAAGAGGCCCTTCTCTCTTCTTGAAAGGACCCTTAGGTATTCAACGCTTCAAATTTCCCCATCGCAGCAAAAAAAAAAAAAAAGGATAGTTCCACTAGAGGAAGATGGTAATTTATGATAGAGAGAATCCACCTTTCCCCTCCAGACTTATCGCCTATTTTCCCAGACGCCTGCTCTAATAAGAAAGAAACATTGTGACGCGCACGCAAGTTGAAAGGAAAATCCAATCGTGGGACACATAAAGGCGAGTGACACATCTGGACAGAGCAGAACCAATGCTATCTATCCACCCAGCATCCACTCCCATCCCCTCCTCTCCAAGTGGTGCTCTTCATAGGCGACACGATCCTCTCTCCCAAACATGTGTCCGAATTATTTCACACCGCATCTTTTTTTTTTTGAGCCCTTCCCCATCCCCCTCGGCAACCCCCTCTCCTCCATGTGTATGGCGTGGCAGCATTAACCATTAACGTGTCACTTTGCGGACGGGGGCTCTGGCTCTGAGAAGGGGAGTGAATAACCTTTAAGGACCAGGCGATGACTTCGATAATGAAATCTGCTTTCTTAGCGGGCCTGTCAGGGCTGTCAACAGATTTTACAATCTGTTGCTCAAAGGAAGAAGGCGAAAAAGGATTGAGGGGGAGAGAGGGGAAAAAAAAAAAAAAAAAGTGTCCTTCAAACCCGGGAGGTGTAAGGTGGATCCTGCACCTCGACACTGGATTAATTCAATTTGGACATATTCAGGCAGAAAATGAAATTATTAGCAGGTTGCTACGACGAAGGTGGCGGGCGGCGCAAGCTGCAAATTAAAGGAGAAGTGTCACAACAGACTCAGCGGATGGAAATGATGTGACACTTGGGTTTGTTGTCGACGCAGGAGGTCGGGAGTCAGGAAAAATCCACAGATTGGGGGTGTGGTGAGGACGCAGGGTGTGTTCGATAAAAACATAAATAAGTAAAGTAAAGTTATAGCTGGTGCTGCTGAGAAATCGCAAAAAGTGATACTGCAGCCTGCGTTTTTAGTTTTAAAGTGCACCACATAGCACAATATCTCATGTAGTGCTCCAATTAATATTCATAATACTCATCAGATCTACATATTTGTAGACTAGACGCAGACTTCATGTGCTTGAATCTGAGTGACTCCTTTTTCTTCTCGCTGTCGGATGATAAAGCCGCTCGTTTTTCGCTTTGGGGTCTTTTTTGTTGTTGTTGTAAAGACGTCACATTGCGAGGAGACCTCTGTGTGGTCTACATTCACATGAGCTACACCCTGAAAAAATTGGTCGCAGCGAGCAGCCAAGATCCATTTTCCTTTGGCATCAAGTATAACCCCCCACACCCCCACCACCACCACCCCCCCACCACCACCACCCCCTCCCGCGTGCGCCCGACACGTCGACCCACGGAGCGTCGCTCAAAGCGTAAAAAAGAAAGAAAAAATAAGTAGCGTCCTCGCTCACTTGAAGGCCTGCTCTTCAGAGGAGCACATTCGGTAGGAGTGTGCCAGGGAAATATTTGCTTTGAATCATCAGAGGACATGATTTCATTTAAAGAGCTCTTTGATGGAGGAGGGTGGGGGGGGGTGGGGGGGGGTGGGGTGGGGGCACTCCTTCCTCGCCTGTGATGTGGCTCAGCTGAGAGCGAAATCATTCAGAGCGCTGAAGGAGTGATACCGGTGTTTTTGTGTGAGTGTGTGTGTGAGTGTGCAGGCACAGGCCGGTTTTAGTGTGTGTGAAATAAAGACAGATAGAGCGGGGAATGCTAGCTCGTGTGTGAGTGCACATGTTGTTGAAGTTTGCACTCCGTGAAGGGAAACCGGTGTGAGGCCTGTTCGAACACCTTCTACGCTTCACCGACAGGAGTTGGACCGACCAATCAGCTTGCTTGGTACATTTTGGGTATCGAGCAGGCTCCTCTACAAGCTCCCACTTCCTCCTGACATCCGTCCCTCTGTATGTTTGCATGCATTTAACTGCACCTTGAATCAATCAACGCGCAAATCAATCAAGACGCCTCCAGAATCTGCATGTGAAATCAATCAAAAAGGCAGCCCGTTGATACAAATTCAACCTTCGCCGTGCGTCATATGACTCAGATGATTGCTAAGCACCTTCGCCGTGGTGCATTTGCGTTAAACAAGTAAGAAGGCTGTGAAATAAACTAGATGTGATAAAGGATTCCACCCTGCTGCAGCCCTAACTCTGTAATTGCATTCACAGGCTCGTGCACCTGTCTGTTTTCTTCTTTTCACCGTGTTTCCTTGTGCTTTCATGCGTCTGCGCGCAAGGCTCGTGTTTGTCTCCCGTGCCTTCCGATGGATTTGTTGCACACCTCGCCTGTTAGCGGAGTCGACAGCCCACTGATCTCCCATCAAACCGAGCAGCGCTGCAGGTACGGCGTGTAAAAGGCTTTGCTTTGAGACTACCTGTCATCACACATCAGGAGATTATGGCGCTTTGCTCTCTCTCGCTCCCTCCCTCTCTCTCTCTCTCTCTGCGCTGAACACACAGCAGCTACTACACCATCTGTAAAACGTTACATCAATGAGGTACATATCTCAACACGGAGCCAGAGATAATCTTTGGCATTTCAAACACAGAGGCACGATCGCGTCATCGTTGCAGCAGGCCTCTCTGCTGAGTCGGCCACCGTGTACTCGAGCGCTCACATAATGCCAGATGCCGGTGCCATATGGGAAGCTAAATTTATCATCTGTTTTTTAAGAGTAGCGGCATCTCCATTTTCAATTTCAGACTGTACTGTCACACCATCAATTCAGGCCTCTGACACATGAGAAGATAAAGGTGGTGATTATGTTTATCGAATCTCAAATTAAAAGAGGAATAACATACTGTGATTGTAAGTGATTTGTGACATGTGTTACTTTTAGAACTTTGCCATCAAAACTACATAAAGTGTTGATGGGGAATCTTTCTTCCTTCTTCTTTGTTTTTTTACTTATTTTACAGCATTATTTTCCCTTCATCCTTGCAGAGTATTTCTCATATCCATGACTGAAGGCAAAACAGGAAGTACCAAGCCATTATTGTAACCAGCGTGTTAATATATTTAGACCCAGAATAGAATAAAACGTAAATGATCATTTCTACAATAATCCTCAGTGACCCGTGAGGGCAGCGCATCTCCCCCGCCCGCCCCACCGCACCCCCCGGGGCAAGTCTTAATGCGCTCTGGTGTCTCTCTGCTCGGTGCACCGAGGTGACGTCCGCAACTACATAAATCTGATTTAGAGGGTTTTGCACACTGAATAAGCAAACACATGAGCGCAGCATCACCTCGCATCAGGACGGGGAGGAAGATGGGGAGGAGGAGGAGGAGGAGGAGGAAGGTGGTTCCTACCAGAAACAATCAAGGAAAGTGGTCGCGAGAAAAAACAAAAAAACAAACAAAAAAAAAAAAAACGGAGATCTGCTTTCTTTTAGATGTGTACGAAAAAACAAGAAATTTGAACGATGGAATTTGTAGATTAGAAACAGAGGCTGCATTACATACAATCATACTAGGATTGTATTTTAAAATGATCTACCACTGCGTCCTGATCTGCAGCTCAAAAGGCATTTTTTTGGTTGGAAAACAAAAATTTTTTGGACATCCCGGTTACAGAAAACCACTTCACCGCCTTGAATAAAATATTCGTTTTCACTTATCCTCGATATCAGTAAATTTTGACCTCCAAATCACCCGTTTTGGCGCTCACTGGGACAGGAAGAAGAACTACTTTCCACCTTAGAAGATAGAGGGAAAAAAAAAAAAAAACGAGTACCAGTGAAATAAACAAATATTTGTTGTAATGGGATGATCTTTATCAGGAGACCTGGGACCTAATGTAATCAGGAAGATTTGGCTCATAAATTTCAGACATTACAGACTCTGCAACAAAGTGTTGTCCTCAAATTTCTTATTTTGTCTGACCAACAGACAACATAAAACCCCCCAAAAAGAGCCAGAGCAGGTGTGATCAAACCCCTCCCTCAGATTCATAAAGGCAGAAAAGGACGGACAAACAATAACAAAGCGAGCAGCTGAACTCGGCTGAATGACGCCACTTGTGTCGTGTTGCTCTCTATATTGAAACAGCACTTGAATCTAACTTCATCACAGCCCGGAATGTCAGTGGTTAGGAGCAGTTATGTGACCACAAGAAGATCCAGATCGCTTCTCCGCCGACGTTCGGGGTCTAAATGATGACGCTGATGAATGTCTACAACCTCTCTGCTGCTTTTGCTTGTTGCAGGCAGTACTGATGTTATTGCTCCAACGCAGCTGTATCCCGTTTTACGCTCTCCTCCTGCGCGAGGCTCTGCTCTTTTAATCATCTTGTCCACTTGCTGCATGTGTTCGGCTTTGTTGCGAATATCTGGTTGCCATGTATGTGTTTTAGCAGGAGTTCGGCCTTATGGGATGACGCCGACTTGAACTAAATTAAACACGACTGGGTGCCAGGAACAGGAACGAGTTAGGCAACAGGGAGAACATGTAAAAAGGCCAGACGGGTTTTTATTTGGAGACGGTGACTGGGTCGGACAATTGGTGCTAGTTGGAGAAGTGAGCAAATGTGAAATGAGATTATTTTGCATAATGGCAGCGGTGGTGGAAGTGGCTGAAAGTTGCGCAGACAGGCTCGTGACTGGAAGGTCAGCGGTTTGAAATGAAATGCCTCCTGAGAAAAATGACAAAGCTCTCCTTTATCACAAACTTTGCTGTCACTGTGCCCTCGGGCAAGGCACTACGCAGGGAGGCGCAGAGATTGTACAGAACAGGTCACTGTAAACATAGCATGAACATGAGGCTGGGCGTTGCTCGGAAAAGAGAGACTTCATGCTCAGAAAAAAAAGTGTGAAAATAGGAACGAGTGACTGTCTGCACCTTGTCAATAAAGAACACACGGCAGGACTAACATCTCCCCGTGCACTAACATTAAAACAGAGAACATGACAATGAAGATGCATTGCGCTCCTGATGCTTTAAGGTGATGTTCACACCAAACGGCAGATGTAAATCGAGAAAGAAGACAACCATTCCGGGACAGATTGAGAACTAAAATTGGCCACAAATCATGAAAATGTGGTAACAAAAAGGACGTTAATGCTTCAAGTGCTTTAAAATGTTCATATCTGCACTTGGATGTATCACAATCGTTTGTTAATTTAATGCAGATCGAACGTACTGATGATTGAAGACTCTAAAGGTGTCCATAAACAACTACTGTTAATTTGAAGCCGTATAAAGCCAGCCACCATTATAATTATGTATCATCTTTTTTTGTTCCATTTATAAAGATGAACTGTCACCAAGTCAAACTTCAACATTTTCCCATGTTTTTCTGTCTAACCGACTAATGGGAACAACAGTTCTTGAAATTGGTCCACCATCGACTGCTGAGTAATTCTTGTAATGTCCGTCCAATTGAAAGTGCTTGTTCTTGACAGGCTCAGATTGTTACGTAAGTGTCTTATAACTTCATGGAAAAGACCCAGCACAGAGTTTTTTAAGAGCGAGAGTAAGGTTGTTTTTATTTAACCAGAAAGCAGTTATGTCACTCTGTTCCAAGCCACCAGACTCCATTGACAAAAACAGCAATTTTAACTCACAGAACCCGAGTTGCTGGTCCACCGCTGCGTCGATTGGTTGCTTTGTGTGCTTTAAGACGTTAGTTCACATCTCGAAAAAAACACCAAAGTCAAAGCGCCGTTAGTCACTTAGACACAAAAACGTCGACGTTTCCCGTTATTACAAATTAAAAACTGCATTTTTCATGCCTCACTGACAAAAGAGAGAGATGAAAATAGATAATTAAAACACTCTCCGGCTTAAATGATGCTTTTCTGAGCTTTGAGGGTTTGGTGAACCTACATTTTGTCAGCTGGGCATGTCCATGAGGGTACAAGTGCAAGCCAAAATTTATGGCCCAGCGCCGAATGCCAATGCGAAAACATCCGCATGTGCAGACACCCAGAGGAGCATAAACACAAACATGTGCAATGAGGTCCATTTTTGGAAACATAGAAGCATCTTTATATAAAATGAGACCTACGTTACGTTACGAGCTGCTTTGAATAGAAACGTCACAAGTTAAGAGTAATTTGTTTTGGCGTTATTTCAGTTACAGAGCATTTCCTGTGTTTTATATGACATTTATGCAACATTTTGACAGGTTTAAAAGGTGTTTTATCACAAAATGCAACAATCAGACTAATATGCCATAAACCCGAGCAACTATCCTGACAATTGTGCCGTGTTTTAGTGTTTAAACACTGGGCCAAAGTGTAGCAGACAGGCTTGTTGCTGTACTTGATTCAGTGTTGGTTCGGTTTAACATTGGCTCTATTTTTAGCCTGACATCTGAAGTATCCATGGAGTCTAAATGTGGGAAAAGCCTGTCCTCCTTCCTCCCTGGGTGTCTGATGTTTCCCAGCAAGCCCTGCTGCAGCCCTCTCTGTGTGTGTGTGTGTGTGTGTGTGTGTGTGTGTGTAAGAGAGGGTGAATCAGTGTGGGTCTGTAAATGAGAAAGTCTACATGTGTGTGTGTGTGTGTGTGGAGAGAGTCTGGGTGTGTCAGAGTGCGTGCACACATGTGCCTGTTTGACTGTGTGGGAGAGTTTTTACGTGTGGGTGTGAGAATATGTGTGTGTGTGTGTGTGTGTGTGTGTGTACATGCCTGTGTGTCTGTATCAGAGTAGAGGTGTGTGTGTGTGTGTGTGTGTGTATGTGTGTGTTTAGCAGTGCATGGAGACCAGAGGACTGTGGGAGGACTTCCTCTGTGGATCCTCTCTGTTTTCTTTTCAAAGAATGACATTCCTAAGCTGTTTCACTTTTCAGGCAGGAAGTGGAAACCGGCCAAAAATGATTAAAACCAGGAACGGCAACATAACAGCTCGAGCACCGCCACAGAGTTTGGAGTGTTGACACAAAGTCAAACAGTCATGATATACTGTTTAATAAATCTGAATAACTGGTGGAATAGCACATTTAGGTCTGGGAAAGTCAATCGCAGCTCTGGAGAAAGTCGGATATTCTTGCATTCTCCGCAACGTTCGTCGCAAACGACTTGTTTCTACATGTTGAAACTCTACCCTCTGTTGGTAAGAAATCCTATTTTTTTGTTTCAGGTGACTGAAAAATCATCCACGCGTCCCTGGTGGACTATTTGGTCCAGCTGTAAGTTGATAGTGTTTTATCACACGGCTAGTCGATTCATTTTTTTTTTAAAAAGGGGCCTCATATATCTGACGTATGCAAGGTTAGTTTTGGAAACGTTTCAGGTGGATAAAACACGTACAGTATGATTAGACCAGAGTCTTGTCACCGACCTTTATTACAGGTAAGTCCTGGATTATATTTTTCTGTAGTTCTGACTCCCAAACTGCCAGAATATCAACTTATATTACAAACTCTCTCGCCAAACACAACGTTGACATTGGACGGCTTTGCACAACCTCACTTCAGTGCGTGTTCGCTGCCAGTTTTAGCATGATATACGATTTACTAAAATATCCGTGCATTGCAGCTACAGTATGGTTAACATGGATGGATTCCCAGACGGGCCCGCCAGGCACAAGTCCAAAGGGTCAGGGCCCCTCGAAGCTAGAACCCCCTTAGGCTGTTATTACGCGAGAGCTGCTAAAACTCGACATTTTCTTACATGCTAATGTATCAGCAATGGGCAGAACCGATGCACCAGGGATATGATTTCCTTAAGAGTGAGAAAAAAAAAAAAAAGATCAAAATCAATGCAGCAAAACCAGAGATATCATCTTTTATCATTACTGTTGCCACATTACCCACAATGTAACTCAGTCACCGACAGATCCAGTCTCAGGTGTGTTATGTTAGCAGCGGTTAGCTAAGAGTGTCTAGCCTCAAGCAGAGATAAGAGCGGATGACAGAGATATGGGCGCTCCACACCGCAACATCGTTTTCGCTTTCAAACTCTTCAGAGCAACCGAAGTCGACTCGAGTGACATCACTTGAGGCAAACCTCTGGAGTTCCCCTTTAAGGACACACTGTTTGAAGCCCAAATGATAAACAGCACCAACTTTTATTGCCCGACAACGCGCCATTCAACAAGACATTTACCGCTCACTTCGAGACTACCGCCTTCAACTCGTATTTGCCCTCTTGACATATGTATGTACAAACAGTATGTGTAGGAGTCTCTGTGTAGCAGATGCATGTTTAAATTAATAAATACATACATTTATTAGTGTCATTTGCCAAATCATATGTGTTATTTCCATTTATGCATTAGCTGCTCTGACCATATGCATGAAAGAGTCATGTAAGCTCTAATTCCTGCATTGGCAACATTGCAAGGTCAAAGCAATCTACAGATGTCAAATATTCAAAATAAGACCGAGCATGTTGAAGTGCAAGGGAAAGAAACAAGAGGCAGAGCTCAAAGTCATAATCGTATTCATCAAGTTGCTCTACCTCGCTCCCAGCTCACCCACGTTGGTGTCAGTTTTTACGAGGCTACGCCGGATCAACAGTAAAGAGGTATATAGGGGTTTATTTTTAGACAAAACACAGTTAGCCACCCCCCCTCTCTCTCTCTCTCTCTCACTCTCCCTCTCTCTCTCTCTCTGCAAAGTATTTTTCCTTAAAAAATGCATGAACGGTGGTGGGGATTCAAAATGCGGCTCTCATGCATTGTTAACGAGGCTCTATAACCCTTCTCATGACTCCAGGTCGGGATAAGTGCAACCTATCCTTGTTTTCAAAACTTACACTGAAACACTGTCTCAGATTTGTGAATAATTGACCAGCACACAGATGTTGCCTGATGATGACTGTACTGTATGTGGGTTTGTTTTTTTTTCTGCACGATAAACACCATGACTAAGGACTGCTATTTGGTTTATTTTTGCTGTTTGTCTTGTTTTTCCACAGTTTGTCGCTCTGTTGTTCTTCACGGCTTGACGATGAAATCTGACATGATGTGACTTGATTACACTGGATCACTTTTTTGTTTAATTTCTGACCAAAATACACTGTTTGAATTGGACATTGTTTCATGTCTGTCACCACCGGGGATTTTTTTTTTTTCTCTCTCTCTCTGAAGCTTTATTAATTGAAGGTCTACCTCAGTCTCGGGGTATGACACTGAGAAGACGAAAAACAAGAAGACAGAAATCCTATATCATACAAAAACCGTGGCAGTGAACATGTATTGAAGTGAGGTTTTGTAAGGCCATCCAATGTCAACATTGTGTTTGGCAAAAGGGGTTGGTAATATAAGTTAATATGCTGATAATTCTTCAGTGTGGGAGTAAAAATGAGACAAAATATAACACAAAACTAAGAACTTGTGGGACTATATTTCCTGCTATGAAGGAAAAATTGGAAAGACCCTGCTCCAAGCTAGAAATCACCATATACATCAGCTGCAATGAAAGATATTTTAAATCTATCTACAAGTTGTGATTCTCCAAGGTAAGTTTTGCTAAAGATACCGGAAATACGGAAGTTTGATCCCTAAAAATGGTGAAATAGTGTATAGCGAGTTTCCTTTTATATCCCGATCCAAAATATTTTTTCCCGCAAAGGAGCTAGAAACACACCATTTGCTGTAAAGAGTGCAGCGCGGGAATAAAGAACAACTTCAAGAGGTTTGGTGTGCAGTACAAATTTGAACATCCACACCTTCTCAGAGAAAGTCCTGGAAGGTCATTTTGTCTGCTAAGCTTCAAAAACAGCTCTTAACTGTCAGCAGCCGGGGCTCTGCGGCGTGAAATCACCATTAGATTTTGATGCATTATACCAGACTTGGGTCCATTCAAGAGAGAGAGAGAGAGCGAGAGAAAAAAGTACTCATTAAAGTACAGAAATGACAAATTTTAGTTTAAGGCGTCATATTTTACAGGTCCTCAGATCGTGGGAGTTTTGAACAGTCTCCGTTTTGAAACTCCTCCAGTGATTCCAGTTGAGTAGAAGCCTGATTTTCTGTAAGCTTAGGTGATTTATTTGACTCCCCCTCTCCGGCTCTGTCTCCTCTTCCTTCGTCTTCTTCTTCTCTCTTTTTTTTTCTGAAGACGGGTGGGTGGGGTGGGGACAGTCGAATGAGGTGGTTATGATGAACCGTCACTCAGATACCGACAGCAGCTTTCTCAGCCACTCGTGCTCCGAGGAGTCCAATTGATAACACGGCTCTGTCAATGTCACGGCGTCACAGGGCCCTGTTTAAATGCACTCCCGGCGCTGTCGGATAAATCACATCAAACATCACTAACAGATACCCCCCTTTTCCTCCTTTGTCGGTAATTGCGGTATTCCTGTCCTCCCGTAGATGTTCAATCCCTCGATCCCTCAACCAATTGGCTCTGACAAGGGGGAAAGCAGTTCCTGTCAAAACTGTTAAAGGGGAGGATGATATTTAAGAGGTGTACAGGATAACAGATATCTATCAACCCTCTCCAAGCCTACATCATTTCTAAAGGATTGCTTGATCAAGATGTCTTCCTGTACTACTTCCCTGGCTGAAAGTAAAGTTATTACTCGGCCACGATGACTCCATGCTTCTTCGGTGAGAGGGAATGTGACAGGTAGAGAGCAGGGATGTGCAAGGCAGATACGCCCGAGGAACATGAATAAGTCAGGGGGAGGGGGTATTAAATATTCATTCTACCGATATCGCTCTTTGTCACATCCTCTTTAACAACAATGAGTACGGGCAGAGGAGGAGGAGGAGGTGGGTCCTTAAACTGGCGCTGGCTAGACATGTCATGCAGCATCAAGTCACGACTGGATATTTAACCTGAGGCGAGGAGGATTCGCAGCTAACTCGCACCGTTTGTTTTAACCTGCGTGCCGTGGCAGATGGGTGGGACTGCGTCTGCAGCTTTTCAGTTCAACGAAACATGACAGCAGCTGATTTTACTGATTAGCTCACCTTCTACCAGAGGAAGAGCCAGTCAGGGAAATTAGAAATCTTTTGGTTGAGACGCAAATCAAAAGTCTATCAGGAAATGCCGGAGAATGACTGCTTATAAGGACGTATGAAGGTACAGTTCAGGGCCTTGTTAATCTTGATCATATGTGTTAGTTTCTAATTATGAACCACTCAAAGGCCTTCTGTTAATCTTCTCTTATACTGTTGACGAAGACAAAACAAATATGCAAGTACGGAACAGCAACGCACGTGATGGATTTTATCTTGACGGTTCTTGTACCTTTGCTTTAATATCAAAGTCAACTAAACTACAAAGTTTAAAATGTGCAAAAGTCAAACTTTGTGCTTTAGTATTATCTTCCCAAGCGCTACACTGATTTGTGTTGTTTATCTGAAGCAAAAATCACCTCTAAAATTCCTCATTAACTGGCATAAAAGAAGAAATAGTTGAAGTTTTTTTTTGACAGAAAGGGATCAAAGTTTGGCTGCTGATTGAATAACTTCTCGGGTAACGCTGCAGGACAACATTACCCCAACAGATGTCTCAACACACGACGTAGCGATTCCATGGCAACCTCACGCTCAGATCATTTCTGGTCTATATCCTGTTTGCTGTTGATGCTGGCAGATATGTTGACCCGTCATGTTGCTTTGAAATTATCCTTAAAAGCCACATCAAATTTGAAGACACTTTCATTCGAAGTGAATCGGTGGCAGAGTGGTGGTAAGATGATACTTGCAAACAAGACATTGCCATGTTTCTCACTTCAGGTCCTTGATGTCTTGAGCAGGAAGGTGCGCTGTCCTGGAATGTTGCCCAGACTGTTGCCTGCTCTTATACTGGGTAATCGTACTGAACACATTTCACAGAACTCATTGCATTGATCCCAAATAGTCACATTGCTGATAAGATAAACTCTGTTGCACATGGTGGCCTATTTTTCAACCAAATGTCCCCATGGTTCTGCAGTGATCCCTGTAAATGAGAAGAGATTACACCCTATAGGGTTTTGACTCACACACACCGTATCTGGCTCTTGCACTGCTAAACTGCAGATTTCTCGAGATGCAGAGCTCCGGCTAGATGCAAACAATATTAATGCCGTCATCTGAGTCTGTTTTCTGATACCAATGAGTAATCTCCGCCACAGCAAACAACTGAGATGAAGACACGAGCGGCAGTGCCAAATGGGCACCTCGTAGGTGCTGATTCATGGCTACGCATTTCTGTAGCAGTGACAAATACAAATGCACATTTCTCAAGTACAACAAATAGCTTACGGCTACATTAACGAGCTGCATTCGGTCATGAAATATGTCCGAGCGGAGGAGAAGTGGGTAGGATAAATCCGGAAGGCAGCGCCGGCCTGCCAAGGCACGCAAAAGCTTCTCCTTGTTCGGCGACCCTTGCCGTCCACCACAGGAGCAGCACCAGAGCCAAACTTCATAATATTACAATGTAAATCAAAAAGTCAACATGAGAAAGAGGGGAGGAAAATCATAACGTACCGTACACCGTAAATCCTAAAATCAAAACTCAGCATCCTTTGGTTTCTAAATGCACTGCTGTCATAAAAGCATTTCCATCGACAAATGAGTCTGCGGGAAAGGTCAATAGTTAATTGAATAATCTATCACCTTGGGATGGACGGAGTGTACCACACTATGCAATCAATGACAGGCGCATTAAAAGGTCAGCCACAGACTTCCATGATAAGTCACCTGGTTAATGTTTTCTTTGGTTATACACAGCTCGAGGGTCGGTGGAGAGCAGCTAACAGGCCACTTTGGCCGCCAGCCAGGCTCATTCAACAAACACTGGTCAAATACCAGGTACAAAAGAGTAATGAGGAGTTTTGATCCTGCTGTGGATTAGATGTGAGCAGGGTGACTATTCTTGGAAACGGGTTCTCAGTAGTGTTGGAGTTATTAGTTGAGTAACAGAAAATGAATCAGCAGCACTCCCAGTTATTCATCAAGCAAAAATGCAAAAAAAATTATCTGGTTTTAGCTTCTCAAAAGAAACAATTTGGTTGTTTTCTTCTTTGGAAATTGATTATCTTTGAGTTTTAGACTATTGGTCAGACAAAAGTACCATGGGAACTCACAAACTTCACAATTGCCAGGGATTTTATGAATGATTCATCTTCACAAACACTAAAAATAATTCAAAGAGAAGAGGAAGTATGTACAACACGTATTTGCTTGCACTGTTTGTGGAAATCCGTCAAAAAAATAATTTCCTTTGTTAGCAAATAATAAAAATACAAGTCATAATAAAAAAAAAACATGTAACCATTTGCTTGTTTTCATACTACAAAAACACTGAGGGTATCTTGGAGGTTAAATGCTGTGAAAATGAGGAAATATTCAATTATTTTGTCTCACCTTAAAGCATAGAACAAACTGTGACGCCTTTGGGATGATGATATCAGGTTACATCAATAGCAAAGCTCGCATAAAACCTCCTCAATTTTTCATATGAGAGGAAAGAATTAAAATGTTGGAGCAAAATAAGTCTGGTTTCCACCGCTGCCGAGCATTACAGAAGTAACAGGAATACTCATTTAGAGCAAGAGCGGTGCATTTGCAGCAATATCATTGTGTCACTGTGTCACCACCGCATCAATTATAAATGAAGAGCATTTCCTTATAATGGCAATTTATTCCCATTCATGTGTGTACTTTTGCAGGAAGGTATGGCGGTCCTCTTTGAAACAAAGGAGGGATTGCAATGTTAACAGATGCTTCAAAGAAAGAAAGAAAAAAAAACAATAATTATGTAAATCTGAGACAGAATAATTATGGACGTATTCATTATTTATAGGTTTGGTTTTGCTTTGCGCTATCATAAACTAACTCTGAGCTGAATATGCGATTGTAGCTTTCTCCTTTAATTGTGTGTACACAGAATTATGTCATTTATTTCAACCACTGCTAACGCAATTTCATTATGACCATGGGGTAGAAGGATGGTGATTGCCAATTTGGTTCTGTGAGAAACTTCATTTTTTTCTTTTTACTTTCATATGCATGCATTTGTTTTTTCTCCGCACACATCTAAATGTTTACTTTGCTGGGAATATTACATTATAAAATCCATATAAATGAGTAAAATTACTGCTTGAACTGATGTAATGATGGCCCCTACCGAGGAGAATCTTATTGATGTAATCAGTGGATGGCACAAAGCAGCCATTTTTTCAGAGTAATTGGACGTGGTGATACAGTCGCTCATTTGTCTGGTGATGAGTCTTTGTTTAAAGTAATTGTAGCTGAAAAAAAGTGTGATTCCCAAACACATCCAACAGGTTTGTTACCGTCTGGACCCTTTTTTTTTTTTTTTTTTAAATGATGCATTTTATTTTTTTTAGCATGTGTTTAAGTCGTGTTGGGTTTTGAATCGGAGGCCGTTATTTCACATTGGTCAAACACGTTGGTCCACATCGACCTTCTGCAAACCGTCTCAGCATTGTTCTTAACTGATGTTTGAAAATGTAGAGCTTTGTATTGAAATTGAACTGTTTTAACTGCAATACATGTCTGGAACAAAGAGCCTTTTTACAGCCTCGGCTAACTCTGAAGCTAACGCAATGTTAGCGCGGGTGATTCCGAAGGGATTAAACGTGAAACGTGTCCGGTAAAACAAAGATAATGAAGTCGTTACGTCAATGCAGTTAACTGTTTTAATATTTAAAAAAGCTTTTTATTTATTATTAAATTATTTCTTTTCCTGAATTAAGTTTAGTGAAGTATGTAAGGAATATGAAGCAAACAGGTGCTGTGCAAACAATGGTGTTTATCTGTGTATCTGCAAATGTATATATATAATATATAATCTCTAGAATGGGTGATTCAAATCGGTATATACACATACCTGGACAAGTACAGTATGTATTTTTATATGTTCATATCAAATAACAGTAATAACTTTCCTTTGTTGGTGTAATAAGGAGAGCACTAATTTTAGGTCAGAGGAGGAAGGTGATGAGCGAGAGGTGACCAAACCTTGTGAAAATATGGAAGCTCGTCCATCCATAACAGTGGACGTTATTCTTTTTAAATGTACTGTACGGTGAATGACCTCTGTACACGTTCTAGTTCCTTCACGTTGACTTCCCTGTGAGATGGCTGATTTGAATCACCTGCCCTGCAGTCTATACTGTTTCCCTCGCGCCGACAGTGTGGTTTTACGCCGAAAAGGTGCTTAAATACACATCTGAGTGAGTGTGCAGCTTCTCCATGCTCCACTCATTTATAGAAGTAGCAGCAATTGAAATTACCTTTACAAACTGGTGTTTGTATTCATTTAAAAGTATTTATTAGCCTTATCGTTCAACCTAAGGGCCCAAACTTTAACCATTTATCCTATGAATAGTAGTATCTTATCAAAAGTTATCCTTTTTTTTTTAAAATAGTTGGTGTTTCATGTTCAAGAAAAAGCTCTTTATATTATCCCCATGAAGTGCAAACAATATCCCCAAAACACAGAAGTACCCCTGCTGAATTCTCGCAGAAGACATGGGCACTTGTCATGGAAGATCAGTTTTGTCGTTTTCCGTCTCTCTAGTGTTTTGAAGATGGACCTCTTCACATTGATCCTCTGTGGCGTTTGTTTGTCATCCCATGAACCATCACTGTCAAACCCAGAGCCGCTCTATTCCCGACGCGCCGCTCATCCCAAAGAGGGTTTAGACATACAATTAGCCACGGTTATAGCGGCATCAGTGATGCAGCGGTTAGCAGCTTAAAGAGTCCAAATCAACATCCCGTTCATCTCCAAACGGTGTCGATCACACGCAAGCGTCCCCTCCGTTTGAAAAGGACAGCGCAAAGTTTGGCCACAAACTGCCAAACATCTATTATTTTCAGTCCTCTGATGCGATGTGGCTTTCTTTAATAATTCATCTGCTACATCATGTCACGCTTGTCACTGAAGTGCTCCTCTGATCCCAGCGCTCCAATAATGACAGACGGATAAATAAGCTTCATACACTTTCATTTATACCTTCTACTTTGCGCCCTCGCCTTGCCGCGCCGCGCACTGCGAGCATCTGATACTCTACATGCGCTTTTCAGCCATTCATACGCCAGAGGCATAAAAAAAAGAAGAATAAGAGATTTAACAGGAGGGAAAAAAATGAATGAGGAAATACTAATGTCGACTATTCCATTTATATTGTCCGTGCTAAGTGTGAGCTCAGTCACTTTGAGGAGTGCCGCTCTCGAAGGCTCTTTGCTGAAAACGTCCATAACTCAATAGAAACTTGGCCGCGTCTCAGGCTGCTTCCCCTCTCCCGCCATCCTTCACGCAAATACTTTATGTGCCATCAACCTCCCTGAGATGGAGAGCAAAGCAAAAAGTAATGTCTGTTTCCTGTCCAGGAGATTCCCCCTCAGCAGCCCAGACTTCTCTCCTCCAGCGGATCTGTGTGCTGATAGAAGTTCTGCTGCTGATTGGCTCGCTTTGCTCTCTCTGGACGTTGATTTTGTAACTTTGCCAGACTGCATTATTGGCAGAACATTGAATTTGAACCATTTGCACTTGCGTTTATTTCCATGACAAATTGAATGATGGATAGCGCGGTAGATCTTAATAGCTCTTTATCAATTAAGCATGTCACTGAATGCAGCTGCAACGGGCCTTTTCGGAAATAATGGCTTCTTTCAAAACAGCTAACTGTTCTGATCTGCTTGATACTGAAATATCAAAAGTCAGTGCCAAAGCTGGCACGTTCAGATCTGCTTATCTTAAACGCGCTGAAAGTATTTGGTCTTCTGCTCCTTGTTGACAACATTGTTGTACATTCCAAAGCGTTCAAAAGTACTGTAGCTTTCACTCCGCAACACTGCCTCGACAGCCAGAGCGTTACACATTAAACATAAAACGTGGTGCAAATTTAGATTTTCCCATGAACTTTATAATTTACACTCATATAAACATAAATATGCTGCTTTTTTTTTTATTAGACAGTAGAGACAAATAAGAAACAGGGGCGAGAAGGGAATGACGTACTGCAAATGTTGCAACTGCATGATCAATGACTTCAACTCCCGTGGGATTACCCAACACAGTTTAGAGAGTGGTTAAAGTTTGGGATCCAGGCCGGGTTACATCACAACATTAAAATGGAGCGTACATATTAAAGGGACAGTTCGTCACTGGAGTTTGCTCGTTTTGAAGACAGCAAGTAAAGTCTTGACTTTTGAACTGTACTCTTCTGTTCAGAAAGTCGGCTCCCCCAACAGTTATTTCATGTACAATAAAAATTCATCACAGTAGCTTTGGGTGACGTGACTGACTGATCGCTGAGATTAAATGAAACGCCAACAGCCGCGTTGCCACATCAAACACTTTGTCCACTCCTACTTGAAAAGACAGATCAGAACATTACTGTCTTTCATGCGTCAGTATTTCCCCGCACCTGTGACGCGCGAGACAAATGAAGTCTGATTCTCCGCGGCGACTCTCGGCGCCGCATAGGTGTATCTCGGCCGTATCAGCTGGCCCTGATCACAGCATTACTCAGGTTAACACCACATCTCCACCTCCGCTGTTAGTTTTGCTCCGATCCCGGCCTCCTAATCCATCACATTTCCCATCCTATTGAACGTCCTCCTTTTACACGAAAGAAAAAAAAAAAAAAAAAAAAAAAAAGGCAGAAAGAACGGAAGGAAAAAACAATCACTAAAAGAGATACAAAGGCTGATTTCATCCATCTTACACCCCGAAGTAAATCTTTTCGAGGGGAGCGGAGATCTACGCCGCTCCTCTCCCCTCTCTATTTCAGAATTGCCTCGGAGCTCATCCATAACGGCTTTGCGGGCCCCCGGGTGCTCGGAGGGCCGGTCAGAGCAAACAGGGAATTGAATGAGGCGAAGGTAGACAGAGAGGAGACAGAAATGTCTCCTTGGAGGTCACGCCGGCAAAATTGAAAGTCTCAGGTATAGTGGGGCCTGTCGGTTTAATAAAATGGATAGAATTTCCATTTACCCTCAGCACCCCCCTTCCCCTCCTCCTCTCCCTCCTTAATGCATTGTTCTTGTAAGGGAGGGGCGCGAATGAGTCAGGAGCCGAGGAATACACTTTATAGACACAAATAATCGTAAATTGGGAATGTCACCTTTAAGCCAAGGCATTTTTATTATTGTTAGTGGTGCTGCTGAGTGGGTTTGATGCTTTATTCTCTCAGGGATCCCGTGTACCGGCACCGCTGCCCTCCCCGGCGTCTCTTCCCCACCTCCTCGCCATCTTTATCAGGCTCCCGGCGAAGGAGAGAAAGAGGAGAACGAAGGAACGGAGAGGGGACTTTAAGCTAACTTGCTTCTCCACTCCAGATACTTCTGGGTGATTGATGGCAGATAGCATGCTTTAAAATAAACCTATCCATTAACAGTGCTCACTGTTCTTTACTCTGGGCATTTACAGCTGTCTGCAGGCCGGGCAGAGTACATCCTATCAGGGTGTTGTCGGCAGACCTGGCCTTCGCTGTACAGGTGTAAGCTCTTTATTTACTGCTATTATTTGGATGTTACAAAGGCCCCTCTCTAGTTTATGGCGGCGACTTTATAGATCCTCCCTTCCGCTGGAATATTAACTGTCTCTCCATGATTCAATATGAGAGCACAAGGGCTCCTGGGAGCTGTAGACCAGAGCAGCGGATACAGGTACTTGTCTAATTGAAGTCTCCTGAGCTTTGAGGGTATAGACCATATAAATTGGACAGATAGCAAATGCACAAAGTATTGACAAATGTCTTAGAGCGCCTTTTTTTTCTCCGCCGTCCCTCTGACTGCTGGGCAACAATACTAAGCAGCATCATTCCCTATTCGACGGGGACGCGATGCGGCCGAGTCAAGTTCGGGGAAACGGACAAAGCAAAAAAAACATTCATATATTTAAATTAGATTTGCAACACTTGACTGACTCTTGCGTGTGCGCGGGAGTCAGACAGAGACCTGTTTACTCCCCTCCTGCTTTGCATTATATGTGAGTGCCTTGCGCAAATTAACGAAGGAGGCCCTCTGTATTTTCGGCTCCATGTTAATTGCAAGAAATAATATTAAGGATGTGTGACTCTCATGCCTGAGCATATTGCATTATAATAAGTTCAGGAACATTACCAGGGAACACAGCTTATTAAGGAGAAGCAAGGTAGAGGCTGGATAGAGATAGATTTAATTGTAATATACCTAATCCTGAATATATTATAAATTTGCATGCAAACCCCTATACAAGATTTGAATATTAATTGAAATATGCAGATGATGTATAGGGTTGTAATTATTGCTGATTTAGAAGTGTAATTGGATGAAAACTTTTTTTTTTTTAGTGGACTGTTCCAGCGATGTGCTGTGGTGAGAGATTAATATGCATATTCATGGTTGAATCTGCTGAACTCTTATTACTGACAATTGGTTTAGAGAATACGTTTGTGAGGCCCGGGTTGAAAGGCTGCGGGAAGACAATAGCGAACGGGGAGCATGCCGAGAAACAAATGTTTGGCGAAATGAAAAAAAAAAAAAAAATGAATATGAATATGAACAAAGAGCTTTGAGCAGGCTGGTTTGGAAAAGAGCTGCAGTTAGAGCTGTTACAGGACCATACCTGCGTGTTCAGCTCCTTTACTGCACATTTTATACATATATATATATATATATATATGTGTGTTTTCCCACTGTTACAGACAGCCATTGATTTCCATTCACCTCCCTACAGCACAAAAATCAATTAGCAGATAGAAGAAATGAAGCTTTGTGTTATCACTTCACTGTGGTCCTTTCAGACAGTTCGTTTTACTTTGACAGTTGCTTTGTAATAGATTAAAAGTAAATACTGACATGTTGGAAAGCAGTAGGAAAAAAAAAAAAACCCTTCACCTTCATCGCCGCGTTTCCATAAAAGTATTTTTGAAGCACTGTATTGGAAAAGTGTGCTTTTTTCTTTTCGAGATGGGAGATAATAAGCTGTGATTGATTTGATACATGTAAGTCCATGACTGATCAGCTGTTTCCTCATGGCTCCCATGGCTCTGCAAGACGTCCATGATCACTCCGCACAGATCTGATGTAACCGTCTTCGCATTCATACACGCATGTCATGTCCACGTCCTGTTTCGGGATTATTTTTTCACCGGTTGAGCTTCCGCTGCTGTTCTTTCAATGACGTCTACTTCTCTTCACCACCTGCTGTACTCCTTTTCTCATGAACCAGTTCTTAATATTTGCACAACAGTAGTTACTTGTTTCTACTAATGACTTGACATTTGGTCAAAATTTGATACATTTGGATGGAAACACTGCTTATGACTGATTTGAATTTGCATTTACAAGACCTTATATTCAAAATATCAAAAGTTTGAGGTGCGTAAAGAATTGACACTAGATGTTCACTGTTCTATAGTAAAATATACGTATTAAGCAAATTCCTGTCAAGGAACTTTTACAGAATCCTTCTGACATTACAAACCAGGCTCCTCTCCTTCCTCGCTCCTCTCTTATGACAACAGGTGGCTCTCTCTCTGAATATTGGATTTGCAGTATTTTCTTCTCTGCTACCTTGCTGGAGCTTATAACATCAAATCGGAGGGAGAGGAATAAGTTATCATATCCTCACAGGCTGACAAATAGATAAAAGATGGCTGCATCAGTGAGGCTCCAGCTGCTGTTGGCCCGCTTCCCATCTCCTCCCATCAACCTCCGTCCTCCACACGGCAGCTCTGAACTACACGCAGTAGGTAATGAGCGTCACGTCCCTCAAAGGATTGAGTACATGTTGGGTCGCATGTAGCGCCGACGCACCTTCTCGCCCGCTTCACCTTCCATAACCGCCCCAAACGTGCTTTTTTTTATCTTCTTTCGTTTGCCTTTCAGCAAACTTCATGAGTCATGACAGGCAGGTTGGCGTTAATGCGACCCCGCTGGAAACCGCTCCCGCGACCTCGCCTGTCGTCAGCTGCCGAGCAGCCCTCCCAGCCTGCCTCCCCTTGTCAAACAAAAGAGGACCGCTGAAGGACCTCCGCTAACTCTTGTCAGAGCTGTCACGCACTCTGCCGCCGCCTTAGTCTTGACAAGCAGTCGGTTGAAATACCCGCCGAGACCTGTCGCCCTGCCTTCCCCCTCCCTTCCGCTGCCATCATTACCTCCTTATTTTATATGCTGATTTATTTCATCCTCCCTTCCTCGCTTCCAAACTCAAGACACAGTCCTTATTACTCTGAAATGCCTGAAAGTACAATTAAAAAACTGTGACCCAGATTGCGGTGCTGACCGTAATGTTACCCTGGTCATCCCCCGCGGGTACGCCCGAACCCTACCCCCACAGCGTGATCCCAACCTCACAACCCTATCCCACATATCCACCCCCGTTTCTGCATGCGGATGATAAGGAAGTGGAAGAAGAGGGAGAAGTCACCACCGCGGAGAGACTTACAGAGTCCCTCATCAAGTTAGAGCTCTGAGGCCTGCTCTCAGCCCCCCGGGGGGTCTTACAGGCTTTTGATATTCAAGCCATCTGCACACACACACACACACACACACTAATGTACACACATACTGTACACATAGTTACAAACGCCGGGGGGACTGAAAGGAAGTAAAAAGCTCCAGCAGAAGTTAGAATGGAAACAGTTTTAATGGCATGTTTAGTGATATAACTCGGAGGTCACATGACTTCTGCATCACATGTGCAGTCATACACACACAAACACACACACACACACTGGTGGGGTAGGAAAGGAAAAGGGCTACAATCAAACAGAGCTTTCTGGCTCAAAGTTGCGGCATTCAATTCCTTGAAAGCATCAAAGGCTCCAACCAATACGATGAAGGTCGAAGGTCTGATTTGAAAGCATGGCTGTGCCCCAGTTCCATACTAACTACTAATTCTATGCAGGTTTTGAGCATCAAAGATGTCATCGTGGAGAAGATCTGCTTGATTTTTTTTTTTTTTTTTTTTTTTGGCGTTTGCTTTTGATGGACATTCCCAAGGAAGATCTCGGAAAAAAAAATCAAAACACTAAATCTCTCTCTTTTCAACTTTAATTGCCAGCGGTCGTCCAAGGTCGCGGCTGGATTCAATGTGTCAAACTTTCTGTTTCAACGTGACGATGCCCGCATGGCACAACAGCCAGGTTCATGAAGAAAGGGTTTGGTGTGGAAGACATGAACCCTGACCTCAACCTCCATCCAACGCTGTTGGACCGTGAACGGGAGCAAATCCCTGCCGACAGGTTCCACATCCTCGTGGAAAATCCGGTTCGAGCAGCGTTGGATTACAAATGTTTGTCAAGTCCACGTGGTCACATACTTCTACGACGAGGCAGTATACTGTATATTTCTAGATTGTTGCCACCACTAGCATCAGCTTAACAAGCTCACCGCCGTCCACGCCCACATGATCCGCCCACAGGAAATGGTTAACGCCCCAAAATGTCCTCAGTAACATTGAATCAAGAAAACAGGGTGTTTCAGCTTAAACAATCAGACCGTCAAATATATATAGTTTATTTATCACATAAATATATAAAAAAAGTTGCGTCTCACGCCTTGACACATACCATGCTGCAGAACCTTACTTCCAGCCTGGGTTGGAGGCTACTTTCAGTGACACGGCGGTGTCAGCGTGTGTGTTTACCGTTGGTTTTTGCATGTATGTTGGTATAAGGGACGTGGGAGCTCGGTATTTGTTTAGTCGGGTCTGGCGGCCGCGCCGATTTCATGATAAATATTAGCACTCAAATATGTGAGTAGGGCATTTATTGAAAGTGATCACTCCAAACATTGTTTGTTTGTCTGCAAAATTGCAGCGGCCTCTTTCTCGTGGAGCGGGTTATGAGAAATCCCCCCCCCCCCAAAAAAAAAACAGCTCAAATGTAACCAATTCGATTTATGTTTGTTTTTTGCCTTTCCGAGACTGTTTGTCAATGTTTAGAAGTGCCTGTGTGTGCATGTTGAGGGGAGCCGGGGTGTCCACATGTGCGTAACAATGATAGCTACACTACGCTCGGGAAAAACAAACACCTCAAGAGAGCCATATATCCACTCGCGGGGAAGTTTTATAAACCAGACTGCAAGTACATTCATCCACCCACTCCATTTTTTTCCTGCATGGGATTACAAGGTGGTCAGGCGCTGCCAAGAATCCTCTAGGTGCAGCGCAAAGGGAGTGAGAGCAATGTGTGTGAGAGAAAAAGAAAAAAAAAAAAAAAAAAAAAAAAAAGCCAAAATACGTGACTTTGGAGTCAAACGGGTGGGGGGTGGGAAGGAGCGGGGAGATGGGTCTTAAAGCCGAGAGGCCGGAAATGGAGAGAGAGCCCGAGGACCAGTGGGAGACTGACCTTTTACTAGACAGCTGTTCTCTCTCAGGTGCTTGTTCTCAGCATATCTGCAGCCCCCCACCTCCCCCCCCCCTTTTTTTTATGCATTAGTCATTATTTGGTCCCACGGGATCAGGAACAGGCCGGAGTGAGCGTTTAATGTGGCAGGAAGCAAAACTGCACTCTTCCAAACACTTGTGGCCCATTCAGGACGGAGCACAGCTGATAGACAAATTCACGGCATGTTTAATCAAACAACCCACGAGCTACTCCTTCAGGTGTGTGTCACAAAAACACGATATCCCAAGAGGTAGTGACTGCACAACAATTGCCAAGCCTTATGAAATACTTGTTGTTTCCTTTTCTGGCCGTTTTTCTGCCTTTATTAGCGGGCTGACAGGAATTAAGCAAAGAGGGAGATGAGGAAGGACATGCAACAAATGGGGATGTTACATTTAATGGTACCTTAAACCCCCCCCCCCCCGAGGGCCGCAAGGGTCGCCCCATTGTTGCCGAATGTTAATTAATTGTTTGTTCGCAGTGACGAAACGTTGGTCGCCAGCGCGGCGGGAAGATGAAGATTAATCTTGCAGTATGAAATGAAATCTCACAAACACTTCTCCAGGTGATGCAACAAACCCGAGTGTTACAGAAGCCGGTGGAAAACAACACCGGGAATGGGGACGCGGCGTCGGACTGGCCTTTAAAGTCGGGTATTTTTCTGTTTTTGTGGACAAAAGACATGTGGCTCATTCATGCAATAATGTTATTATCATCGTTTAATATACATTATTAATGACGCTCAACCTCCGCAGTCCGCATTTGACAAATTGGACACTGAATTTTGTTTTTCTGAGTCCCGTGTTGCAATTGTTTCTTTGAAATGTGCAATGGAATAGTTTGTGAAACAATGAGGGCTTAATATTTTTGAATGAAACAGCTTTACATCATCCGGCTTTAGCCACAAACTGAAGGTCTGTATGACTTTATTGTGCCACAAAAAAATAGATACACGCGCAAAATGTTGTCATACTTTCACCCAAGATTGATCTCAGAAACTCATGCCGGTCTCGTTATGAAATAAAACCTGCACTGAAAGGTGCCACAAATGTGTGTTGTAGAGCTACAGAGACAGATGTATTTCAAGTATTTCTCTTTTATGAGTGTGCTAAAGGAGTCAGATGGGGTTTGTTCGGTGCACGGAAAAGGCATTAGGTGATACGGCGCACCTCATCTCCGCCAAGCTCTCCAGGTTACAACAGCACAGGGAGGGCAAGGGGATTTTTTTTTTTTTTCTTTCCCCCCCCTGCGAAAGTCTTCAATCTTGTGAAGCCTGAGGGGCTGAGTAGGTGTTTAATTATTAAAGGTGTTTGAACAAAAGGCTATTCTAAGCCTGCTGGAGCCACCAACTGGACATTCTCCTCAGTGTTTGATGGATGACTACCTTCAGAAATAGTCTGTTTCTCTCGCTGTGTTTGTGTTAAATTACCCCAAAAAGACTCCCAGAGTCCTGCGCCGTCCTTTCTCCTTGTTAAAAAAAGGATATCCTCGCATTTGTGGTGTTTCACAGACGCAGCGACACGCTGCGATCGCCACAAAAGGTGAACACAGAGATGAATCAACTTGGAAGTTAATGCTCGTCTGTGCGGCGCTTCGGAAACTTTGGTTTATGATGTAGCTTTCATACTGGCTGAATAAAACTTGAGGGAAGTCGAATCAAAGCGATTCAAATGCTAAACTGGTCGACCATTGTAAAGGCCCTTCTTTCTGCATTCATACTGCATACGTCCCACATTAACATTAAAGAGAATCATTTCTTAAATGTTACACAGTTGAATCCACTTAGTATTGAATAGTGACAGAAACAGAGCTTTAATCCTTTGAGAGAGAGCGGAAACACGACGACATAGCAAACTTTATAAAGAGTTCTTAATTTGAACTTTTACCTGAGTAGAATGAGAGAAATATTGTACTTGAATATCAGTCTTCTTTTCAGTGCAGAAAATTATGAATTCATTCAATTTTAAGTTAGTTTCTCCATGAAGAATACTCAAATTGACAATATTTGAAAATAAGGCCTGTGCTAAAGAAAGATCTGTGAATTTCCTTATGAAATTTACTAGAATAAAAGTAGAAGATGTAAGTACTTGGGAGGACAAGCCGTGAATTTTCTGAAGAATTCCTGTTGGATTCAAGACGGAGCACGCGCGCATCCACAAACGAGCGGTAAAAAAAAAAAAAAAAAAAAAAGTGAGACTTTATTAAGGAGTCATGTAAGCAGAGCAAGAGACATAAAAGCAAAGCAAGACACATAACAGCATCACATAAAAGGACGGGCATCAGGAAAGATTAATAAAACATCGCCGCATAAAAGCAAGTCCATAAAAGTGAGACTCGGAAGTGGTTTAAAAGATGAGGCTGATTGCGTCGGCCAAACTTCGCCGCTCAGGTCGTACTGAAGCTCGGGAACTCTTGTCTTGGTAACATTTTGTTTTTTAAGACCGCACTGTGATCAGGAAGAGATTACATTTCCGCTGGCAGCAGAAATGAATTCTTCAGGCTCAAAAACACATTCAGTGTGATTAACCTGGCCTTCTGTTTGCTGGTTAGATTTTTATGTAAGCGTATGGCTGGAGAAGCAAGAAATCGAAGTTGGGTGCCTCATCCAAGAAGCATGATTAATGAATTTAATCAATAATAAAGGTTTCCTAAGATAAACCCCATCAAACCTGTGACATCAGGAATATGGGTGGACAAAGAAGGCGACTGACCACCTTTGAAGCCCAAAGGCCTCATGAGTACCATCAGTAGTTTTAGTAGATCCATTAAAGTACAGTTGAGTATCTGGACTGATGTAAAAAAAAAATAATAATAAAAAAACCCATTCCAGGTCAAGTTAGCCAGATAACTCAGAAAAACAGGCTTTGTGGGAAAAACCTCAACAGTCACGGTGACCCAAAACAAATGTAGCTACGATGATATCATTTCAGTTCACACTGAAACCGAAAGGGAGGATTAAGGAATACATTCCTAATCGAACTGTACTTTTTTCAACGTTTGATTGCACAACTCTGTGTTTCAAAATGATAAGACGAGAACCTTGATACAGGCACGCAAAGTAATTAGTTGCAGGGGGGGAAAAAAAAAAAAAAAGAACTTTAGTCACTTACTAAACTAAGTGACATATTGCTGGCAGGGAAAATTGGCTCCTGGATTCAGCTAAACTGTTTGGCTACTTCTTAGGTATATTTTGGATCAGTCAAGACTTTTTAAATCACAGATTGCGCACAGATTTGTCGTGACACCCATCATATGACACTTTTTTTTTTTTTTTTTACGATGGTTTAACCATATCAGATACAGTGCGCATTTCATCGAATGTGTATTAGAGCGCTCGCAGGTTGTATAACCCTGAAAGAAATCCTACTTGAAGAACAGACACTCCAGGAATCTGGTGTTTTCTGGGCAGTTCCTGATGAAATAAATGAGTTGTTTGAATTACCACTTAATAACAGGGTTGGGGCAGATTGCTGGAGACGATGTTCCCTCGTGGTTGCTGGACTATAGGTTCAGACTGATGTTTCCACAAATTAAAAATCCACCCGAAACCTTGTGAAATCAGGCTGCGGTGTGCCAATACCTGCTCAGTCAGGACTCCTGGGTCAGTCAAATTGCAGGTCGGAAAAATGTTAACAGAGCCTTCGACACTTTCTGGTTTTCAAAAAATGAGGGGAGTCCAGGCGGGGAGCAGCGTTTGAGGGTTACGCTTAATTTTCCTCCCTCTGAGAAGCACAGTTATTCAAGGAAAAATAAGTTATCTCACCCACTGTCTGTGTCGCTCAGGGAGCCAAGCATTTTATACAAGCTCTGACACCAAGTGACATATAACTATGGATTATAAACCTATGTTAGAGACATAAAAAGTTTATGAATGTGAGCTGTGTGTGAATATACACCTTATGTCAGCCTGATAAACTTCTTTAACTTTTATTGCTCACGTTTGCAACATTCCGAAACTTCCATTTTTATGCATTATATGACAAAAAAAAAATGAGGTCATTGTCGGTTTTAGGTTTCATTTTTAGCTGTAAAATACCCTCAAATGTATTTTAATAGTGTATATTGTGACATATTTTAGATCTCATGCTTGTATGATAAAATATCGTTCTGGCAGGACATTTTATTCTGCTTCGTTTATGGTTCTTAGTTGTGGTCCAGTTCAGAATGTACTCAGCTGGCTATCCGTGTTGCTTATTTGGTTTAATAGGAAGATGCCTTCCAGCTGTTTTGGTAAATTTAACCATTACTAAAGGAATATTCTCATTGATCACATTTTGGGTCGTTTTTTGGACCAGAATTTATTCATTTTATAACTTTGTTCTCATCAAAGAGTTGCTGGAATCAAGAAACGTGGCAACATCGCTATAGTGCAAGTTCGATAGGGCGCTAATCTAAAATATCCGACAATCATGCAGGTTGAAAACAAGCCAAAAGTTTGAAATACTGGTAATGAACCGTCACTGCACAGGAGTGCAAAAGCCCGGTAAGTATATTGGGTCGACTCGAAGCAGGAAGTCGGTCTCTAAACTGTGTCCAAGCAATTCGCCTTCTTCTTCTCAGTGTAACTCACTCAGATAGGAGTGATAGTCAAAAGTAGGAAAATAAGCCAAGTTATATGAAACCATAATTCCACTTTAAATATTGTTGATCTAAATCCTGGACGAGACAACTGGACTGTGGAAGCAAATGCCTAAGTGGCTTTTAATTTTCTTAAAGCTGTTTTAGTTGGCGAAGTTTGGGGCGATTACCGGATTAGTCTAATGTTCACATTATATAATATGTTTTGAAATTATCATTGTAGCCACAGAAGCCTTTTGAAAAGTTTATTATTTGAAGATTTTTTTTTTACCTTGTGTGCAGCAGCGTGTGGGCTGTGTGTGCTTTTGGCTGTGACCATACCGTGCCGAGCAGGCCACCGTTCCTGTTAATCGACTCTGAAAGCTTCGGTGGAAAACTTCAGCTCTGACCCAGTGACACCGGCGCTCGCACCACAACAGCCAGCCTCCAGAGACAACCTAGCATCAAATTACCTCTCTGCCCGGACCTGTACTTTCTCCATGTGTGCCTTTCTGAGAGACAGTATGTGTTTGGAGGTTGGGTGTTGGTGAGGAGGGGAGTGGGGGGGTTGGAGGGGGGGTGGGGTCGTTCTTGCCTTGACCACAGACTGACTGCTCGCCCCGGGCCCCTGGCGTCAGTGTCAGGGAGAGGTGAATCAGACTATCTCCACTTGCAAATCTATCCCCCGAGACCCCGGAGCCCTCGCACCATCCTCACCTCCTCTCCCACCTCTCGCAAAACATCCTTTTAGAGGGGGGTCCATCGGCCATTATGTCCCTCCTCACCTCTCTCGCCACTCCAGCGGGGCGCTATCTGAGGGGAGGAGAGGTGTAACCACGCCACTAATCTCTCTGCAGTGGCTTTGCCCTGCCCATGTCACTCTCTGCCACCGCTCTCCAAGGACAGCTACCTCCACGGTCAAGGTGACTGAGAGTTTAGTTTTTGCTGCAGCCCAGCATGGACACAGACCTGGACTACCGGGGTTTATGAATTACAGACCTTGCTTAAGTGGTAATTTAGGCAGGAATTAAGGGATAACGTGTATTCTAAGAGAGGAAATCCTTTGAGTTTCCTTTTATAATAGAGCACCTACCTCACAGTGGGTAATTGGAGCCAGATGTTGCTCCATGCAGCATTAAAAGCACCGGCCTTTCTTTTTTTCCCCTCTCAGCTGCGTGAAACATCTTGAAATTCTGTCATCATACCGGCTTTTTGTGCGCTCGCATATACTCCTGTGTCTGTGCCACATAATCACATTAGTTAGATTTAATCTAAGAAGAGGAAAATGATGCGCTTTTCCCATCAAATTTAGCTGCATGACGAGGCGGCGTGCAGAATCGGGGGGAGAGTACAACCTATCCCAGAGTGCTCTGCATGGATGGCACAGGACTGGAAAAAAAGAGACAAGGAGGGGAGAGTGAGGCGCAGGATGAAAGGGAAACGCTAATAATGTCTCACATGTGTACTGGCAAATTGTCTGCTAGCACCGGCGAGCAACACACTCGCTAGCTGGGAACGTGGCAGCAGCCTCCTAATAAGCAGCATGCACTATTTATGATCATAAACCAAGGGCAGGGAGGGTGAGCGCTGTCAAAATAAAAAAACATGTCAATCTTAGCTCCCTACTGTTGCCCGAGCGCGTTGCTTGTCTGTTAACGCACTTTTTTTTTTCATGTTTGCCTATGATGTACAAAGGCGGGAAAAATCACATCAAACCCGCAGATTTCTTAAACTTCTACATGTCTAAAAAGGGAGGGGGGGGGGGGGGGGGTGATGGAAATCAAAGGGAATATCAAAGTTAGGAGAAGTACGGGAATACGTCTGTGAGAAAGTAAATATTTTGTCCTAATGGTTTGTGTGTTTGAGAAAAGCACATGTGATGAAAACCAGAGATATACATGCTAGTGCAGCCGGCGGAAAGCTAGGTGGGGAAGTACGGTTAGGTGAAAGGAGAAAAAAAAAAAAGGGAAAAAAATGAGGCCAAGCTTCGTTTTAATACTTCATAGGGCATTGAAAATTCCCTCTGAATTTCCCTAACTTCTCCCCGCTCTGTGCAATTATGCATGTTTATTCATTTTGATTAACGGCGATGAAAAGTCGTGTCAGCCGCGCGCCTGCTATCCGAACGTTTGTGCCACTGAGCGAGTGACAGTCCATCACGAGCGCATGAAAGGCGAACTTTCAACTCGCTCCCGCTTTATACCTACGGAAACAGCAGGTAACTGAAATAGTCTGAATATTTCACGGGTCTCGCAGGACACGACATTCAAAGACGACGGAGGAGGAGGAGGCTACGCGCGCCGAGAAAAGTTGATTTAAGTTGCTGTGACACAAGTAATGCGTTGATTAGTTGCCTTGGGCCCTGAATCCTCTTGGCTTCTAACAACTGCTCAGCTTCTTTCTTCTCGTGAACTTTCCCTCTGAATCCACCGGCCCACTGGAGGAATACAAAAGGGAGATACGGAATAAAGGGAAGATGGAGGGATTGAAAGTATCACTGCCGTCAGGTTAAAAGCCTCGAAAATATTGAAATAAGACAGAGTGTAATGACCTGAGTAGAAAGAGTGATGTCCTGTTTCCTGTGAAAAACATCTCCACCTTCTCGGGCCGTGTGTTACTGTGAATATTTCAAACTGTTTCCAAGACTTGTTCCAAGAATTTTCCAGATACAACTGTCTATATCCGAAAACAAGAAAGGCTTCAGGAGGTCCCTGGACCAGAAACACCTTAAAAAAGTTAATTTCCATTGGAATCTCTTTCAGTCTTACTACACTGGCTGATTTTTTTTTCACTTGTTGGAAGAAAAGAAGACTTTAATGACACGCTAAAGGAACTGAAGAATGAGATTTCTGCAGCATGAGCTCATCCCCAAAATGTCATGAATTTAAGTGGCCATATTAAGAACCGCGCAAACCTCCCTCCACCTTCGGCAGGAGAAATATGGAACACGACAGCCCAAGAAACGGCGAACCTCCGCGATGATCGCGGTGACGGGCTTTCTCCAAAACAGCAACCGGTATGCGGAGAGACAAAATAAAGGTGAGAAAAGGCTCACAAGTTCCAGAAAAGAAAGGTTTCCAGTGATGTAACAGGGCAGCGGCGAGCCTGGAGGGAGGGCGGGAGGGAGGGATGTTGGAGGAGGCCACAGCAGCTTTGGAGTAAAATAATAAAAAATAGAAAAAGAAACACCAATTTCGCTCCAACAGCTGAGCACCTACAGGTCATTATTTCCTCTGCTGGCCTGTAATGTGAAAGTCCCGAGCTCTGGTCGGGAAAACTTCCCCGCGTTGAATCAACAGTAAATAATGACTCGGTCACAAACAGACTTATTCCTCTACCTTGACCTCTAGCAATAAGGCTGTCTGTAAACAGAGATGTTTGATCACTGCGGACTTCTTCCATACAGTCAATTATATAAGTGCATTTGGCTGGATATGTGTGTGACAGCGCCCACAAAGGAATGTATAAAAATGGGTCATTATGGTGGCTGTTTTCTCCTTTTGTTTACAGTGAATCCACTCGGTGCTCGGATAAAAATAAATTTTGTCAGCTCGGGGTCTTTGTCGATGCTTGCTCCTCATCAAATCCTGCCAAATATGAATAATTAATACATGTATGATGCTTTATATTTGTGTTTTTATATTTGAGTCTAATCTGCTGTTATTGACAGACACATTTCACGTGAGAAAAATGCATAAAGATGCAGACAAATTATGTCAGTAATGTTAGGGTTAGGGGGTTAGGGTTAGTTTTTTGATGTGCTTTACTATAAAAAAAATCTGAATTAACATTTAATTTGAAGAGTCCGAGCTGTTCTCAGGTGTGCATAAACTACAGGTTTTGAACTTGTTTCTAAAATATAAAAATCTCTATCTGTCACGCATGCCTACCTTTTTCCCATACTCACAAACCCTTCCCCCCTCCTCCCCCCTCCTGCCTTCATCTGTGAAGTGCTGTGACGCCTGGCTGCAGACCAAGTTTCCTTTGGATAATAACGGCCGTAATAGTTTAAAGTCTCGACTATCAATAACAGTATCTTGTTTTTAGTCCGTCAACTGTCCGACGCTTTGTATCCAGGTTGCATTTCTGACCTTTGGGAAAGATTTACTTCACTTAACATGGACAGGACGTTCAAACGGCACCAATCTGCAGCGCGCATTGTGAAGTGGAGGACGAGCACAGGCTCCTTTCACTTCATGTGCTGCCTTTTTTTTTTTTTTAAGAGCCTTCTCAACATTCTCACCAGGGTAAACACATGTATATTTAATCTACTTGGTGATTATAGTAATTCTAATGTGACATACATGAATTTATTACAGCAGATGACCCCACCTAGAAAAAACATCCCTCAGCGGAGGGTGGGGGGGGGGGGGCAAAAAGGGAGAAAAAACAGGGAAGAAAAATGATAGGAGAGGAATGATAACAACATGTAAACACTCTGACTCTCGAGGCCGGGCTAATGAACGTGCGAGGACAGGAATAGAGAGTGAAAGAGCCAGGGCCGTCTTCCAAAATATCCACTCCCACATAGGTCAGTGGACTTTTGGCTACATCCTGAGCGGCGTAGGGGAGGGAGGGAGCAGTTTAAATGCCTGGGATCTGAGGAAAGAATTCGACAGGGCATGGGAATGGCAGTGTCACGGCAGTCGCCAGAGAACGCTCTTAAAACGCCGCCACGACGGACAGGCCTGCTTAAAAACACTGTCACTCCTGCACAGTCTCAGATTCTTCTGTTTTTATGACTTTGTTTTCTGAGGACAAGAACCCTGTTTTCTCAAGACGTTCTCCAAACAAATGGAGTGTGAATAAAGAGGATTATTTACCGGTGTCAGCTTAGACCCTTTTTAGTGATCCGTCATTCTGAAGGAGACAATTAGGACAAAAACCAGCTGTAATACATTTTCTGGATTGTTGCTGATATATATTTTATCAGGTAGTTGAGATCAAGAGCTCTTTTGCAAGGGAGACTTATGTAAACAGACAAAACCATAAATTATGCAAAAGCCTGCACGTGTAACAGTGACGACTGTAGAAATGCGTGGCAAGATCACGGTCTGCCTCATCCTGAAACCTCTGGACGCCATATATCACAGCGCTACCGGAAGAATATAAATGTGTGTACGTGTGTACACATGCGTACTTTTTTTTTAAATCCCCTTTTTTGAGTTGCTGCAGTTCACCGCAGGAACACAGACCTCTGTCTCAGTGGGTCGTCCCCTGCTAAAATCCAGGATAAATAAATCTCCAGGAAAAGCCTAAAAGTTTAAACCCATCGAGCTCAGGTTTTAATCTTGTGTATAATGTCGTAGTAAACTTGGGCATCACTGCAACGGGCCTCAAACTCCCCAGCCCCACACTAAATTGGCCTTATAAATTGAATTAATGGTAAATTTGTTTAGTAATCTGCCACATTAAAGTAAAATAGAAGTCCTTCTTGATTTCATGTTGCAACAGAGGCCGGATCTTATTTCTTTTAGCGTGCACGGTGCTTAAAATGCTGTTTAAAATAGCTTTAAAGTAACTGACACACGGAAACACTTGGCAAAGGAGAAGTGGCTGGTGGGAAAGCGAGGCTGCCAAGTATAGTGAGGGGTTATTACAGGCCTAACGGCTCTTTTTTTTTTTTTTTTTTTTTTTGCCCTCTGGCCTCGTAGCAGGTAAATCCAGCCACGGACGCGTTCCCGTGAACAGCTGTTGATAGGCACCGAATGTGTTGCGGCAGCATCGTAGCATCCCCGCGTGCATGTTTAAGGGTCAAAATGTAAATTCAATACGTTTTCAAACTACTATACTGCATGATGCAAGCAAAATATGCATTCCTGCAATGGGGAATGCTACTGTTAGGCGTCTATGTTTAGTCGCGGTTGGATTATTTTCATTTGTGATTTATTTGTCTGGCTAAAAGTGGCATCCTGCGATCTCTTGTGTCGGAACAGTCGTCGAAAATACAAAGATAGAGTCCTTAGTGATGTAAATTTTCAGGAATGTGAGCGAAACTCCATTTCACCGTGATTCGATTCCATTTACAACTTTGAAGGTGCGCTCGTAACATGGAGGGAAGTGTGTGTGTGTGTGTGTGTGAAGAGGGGGTGATAATTTATTTATGTTTTGAGACTAAATCTGGGTCACTGGAACCTCGTCGTCGTCCTCCTCCCTCCTCCTCCCCGAATCCCTCCGTTTCCCTGAGAGAGAGGGAGGTGCTGTTAACTAACCACAGATAACAACAACTCCGCTCGCTTGTAATTTATTTCAATTACTGCCAGTCCTAAAGAGGACAGCGCTCTTTTCTCTATCAGTGAGACGGGGGATACACCCCGACTCCCACTGAGAGGAGTGCTGGTCAGATTACAAACTAAACAACACAAAGGCTACGAATATCTGGACAAACTTCCTGATATTAGTGCGATCACAGTCGGGCTTTGCAAAAGCAAATTCGCAGCTGACCGAAGGAGCACACTGGGAAAGAATCTTTAGGTGTGCGCCTTTTGCTTGTCGGCGTCTACCGCAGCTTATTTGAACTCAGTTCTCCGTATTGTAAACAAATCATAAGCGTAAAAGCCATCGCTTCCTGTCCGGAGTCAGCGTTCGCCTTGAACCCTGGAGAATGTTAGCAGGAGTTTCCCACACATGCACAAGACTCTAAAGGTGCAGCTGTCCAAATCCAAAAGAGTGCAAGGGGAGCTCATGTGGACTTCTTTCAGTCTCCTTCGAGGTCCAGACCTCCACTGCACAGTCCGCTGTACTTTCTGTGAGCACTTCTTCTGGATGTTTACAACAATAAAAGGGAAACTTTTAAGTGAGCGCACGCAGCCATCAGAGAGAAACGGCGGTTGAAATGAACAAAAGAGCATCGCTTTCATTTGGATTAATCAACTCAGTGTAATTCAGGCAAATTGCACATTTTTGGTCTATTTATTTAGCATCCTATCCTTTCCAGCGAGGTAAATCTAGCAGTCGTTTTCTCCTCGCAGGTCTCACCTTCCTGTTATCAGCCGGGATTTCGGTGTTCTCAGGTATTTTTGCAGCTGTGATTAATAACAGCACGGCTGTTTTTCAGGAAGGGGAGGACGCTTTAAAGCCCCTCAGACAGAAAGTACAAGCTCATACAGGATGTTGTCCTACACAGATCACACGCTGCGACAGTAAAGATACCGTGACTCTGGTTAATAGTCATTTCAATGAGAAATTTCCTGATAAAACTTTTTTTTTTTCTTTTCAACACGCTGGGCGGTGTCACTCAAATTAGGTGCTGGCTGGGAAAAAAAAAAAAAAGAAAACCTCAATATCTTTGGGAGTTCACAAATAATTTTGCAGTCATTAGTTTGCAATTATAGCACAACTATCTGCCAGCTTTGCAATTATCACTGTGAATATGCAAATTCAGATTGATTTCATGGCCCGATTTAAGAAAAACAATACAGCAAAGAATCATCATGTGTGTCAAGTTGAAAAGTGAAAGACGAAATAGAGAAAAAAAAAAATAAAATAGAGGAAAAATAATGCACCCGAAATGAAAAGCAGTCTCGATATGAGGCGCGTTTGAAAAAAAAAAAGAAGTTAATCAACAAAGTGTTAATTGAATACAAGTTCCGTAATTGTTGTATTACAAGCACAAACAGTACTTTCCTTAAATATTGTTAATGCGCTTTTTTTTTTGTTGCACCTATTAGAGATTCTTGTCTCTAAGTTAATTTCATTATGCTAATCAGGCCCTCATCCGTACAGAACCTCCTCGCTTTGATCCATGTTAGTTGTCGTGATCTTCAAAGACAACGTCACCACTTACTTTAAATGAATTTTACATATTTTTAAAGGAATCTTATGGAAATGAGGAGTGGAAGTGGTGGTGGTGGGGGGGGGGGGGGTTGGAGGAGTAATTAATTTTTTATGATGTGTCTCGGTGTTTTCAACACGGGGAGAGAGTGAACGATTCGAGCTGGGTTTCATTTCACTGTTTTAGCAGGAGGAAATGTGGAGGCGGGAGGTGTGGAGGGGGAGGAAGTGGTTTCAGATGCAGAAAGATTAAAGAAGCTGTGAATTCGAGACTTAATTTGGACTGATAAACTTTAGTGTCTCATATGCTCTTTTGTGCTCCCAGCATGACAAAAAAAAAAAAAAAAAAAAAAAGAGAGAGAGAGAGAGAGAGAAACTTTTCCTCATTTTCTCCTCCTCTTTCTCATACCCCCACTGCTCCCAGTCTTCCCATCTTAACTTTCTCTCACGGTGAGCGTTTCCTGTCCGGGCCCGCTCCGACATCGCCGTGAGGGAAGCGGCCTTCTTCACAAGAGGAGGGGTTGCGGAGACGGAACCCCGAGGCGTGGGGGGGGGGCGCGAACCACCCGCGAACACGCCTGCATTATTAAAACCGGACAGTGCCGTGAATCAAAGGCCTGGAATCTGGATTAAAAAACTGGCCTTGGGCAGTACGACTGATCAAAAATAAAAATTAAGAAAAAAAAAAAAAAAAAGTGAGGCTCCTGTCGACTTGTTTGTTTATTGCTCCTGGAACATTTTTGTGCTGCGGAGAGCCAAACGAAGGGATACACAGAACAATCTGCAAAGTTTGGAATCTCACTGAAAGGTCATAACAAGGGACATTTTATACAGAAATATATACTAAAAAACTCTGAAAATTATATTTTAACCTATGTTGTTTGGGACAAATAAACAATAAGACAATAAATCGATTTATGAACAACAATTTTAAGCAAAAATACTTCGTCATTCATTGATTACAGCCTCTAAAATGTGACTGTTTGCTGCTTTCCCCTATTTTATATCAAATATTTTTGGGTTTGTGGCTGATGTCTGTTTTATAATTTTTCATTTTATGACTAAAGCGACTAAACAAGTGATATATAATTCTAAATACTTGAATAAATACGCAAAAATCAGAAGGCCAAACAAATATGTCCAAATGCTCTGGATCATTTAGCTGCTCAGGCACAATCATGAACACTTCCTTGTCTCTTTCGCCCATAAAAAATTAACAAGGAGGCGAACCTCCTGATTCATTTCCTGAACAATAACAATAAAACAACAATGCGATCCCCGCGTGCTAAATGCTGATTTCCTTTTGTCGCTCGTGTGTCACGGCGTCCTTGTTGGATAATATCACGTAGGTGAACGCGACAGATTGTGCTTACCTACTAAATCCGGCATTAGAAACATTTTTTAAAAAGCCTCTTACACGCCAAAAATCAAATCTGTCCCGTCCTGTCTGAGTGCTCAGGCATTCTGCCAAATCTACTCAGGTAATGCAGGCTGGAAGCTGACTGCACAAATCTACCACCGGCTGTGCCTGGGATACCGCAGCTATAATTTTCCATCATCTATCATTTGAAAAACATACTGTGGCATGTGAAGTAATTAATTAGGAAGACAAATACAGGCAGAGAGGGAGGTTTTATGTCGATGGGAGTTTGTGTTTTGATGGATTGGACGGCAGGTTTCTGGGGTTGAAATGGAGCATTGGGCTTATACATGTTGATACCGACGTAGGGATAAGCTCTCTCTCTAATTCCTCTGGTCACTGCGGTCAAACTCTCGCTATAACTCTGTATCTTTTTTTTTTTTCCTCAGTCACTCTGTCCTTCTCTGTTTCTGCACCGGTGCACAGTGCTAATGTGTTTTTGTGATGTTTTTTTTTTCCCCCCTCCATTTTAAATGATGTACACTGTTGTGATTTTTTGAGGTTTTAAAGTGCCGGTATTCCTACCAAAATCTGTACTAATTTACAAACACCCCCGTGTTCTGCGAGGTTAAATGACGAGAGATTAAATGACGATTTGGCGAGAGAGATAAAACTGTCGGAAATGGCTGTCTGACGGTGGCTAAAATATGTCTTGTTGCTGCCCCTGTCCACTGCTTCTGTGCTAGGACTCCCGTTTGCTTCACCAAACTGGAACCAACCACCGTTTACTATAAAAAAAAACACACTACACAAACCCCACTTCAAATATCCAGGACTATCCCTTTAAGGAGGAGGCACACACACACTCAATCGCAGCAGTTCTGTTAACGATGTGTTATGTAATATCTTCACAGAGGAATCGACAAAACTCAGTTTACACAAAAGACTTCCAAATTAACTGTTGAGTGCAATGTCGGCCACATTTGTCCCACGGTGCAATGCGCAATGAAAACCCGGTAACGAACAGCTGGAAATAATTAAAAGTAATTGTGGATGGTGGTGAGAGCTCATGGAACGTCACAGTGGAAAGGAGAGTTTTTAAAAAAAAAAACGGCTCTCGGTTTAAGTGTATCTCTTTAAAGTTACAGCAGTTTTCCGAAGTTTGATGGACAGTTAGTCCACAGCAGTAACTCCAAACTAGAGAATGGACACTTGTACAGTATGTGTACATATCACTGAGACTGTGCAGGGAGCTACTTTAACATTTCTGACTGGTAGACGGCCAGAAGTGCAACATGCCTCCACATTATAACCCATAACTAATGAATGAGGTGACGGATACTCAATCCTTGTAGGCCGATCTTTGCCATGTGAACTTATTATCATGCGCGAGTCTCGAAATGAATTAAACTGCGTTGCAGGAAGTGTAATTATCCTTTGCACTGGGCAGATTTTTCACTTCTTTTCAACGGAGTGAGCCTCCATATGAATCCGCGCCTTGTGAGGTGGTCTATTTTTTGCAGTGTGCTGCACCTTGCAGACTCCCAACAGGTGCCTGCTGGACTTGGTGGGTGTTGATCCAACGCCAGCTGGCTGTGTTGATGGATGACCAAACCATCAGCCTCTTTCTTTCTCTCTCTTCTCTTTTTTTTTTTTTAAGCTTGCAACGCGAGCTGCCGATCTAGGAGGAGAGAGGCGAGGAGAGACTAAGGAGCGGATAGTGATCTGAGAACCGAGAACTGATTGGGTTTCAAAGAGCTTGGCACCGGCCTGCTGCAGGAGGCAACCTGCCAAGAAAAGGTTCCTGTGTACTTTCAGAACGGTAAATGGGAAGTTTAATCAGAGCTATATTGAAATGGTGATTTCCTCCGCGGACACGCACGTGCACCCTCGCGCACAGACACGTACTGAACCACAGTCAGGCGCATATTTGTCCATGGACGTATTATATAACTCTACACGCACGTTTGTATTCATGCAGGTGCACCGTGTCAATGAGGTCTTTTCACACCCAGAAATACATGCACACACACACACACACACGCAGCCGTGTATGCACAGATATGCATGACGCTGACACTTAACATGAAGCGGGGTTAAAAAGAACTTTCTGAGAAAATGGAGTTTGTTCAAAGCCGCTAAAAATAGAAACGCTAAATAAACAAGAATACGACTTTGTTTAGCTTTCAAAATGTATCACCCCTGTCTAAACAAATGGATTGAACCGCGTGACACGCACTCCAGCGGAGTCACGTCTGTGGGGATGCTTGTCTTATCGCAAATATGAATGTGATTGTGGACGGGGTTTTTCTTATTTTTGGTACTAAACTCAAACCTCCCAGTTCGACTGATGTTCCTGGAGGTCCATTTAAGTCTTGACATCTGCATGAAAATCACCAAAATTGGAGGGATGAGGACACCGGGAGTCACGCAGATGCGTGGGGGGGGGGGGGGAGTGTTCCGTATCCGTCGAGGGTATACAAGAATGCACTGAATCAAGGCAGCTGGAGTGATAGAGGTCAGAGGTCGAAGCTCTAACAGTGGATGTGATAAACTCCTCTGTATTACTGGAGGTCTTAAGAGAAGAAATAACCAGCTTGTGTCTCTGTCACTGCCTATTTTCCCATATGTACATTTGTAACAGCAGTGCATTGCTTTATCTCTTACCAGAGGATTAAGAAGCCTCGGCTTCGTGCTGCACCTGACTGAACCTGCCACTCGCTCCTCAGCTGGAGGATAATGCCTCTCCGGCCAGCGCTCTGTCCGACCTCGCCCTCAATTTGCTCGGATTTGAACTCTTGAGTTATGGCTTACTAACGGCGTCTAACAGCTGGTACAAGAAGGGCTTCTGCTGCATATTTAATCGCATGAATTAAAGATGACCAGGAGGCTGCCTCCCTGGGCCCTTTTTTCCTCCTCGTCGCAGCGACACAATGAGCGAGCGGGAGTCAAGTGTAGAGGTGATCTGCGCTACAAGAGGGTCAAGGCCTTCCACTGCCCCTCACATCAATTCATGTAATCCAGTCTTTTTAAAGTGGGTGGGAATGCCAATGTGTTTGTGGACTCTAATGTCAGAGGTTAGGCAGTTTTAACAGGAGGTAATATTTGCAGGTGCAAGGTTATTTTATGATTTGTACTCCATTGTTAACTGTAGGTATTTGCAAGATCTGATACAGTAGTCCAACGTGATTTAATTTCCAGTACAAACCTGAGATGAAACGCAACAAATATTAATGTTACCAGGAGAAGTAGATTATGAGAAATGAGATAAACTATTTGAATAGGACTACAAGTCAACAGCCAGGCTGTACTTGTGCACTAGTGCTGGGTTAACAAGCTTGCAATGTTAGCATGATGGTGTTCATCAGGTGTAATGTTTAAAAATTGAAGTTTGGTGTGTTAGCGTGCTAAGTAGCAAACACAAAGCACATCTAAGGCTAAATATATAGATAATACATGTCATGGTAATCCCTGCAATATAGCAGTTGTTAAGATATTGTGCTAAAAACCATGAATGTCAACCTCTTGGTGGAATTTGAGACAGGAAGTCACAAGGGTTCATCATCTGGGGACCATGAATGTCATGAAGTTATGCCATTTATGTGGCATAGCTCCCGCAATGCAGTATCTTGTGAAGTTCAAAAGTCCTAAAAAAGTCAAAAATAATCACACTCTACACTTAAAAGACGTTAAACAGACAAAGTGACAGAGATAAAAAGAAATCACGTGCGCTTTGTGATTAGAAGACATCGGGTCTGTCAGCCTCGGGACACTCAGTTGCATTGTGAATGCAGCCTCACTCAACTAAAATTGGAATTCAAACCACAACACACACACGCACGCACACACACGCACGCACACACACACACACACACACACACACTCTTCACTTGTGCCAGCAGTGGCGCCATGCTGCATCCGTCGAGCTTCAAAGCCTACAGGGGGAGTGCGACCACAGCCAAGCCTGTGAGTCTCAGGTGCGGTGGGTCTTAGCCAGACGGCAGATGTATAGAGAGCTCCCACAGCACTGATCCCCATTAGATCTCCACAATTACCCCACCCCGAAAACCCTCCCACCCACCCCACTCAACTGCAAACTCTGCTTCAAATTAGCATCTGGCTCCCCGGGGCAGCAAGGGCCTCCTGTTAGTTCAGACTGGGGTTAATGTCAGGTAAGCAGGTTGACTGCCGATAGCTGCCGTCCTCGGTGATAATTACATTTTGACCGTTTGACCCAAGTCATTTAACACTGGGGGTGGGGGGGGGTAGGGGTGGAGGAAACCACCGCTTCCTTTCTTATCCTCATACTCGCCCCTCAACGCGGCGACCACACACGCACACACACTCTTTATATTCCCAGATCTCCATTATGATGAGAGGAGCCACTTATGTCCTCTTGTTAAGTACACCAATGACAAGCAGAGAGGAAAAATGCGAGGACAGGGCGGAGGAGGGCGAGAGGAAAGAAATCCTCTTTGACGAGACATCCTCACATCCCCCTTAAGCTATCACCGCTTTGTTTTGAATAGTGGCAATTAGAGGAGCCTGAGAATCAACTTTTTAGTACAAGAAGGAACTGCCATTTTCTCCCATTTCCTAACTAAAGTGATCCAGTCTTATTTCTCCCACTGGGTGTGACTCCACTAATAGACCCTGGTGCATCCGGTGTCAGGTCGAGATCTGAATAATCTCTGTGTAAAGTAATGTCCTCTGTTTACAAGCCATTATCCGTTCAGAGTCCCACTCTTGTCTCTCTCTTTGTTACTCTCCTCTCTCAGTGGTAGCCTAATTGCGTTATCCAATATGCACTCCCCTCTTTGATCACTTAGCGGCACTTAAGGTGTCTGCTAGGGTTGCTGGAAATTGTTGGAATAAAGCAAAAAAAAAAAAAAAAAAAAGAACGACGACGACGAAAAAAAAAAAAGGAGGGGAGCTGTCGGCGGTGAGAAAAGGCCTTCTTAATTGCGGGGAGCCTTTGTTTTGTCGTGGAGATAGGTGCCACGGGCGGCTCTGACATGGTTTATGTGAACGGTTGACAGTGCTATTCTCTCAAGTTAAAAACACGGGAGACAGATGTCGCGGAGAAGCCGCGGCGAGAGGCTCGAGAGCCTTTTCGAGACCATTAAGAGGCAAGGCCAAGGAGGAGGTAATTAATACATGGACGCTGAAAAAGTTGACAGGTAAAATGTATACATCCTGACTCCGCGGCGAAGGAAAATCCCCAATCTCTAAGTCATGTCTTGTACACTTTCATGAAATCTGATTTTTAATCTTAACAAAACAACCGCTAGAGATTTAAGAGAAGATCAACAAGGCATCAAAAGAAGTTAATTAAAGCAAGTATTTATGGAGAGGAGGTGAAGGTGGAAAGTACTTTCTGACACAAATTACTTATATATGGACATCATTTCTATGAGAAGGCTGATCGGGGACAAGTCGGATGCTTAGTTAACAGGATATTTACTTTTTAAAGAATTAGCTTTTGTAAGCTGAGTTAGCTTAGCTTAGCATAAAGACTGGAAACAGGGGGAAACAGCTAGCATGAAACAGAATCCACCTACCAGCAACCTACCATTACTAATGCTACTACGTGCACAAAACTTCACAGCCTTAGAGAAAACAGAATTGACATACAGAAAACAATACAAGTACATAAAAACAAAAACCATGTAGCCCGCAGCAACGTCTACAACCTACAAAACACCTACGACTAAGAAAAGACCCAAAGAAACTACAGACTAAAAGAAAACTTCTCAACAGTCCCATGACGTTTTCTCACTCTAGACATGGGTTGAAACAGACAAATGGATCTGCAAACCACACGGAAGCTCGGACATTCACATTTTTAACCCATTAAAAGATGCTTTTTTTTTCTTGTCTTGTGTGTATGCGAGGGAGGGAAAGTGGTTAGAAAGTCTTTGTTTTGTTGAGCATAAAACATTACACATGCACTGTGAGAGATATCACACTCGCTTCAGAAGACCTTCTGCGGGAAACGAGGGTCAAGGTCATGGCACAAGTCACCGAGCCCGGTCAAACACCGCGATCCAAAACATTCCTCTTCGATTCCACCACTCTCCATTTTAATGACAAACTAAAATATATGAACCGGATCTTTTATAAAAGATGGAAACTGCTGTTTTATTCTCAAGGGATCGGGACAAAAAAAAAAAAAAGCGCAGCAGATAACAAACCAGTTGAATTTTTATTCGAGAGATTAAGACGATTTGCATGAGCTCCCCTACTATCGCTGCGGTTTTTACAAATGGCTGCACATCCCCAGGTAATATTAGTCCTGTGTAAATAAGGCTTTAGACTTTACTGTTCTGATCTGCTGACACTCCTCTCCCACCTTGGTCTCGCTCATTTCCATTCCACTTAGTCTATAATTGCATTGTGCATCCACTTTTCTCTCCCTGTTTCTTCTCCCCACTCTCTCTCTCTCTCTCTCTCTCTCTCTGTGTCTCTCTGTTGACAGTGTGTTGCAAAATAAATGCTGGCAAACACACTGTACATACTTGCAGTACTGGCTGTAAAAGAAACCAACAACTGAAAGGTAAATACCACTTTATCTGGCCTGTCACAGCAACAAGCAGCCAAGCACTTTGTTTACCTCGGTGCTGAGTGAAAGTGGCTCAGGCCCTGCTGCTGTTGTGATATGGCCTCTAATTAGCTCCCAGGCAGCCTTTACCTGCCTCTCCCTCAGTGGGAACCGTCATCTCCCTTGTGTTTTTAAATGTCTATATATATTTATAAAAAAAAAAAAAAAAGGAAACCCTTCGCTCCTGTGCTAGTCCCTCTTCTCTTTACTAAAGCCTCCCACTTAAATTCCTCCTGAATGTTCTCTCTCCATTGTTTCGTCTTTCTGCACCGCTGTCTGACATTTTCGTGTAAACACAAAGCCCGTTCTAATCTGTTACTGCTCATAAAAGCTGCTGAGGTTGCTCATCTAAACTCTTCGTGTCAAATGTGTGCTGTGTTTGACCGTATGTTTATGACATCTTTTAACAATGAGGGAGAAAAATCTAGGCGGTGAGAGTGAAAAAAAGAAATAAAAGGACAAGTTTCTATCATTAATAAAGACAATACATTGATCCCCCTAAGTATTTTGATAGCACATATGCTATATGTTGCTAGAGCATGGACTGTATCTTAATCCGCAGCAGGAAATAGTCCCCCGAAAAAGATCTTTTTGGAAATTAAACTTTCGATTTGTGATTGTTTTTCAAGGTAAAGTTTTCAGGAACGAACCAATGAGCTCGCAGGAAGCTGCAAATTTGCTCAAAGGCAACCAATCAGTGCTGAAAGAGGATTGATATTCTTCCCGTGGGTGGTGGTGGTGGTGGGGGGGAAACAAACCAGCAACCTTCAGGTCTGCCTCCAAGAAATCTTTTTCCACTAAACCTCTAATCTGCTTCTCCTCCCCTCCTCTCCTATTCTTTCTCCTCCTCCTCCACCTCCTTTTTCCTGCTGCCGGTGTGGTTAGCCGCCACGCTCCGCAGAGCTGCTCTCGCTCCCCCAGGAGAAAATTTGTGCATGCATACTGTACATGAACTTTGGATAAATAAATAAACACCGAAAGAGCTGCTAGATAATTGAGCACAAGTGAGAAAGAGGGAGAAACAGAGGGAGAGAAAGAGAGAGAGAGAGAGGCGGGTAGGCGAAACAATTTCTCCAGGGATAGCGGGAAAGAGACGGCGAGACAGGTATGATTAAAACCACGGTGATTTATAGGAAGGTGCGCCACCCGCCGTCACGCTCGCTGCGCGTATTAACGTTTTTGTTTTGCATAGAACTCATCTGGAGACGTGCGACCCCCCGCATCCCACCCACGTATGAACACACACATGCACTGCCGAAGCAACCTTTGCGCCTTCGTTTTACCTTATTTATGCAAGAACCTGCTGGGATTTTTAGAGGTTAAAGCAGGAGCATCGCGGGGCGTCGGTTCTTGTCGTTGACCCCTGCGTAGGTGTTTGGCTGCAGTCCTACCAACAATGCTGTTTCCTGAACACTAAAACCTTATTGGCCTCTGACTGTACTGCAGGAGCTGATAGGGATGTAAGATGCTATGTGTGTGTGCGTGTGTGTGTGTGTGCACTGATCTTCTGGAAGAGTCTATATGACTCCTGTTGCAACAGAGAAATCACCTCCTATATATGTACGTATTATCTGCAGCACATCAGTACTGCACTGAGAGCCGCTGTAGTTACTGTTGTTATGCAGATACACGGCAATTTTTAATATCAGAAATCTTCAGAGAAAACGTAAATCGTCCTTTCATTTCTCTCTCTAAACTCACCCTTGATCTAATCTATGCGCCGTCTCCGGAGACCACCGGTACAGGAGACTCCCTCCTAATGGTTGGAGGTTTTGGTATTTTCTGCGATATTGATGTCTATCTCTGCAAAAAGCAGCCATGCAAATAATTAAAGTGGAAATACAGTGTGTTGTCAACCAGGAATCAATAAGGATGAAAATATCGATCAATATCCAATAGTGTTCATTCTGAAAGACACAGTCAGCTTATTGTGGAGGCAAGACTGACTGAAGAGCCATCATGTCCGATAACAAAGCCTCCGTCATGTAAAGGATCAGCTACCGAGCGGGATGTTTTGATCACGTTTGATCACTTAATAGCTGTTTCCGGTGCACAGTGAGGATGACCTCTCCCACAACGCCACCGGCCATGAATTAGCGAGTCAAAGACGTTGGGGGGGTCTTGTCTTGTACATGTATCACTTCCTTTGGGTTAATTGTGACAAGTTGAGATCAACAACAGTAAAGTTAAACAGAGTAATGTGTTTGGCTCCAGGGCTGGATGACAGCTTGTCAACACGAGCGCTGGGAGTGGAAACGAGGAGCAGAAGGTTTGTCTAACAATGATATTACTGATCCTAAGGGGAGTGATTGCCTAATAAACTGTTCAATAATTAAATGTATTAATGTTTATTGAATGAATTAGAGAATTGTATTGTGATGACTAGGGCTGTCACAAGATTCGAACTTCACAGCAAGATTATCATGGCCTAAATAACTCAAGGTAACGATATTATCGCGATATCCATAGAAACTAATCAAATTCTGTACGTCAAATTCATCTTTAACAAAAATAACAAGTAGTTTGCACCACAAAGACAGAAAGAGGTAAAGAGTTGCTGGTTTCTATCAATATTTCAATGAAAAAACATCATGGTTATCATAAATGCCAGTATATCGCGATATTGGATGATTTATTGCACAATAATGGAACGCAGCTTATTCATTTATCGTACATTTTGTTGTTTTTTAGGTAATTCTGCACAATTTTTCCATATTTATCTACTTTAATCTAAGATGTATCCTGAGTCAAACTTATACGGAACCATCATTCGATGCAGACGCCCATCAATATCCATAAAACCAGATCCCATCATGTTGGATTGATGTGAATGCGCATTAATGTTTTTTGCTTGTACTTCATAGTGAAATGTCACTTCCTGCCTCTCTGGAGTTACACACTGAGAAAAAAAAAAAAGATCTGCAAAGTAAACTATGCATATCACCCTCACTCATATATGCACGTCACATGTTCCTAAGAAGTGTGCGTGCGTTCCGATTGTGCCGAAGCGTTATTTGAGCCGTAATTGAAAACGCGTTGAGGACCACTAATGACAAAAACTAAAGTAAAACCAGGAGCCTGCATGTGTTATGACAATATCTCCATGCTGGTTAAATGATGATAAGGCTCAGGTGGCTCATATTAACCTGAGAAAATAGAGGCGGCATATTTCCTCCCGTTAAAGCGTCGGTGCACGGCGGCGCCGGTGGGTGGGTGGGGGGTTGAGGGGGGGGTAATTGAATTCCGGGCCGTCATACCTACCTCAGCTATGGGCTTCATTGAGATTAATTACTCGCCTAGACCCCACACATACAGCTCTAGAGATAGCAGCCATTTTAGCTCGATGGCGTCCAGGACAGCAACCTCAGCAACCTGAAGAAAGAGCGGGTGGCCAGACAAAAGAGGGAACCGCACGGGCACTGATGCTATCGCAGGCGTTGTTGTGTTACGATTAATTAATTTCAAGGTGATTATACATCACTGAGCACACTGTGGCGTTTCCCCCCAGAAAGAAACAGGGACATAGGCGGGTTGTGGTGGTGGTGGGGTAGATAAGCAAAACAATGCTTGAGGTGATATTCAAATGTTTCCAGGACAGACTAATAATAAAGGGTAGTAATCTAAATATTCATTTAGGAGCATATGTGTGTTTAATACACCTTGTACTGAGGCATAAAGAACAATAGTATATTGCCCTTAGCTGTGTTTGCAGCTGTGACCTACAAATCCCATATCTGAACCCGCTGCCATGTAGACATTAGCTTTACAGTGCATAGGGAGGGGGGCATCAGCAGCATTACAGGGGCAATAAGCAGCGATTTTACAACCCTGTGGCACTAAATAACCATACCAGATAGAACAAAAGGGGACAATAGGCTCTGGATCAAAACAGATGTGCCAACAGTTTACTTGAACCGGTGATTTATGAGTTTCAGAGATGACTTTTGATGTTATTTTATTTATAGTCAATTATTCCACGACGAGCAGCAGGACGCAGACATTTAAACCCCGTCTCCGACGAATTACCTTTATGTTGGACTCATTTGTTTGGGAAAAACATGCTTTGCGTGAAACATGATTGCTACCTGGGTGGTAACATTGCATTAAATTGCATCACACTGTTCATCTACCATGGGGAGGTGGTCGCGATGGATGGTAGGGGCACTAAAGGTACGATCGCTGAGATCCGGCAAGGTTAGGGGATTGATAAGATTCCCTAACCTCAATTAACTTTAAAAAGTTGTAAAAAGTTGTGATATTGCCCAGAACTACCTGACACCTAATTAAATAATTAATTACGTTGTTACCTTACCTCTTAAAATATGTGTAGCTTCAATAAGCAGGAGACAAGATGTGATGCTAAAAACAACAGTGCTTGGCCTGGTGGTTTCTAGTGGAAGTTGTACACCTACATCAATGTGAAGCAGGGTGTTGTGGGGGGGGGGGGGGGGGGGGGAGCTAACCTTTCCCTGGTAGATATAAGGTGCAAATAAAAATAAGAGGAGGAAAAAGAGAAAGACAGAACTGCTCATTGTTCTCAGTTTCTCCGCAGAGGTCCACAAACAGGTCTGAACTCGGTTCGGGTTTTATGGCTTGTATCACACCTCCCCCTTTCCACAGCGGCGCTTGTGGTGATAAAACAATACACACCTTTCCGGCATCGGCGCGCTCCCACAGGAGCGGCGGGCGTCAGTATCTACGCACTTAAGCGTTTCCACAAAAACACACACCCCACACCGCGGAGCACGCGTCTCATAGCGTGGCGCGAACTGAAAGAAAAAAAAAAAAAAAGAAGCTCTAATTCCAGAGTTTTGTTCAGTTCTAATCAGAGCAAACAGTCACATTTTTCCCCGACCACATGGATATTTGGAACCAAAACTGGATCGGGTGGCACGCATCGTCACGCCGCGTGTGTGACTTGAATGCGAGCGCTCATTCACCGGAGACAGCCGTCATGAATGTTGGCATGCCAGGCCCATGTTAGCATGGAGAAAACAAGAGACAACAAAGGAGAAAGCAAATATAGCTGTCTCTGCTGGTTATTTAGGGGATCCCTCAATTTAGTAAACCCAACAAAAACATACAGTGATGTAAAGCAAGAACAGAATGGGGAAAAAAGGATTCACGTACTCTATCTCAAAGATCCCACAGTGAATATAACAGGATGAATAAGGTTTGGGTCGAGAGTGAACTAGAAACATGCATTTGAAAGGAGAAACTCCTTTATGCCTTCTCCAGAAGTCTCGTGCTAACTGACTGATCACCTTCACCCGTCATGGCTTATTTCAGGCTTCAATATATGATGCAGCATCGTTCCTCGTGGGAATTAATGGCACCGTGATCCACGTAATCTCCGTGTAACCATCTGGGCGCTCATGTATAGATTGCAAAGCAGATGTGCGTGTTCCACGTCTTTATGATTTAATAGGTGTTCTTTTTTTTTGATAGACAGCCTTCAAAAAGAAAAAAACAAAAAAACAAAAGCCAATGTGATGTGGGCAGGAATGAGCATGATGGCATGTCGACCATAAACTCTAATTATCAAGCACACAGCAACAAGTGCTCACAAGCGTGTGTATCCATACATTTATGGATCTGATGCAGCGGCGTGCACACAAAACTCCTTCATGCCTAAGGTGTCTGCACCAGAGAGGGCGCAAACATGTAAACAGTAGCTCATTAGGCTCATTAGCACAACACAGGACCCCGGTACACAAAAACAAACGCCCAGATGTGATGCGTCTTCAAAGAACACAAAGAGGTCCACCTTGTCAGTCGATAGTCTTTGTAGTGCATTAGTGATCCGGTTACAAATACCTCCTGCTTGGTCCTCGCTGAAGGGGATCTGTTTCTGTGTCGACAATATTGACAAATATCATATGGTATGAGATCCTAATACTCCACCAAGCTGCAGTTAACTCTTTGTTGTGATGCCTGGGAAGAGCAGTGGAATCATGCTTCATGTGCTTTTAGGTGAGACAGACTTTATTAAAGTTAGCCTTCATCTCTAAAATTAGTATTGCCTACTTTGGGGAGCAAATCATTTTGAAATATACATCTTACGTAATGTCAGAATGAAGTGTTTACAATCCCCATTTCTTAATGGACTTCAGCTACCATCTGTTCTTTGAAAAAATAACTTTGGTTTCACTCTAATATTTCATATTATACGATCAATTCTGGAGCAGCAAGTATCTAAAAATATGAAAAATAAAGTTATGTCAAATGATGATCTATTTTTTGGCGCTTAAATATCACAGTTTAACGTGTGCTCTCTATTATTGTGTCAGAGTTGCTGTCAAACTCTCAGATCTCAATATTTCCCTTTCATTTGTTTTCCTAAGCAGAATGATATCCTTAAATTATTCATATTATGCAGCGCTGACTGTATGTTCAGTCACTTATACTTCCTATTGTAGCATGTAGCCGGGGACTATAATTGATGGGTGGTGAGGCTATGTCGTTGCTTACATTGACAATAGACAGGCAGAATCACAAAAACTGTACTAATGGGCATACAAAAGGGCTCCACTCAAGGGGTGCACATACATATTTATACCCATGTCCCCTTTCATGTGTTTCTAAATCTTATCTTGCACATCTCCTCTCGGCTGCTCACTAGCTGAGAAGCTCTTTAACAATGTAGAGAGACCTGCACCGTTCAGGCTCTGTTGGTTCAGGGCGTCCGTCTCATATCAGCGCACAATTTGACATGGCGAAGAAAAGAGGATTAGACCTGCAAAAGTGTGACCGTTTTATCAATTTGACTTATATTCATATCTAGCCCCTCACTCCACTTCCTCGCACATCCTCTGCTCGCTTCCCCTCGGGTCAGCGCAGATAACCTGAGATGAGGATGGAAAAGGAAAAAAAAGGGAAGGAGGAGACGCGCAGCCATGCAGGTCTTGTACGGTACAGTTGGTTGCTCGCCGGGCCCCAAAGCAAAGCCAGGTTCTCTCTTTTCCCTCCTAAATCAATAAGAGGGGGTCCTCTGGGGTGCCCTGGCCAGCCATCTGGACTGAAATCCAGGGGCTCAGGTTGTCCCTAGGCTCCCCTCCTTCAACCTGCGCGCACAAGGACCTGGCACTAAGTTAGTCGTCCTGCCCCTTCCCCATCCTTCCTCCCCAGTCTCCCCACCCTTCATCATCCTCCTGCCTTCCTGTCCTCTTCATGCACCTTCCATCTAATCTGGCCGGCTGCGACTCAAATGTCAGGCCACCTGGGAAGAAGGCGGCTGTTGGCCTGCAGCAGGGCACGGTGGGCCTGGACCAGTCCCAGCATGCACTGCCCTGTCGTGTTCCTGACATACTACCTCAGAAATAAAACAGTTTCCCCATCAAATAGTGAGAAAAATAATGGTACTTGTAATGGTCTGGGATCCATTTTGGGATTTGGGGATTTTAACTTTTCCATCCTTTACTTTAAGTGATGCCCTGCAGGCGGGTTACAGGAAGGCCTGGTGCATCGTTTCACTGATCACTCCCGAGTGGAGTTTTTATGAAACAAGGCACGTGCTGCAAGCGGTGCAACTGAAGCCGAAAGCCACATTTCCAAAATTTGCCACTTTGACACCGGACGAGGACACACATGAATTTAGGTGGAGTCTGTTAGATTGAGGCCAAAACACACTTTGACTTTAAGGGTGTACATCTCCTTCACTGGACCACGACTGAGTCACCACAGAAAACACTATAAGAGGTGAAAGTGACATTAGAGAGGAACTAAAAATTGAAGTATTAATTAATAAATATCTAGTTTGAGATTTTCTTGGACAAAATGTACAAAATCAATAAATACAATGAAACAAATTATAAGATCTAAATTAATTACTCATTATTAAGTGAAAATGAGCCCTGCTGCGTCTTTGCCAACTTTATTTCTTAGAGTAGGTCTTGGGTAATTGGGGGGGTGTTGCCATAGGTAACCTGGATGAGAGGTTTCACCAATCAATGGCTTTGAAGGAGAAGTGTTTCTCTTTGTGCTGACAGAGATCAGCGCTGTCCGTGCTTCTAGGTGTCCGGTGCATTAAAGTGCACATATACAGCGCGTCATCTTGCATATAATTAACGAGATCCGTCGGCTGTAATTAGTGTCACCGTCGTCTTCATCCTCGCCATCGTCACCGTCCTCCGGTTCGTTCACAATCTGCGGCACAGCAGTTATGAATCTCAAAACTGAAGTACAAATTACAGCAGGTACATGGGTCTATCATTTGCCGTGGAGGAGGAAGGAAGGCCAGCAAATGAGGCATTTCATCAATACATCGCCAGACCAAAGATCCATCTGGATCCACTGAAAGGAGGAGGAGGAGGGGGTGGATGGGGTGGTAGCGGGGTGGGAAGGAGGGGTGGCACGCAGCGTCAGTGCTAGCTTATTGATGTCAGCCCACTACCAATGCATGAATCCAAATCACGGGCGGGCGGGTGCTGCAGCAGCTTTCTGCCTCTCATCCAGAAAACAACAGTCATCCACAATCACTCAAGATGATTTGGGAAGGAATCAAACATGAACACAGAGCAACGCTCGGGAGAAAAGCTGAGATTTGTTTGGGGGTATTTAAAGGGAGGGAGAGGAAAAAAAAAAAAAGAAAGGAGAAAGAGAGAAAGAAAGGGAATAAAACACACTGACAAGGCCTCCTACAAATACCCAGTCCGCTCCGTGCGAAATAGGAGCAGAAAGGTGGCAATCAATATTGAAACACAGAAATTAAGCATTTAAATGCCGGTAATTAGGAGCAGGCGTTTTTCACACCTGTACACCGCGCCGAGGCTGCCAACCCCGGTATCTGTTTCTCACCTGCCAGGCACCGCAAAGTATCATTTGTGGCGCTTGATTGCACATTCAAACGCCGAAGACTCTTACAAACTGTAGTGATCCCCCCTCCCTCCCTCCTCTCCTCCTCTCCCTCTCCCTCCTCTCCCCCCACCCCCTCCCTCGCCCTTGCATTATTTTGTATTTTATTTGTATCTGTTCATTTCCAATGCAGGTGCCTCGCAATGTCTCAAGTCGCCATACATGAGTGATTCTTTTATGCCTCAGTTCTGCATTTATCATTTGCGAAAGCAAGAGGATTAGGGGAGTTGGATGGCCATGCCTCCCTGTTTTTCTTCTTCTTCTTCTTTGTATTTCTTTCTCCCTCCTCTCTCCCTCTCTCTCTCTCTCTCGTTCTCTGTGCTCTTTCTCTCTAACATAACAACATCCTTCCCGGATAATTTGCATACAAATTCTTTAACTGGTGGTCAGAAGGACTGTCAAATCCTCTCCACTTGGCTTGCCCACTGTGTGCATCAGACCTGTGACCGCTGACTTAGTTCCATCACAGCAGATATATAAAAAAAAAAAAAAAAAAAGTCAGACATGAAGAGTTAATACTAAACTGCTTTCCCTCCTGCCTCTTGTTCTTTTTTTTCTCTGTCACTTCTCTTTCATATACAGCATAATTATTCACAGGGAGACAAATATTTGTTACTGCCAGCAGGGTTTCATGGCAGTAAACTACGGTATTCTTCACCTCTGGTTGCCTTAATGTCGACAATCCAAGCCTACTGAATTGCCACGCCGACTGTAAGTCTAGTATATGTGTTTAGAAATAAAAAACATAGCTGCTCTGATGCCCGTATCACCGACGTGAAACACTTAACTCTAACGGTTTTGCGTTAGCGTTGCATTGCGTTAGCGTTGTGTTGCGTTAGCATTGTGTTGCGTTTGCGTTGTGTTGCGTTAGCGTTAGCTTTAAGAAGAAGAGAGAAAAGAAGCACGTTTAGTAAAGGAGTCAATTTTTATGTTGAACTTGAGAACCGGCTTAAAAGCAGTAGTAATCATGCGCATAGTTTGAGTAACTACAGCAGGTGTTGGTGTCGTGGTGGAGGTCAGGTCAAAACATGAGAGACGTCACTTATGCTGATCTTGTAAATCATTTCCCCAGTGTCAGATCTGAAGTTACTCTATAGCCACTGCGCTGTACAATCAGCGTTTCACGCTTCATAATAAGCTCAAGCTAATAAGTTCTCTATTCCACTTTAAACATTTGTTACAAAAAGTGCAACCCAGTACTGGCCGAGTTGTCAGGTTGCACGAGTCCTTATTTGATGCCACACATTTGCATGCGGGATGGATTTTATTGGCTGAAAATATTTATGCCATGAACTTCAGGTGATGCTATTACTTCCCCCAAATTGATGCAAAGAAAGCGTTACAAATTCAATTTTCATTTGTACAGCGATTCCATTTGAATTTTAAAGCCTAAGGAAATGAACCCTGGCCACCTGGAGTCACGGCCCACCCCTCCTCTTTCCCCAACACAGAAAAATCAGGCATCAACCGGGGGACCTCAGATGGAAACTTGGCCGCCAGCTGCACCATGTCTGATGTTGCAAATTTCAGAATTCCCTCACTTTTCTCCCCCCGCCCCCCACCCTGGAAACTAATGGGATCAGTTTCTGATTCAGTTGGAGATTCAACAGTTAGAGAGCCACCATCTGGGTTTGTTAACTGGAGTCAGATGTGAGCCTGTCGCTACTGCAAGGTAGAGCAGCTTGGTTAATGATTCTTAATCTTTTCTTTAATTAAATTGTGCAGCCAACCTGAAAAATCTATCTTAATGCAAATGAGGAACTCCTTTTTTTGGCATTTGCTTACCGTAATGCACTAATAAGGTTAATTTAATAAAAATCTGTTCCAGTTTTTAGAGATAATTGTGTGTTTTCTTGATCTATTTTGTACAGAGCGGGGAAAAACTGTTTGTTTGTGGAAATTGCTAAGGGAGGGTGAAGGGGCTCACAGGATGAGCCAGGAAGAGAGGGCCTGCCGTGGATAATAGTATTTGTGTGAACTGAAATCTATTTTTGCTCCACAGTGGTGTGCCACTTCAATCCATGGTGACAGTTCTGTCACTTAGAATACAAAAATAAAAAGTACAAGTGTGTTCTGGCATGAGTCTGAGGTCAGGATGGAGCAGCTTTCCTGAAGATGTCAGGAAGAACAATAGGCGGCGGCAAAGAAGCTCAGTTTTCAAAAACACACGCATCACAAAAGTGACAGGAAAATGTGAAGATTATGTTCCAGTGACAGAAGGTATTGACAGTTTTCCACATAAACATGATTGCTAACGGTTAAACCAAAGAAAAATTCTTTCAGTAGAGTTGTCGGACTTGAAGTTAGATGTTGTTCATAATCAACCGGCTTCGTGCTAAACTGATATTTAACTTAGTATTCAACAACTGCTCGACACCGAAGCATCATCTGAGAGCCGACCACACAGGGTTGGGTGATATCACATGACTTGACATTGGTGGTTAGTCAACACGTAATTAGTTATTTCACGAGGAAGACTCATTAGGGTCAAGCGTCTCTTTTACCTTGCAGATAAAGAGATCCAAGATCTCAACGAGGCAGTCGAGAACCAAAGAAACAGTCGTGATTCTGATTGAATGTATGCAGTATGTCAGCAGTGGACACAGCATGTTTATATGATAATACTGAGCTCTTCAAAAGGTCTCAGAAAGGTTTAGAACTACTCAAATACTTTTGATGCTAAACAAAAGTGCTCGCTTGAAATATTAACCATTCAATAAATCCAAAAGGCAAAATAAACACGTGAGCATGTGATATGACACAAGTAACATACTCTAGATGGAGATGCGAAATAACTCTAGGATATAAATGATGAGCATCACCGAGCAATATTCAGAAATTAAACAAAAGCTAATCTACGACAGAGAGGTAAATAAGGTAGTAAACTGGAAACGAACTGGTGTAGCTTTTTATGACATACAATTAATATGGCTTCGAGGCTAATTTGCCAAATGCACGTTTAATGAAATATTCAGAACCTCATGTAAGGTACATAACCTAATCTGAATGTATTGAATTATTTATATTTACAACACAACCGATGCCTGGTGCGGCATGAGCCCCTCTGGCTCAAGTGGCAAAAGTCAGCACTGCTTGCTAGTCTTTCCAAACATTCACAAATAACCAGCATGTGCGACATTTAGTGGAGATTTGTTTGAAGCTCCAGCGGCGTTGCGTGCTACGGCAGGTGACATAAGGTCTCCAAATGTATACAAATTCATTTGAAATCGGGACCATACAGGTGCACGTTTGAAGAAAAGACAGAGCATGTTCCACTTTGAATTATAATGTCAGTCTCCTGGCTGAGATTAAGCCTTGTTGAGGGTATCGCGTGGTTGAAAATGTGCCCAGTGAGAATTATGAGAGGCAACCTGAATATGGTAGGTCAGGGGACTTTGCAAAAAGGTAAAGTCTTGTGCATTCTCTTCCCCAATAGATTTAGGATCCAGGTTCATTTCTTTGCTTGTTTCTGGGCACATTCAGGAGTTTCTGACGATTAAAGCCACAGAAACGATATTTTGATGATATTTAATGTGTTTCTTGTTGGAGAGCAATATTTCTTTCGAACACTCCTGGCATTGTTCAGCGGATATAAGAAAAGGACAATAAAGCATCCGAAGAAATAAAGGCCGGGGCTGTAAAGTCAGTCGGGACAAGAAAAATATGGAAAGTTTCTTTTTCAACAAAAGTTTTTATGGCACAGCTGATTTATCCTTTGAAGGAATGAATCAGGCAACCATAATATAACACGCTGTCTTAGCGAAAGGAAATGAGGAAGATGTTGTGGGACATAGTGTACCTTGTGACATTTAAGTTGGACTTTTATGCAATCTGTTGGTAGAAGTGGAAAAGAATCTGGAAACTTTGTTTTTGGGTGGCATTTGTTGTTGAATAGTTGATGATTAACCAGCAACTAATCACTTTTTTTTTTTTTCCCACCCCCTCTCCGGTAAATGCACAGAAAAACAATGATACATAGTATGTGAAGTTCATGTTTGCAGCAGGCTCAGGGAAAAAAAAAAAAAAAGAAGTCATTAATTGATTACATTAGCTGCAAAAGGCTTAGGGATTAATGTGTCGGAAACGTGTGCACTCAAAAGCAAAGATAGTGTACCTGGGTGTGCTTCAAACCTGATTAGCCCTCATGACGGTGAGCTCTGAGAGGTTTGGCCCGGCTCATGTCTTGTTGTCTACCTGGCAGTTTCTTGGGTAATCTCTCCATTGTGCTTGTGGGATTAGTTTAGACATCGGTATGTATTTCTCAGCTGTCTGCGGAATAACACACACTTGCTGTCTCTCTACCCCCTTTTCATTCTTTCCCTCCTGTCTCGTACATCTGCTCTGCGCACACGAGGCCCTGCCCCTCTGCTGCTCCTGGCAGCAGCTCCCATCAGAAGGTGCGCGTGTGTGTGCGTACGCCACAGTCAAGGTGTGTGCGCGTGTGACACATTTCCAAAAGCCGGTTTGTAATAGGTGAATCACTGCAGCGTATCCCAGCATCCTCCTGGTGGCGGCCCAGCGCTGTGGCAGGAGGCTCGTGTCAAGAAGGCGGGAGCTGGAGTAGAGCGTGTCAGAGGCTCTCGTCATCGTCGGCGTTGTCGAGCTGACAGCTCTCAGCGGATGGAAAGACACATCCGTCAACGTCTCCTTGGTAGCGTGATTCCTGTGCTGCTGGGAATAAGGATGGTGCTGCGGCGAGTAAATTCTCAAGTCAAATAAAAAAAGAAAAAAATCTCCAGTAAGTGCGCAGGGACAGGAGGAAGCTCGGGCTGGGGAATTACAGATAGAAGAGCAACCCCTCTTCGCTCCATGTAAAAGGTAAAATATTATCATACACACGTCATAAGTGCAATCCAGCCCGATAGCAGCGACCCGATGTCCAGACAGGCTCACTAACAAGTCTGACAATTGAAAGTCGAATTATGAGCCTTCCGGGAGATGGAGGAAAAAGAAAAAGAGGGCCTGTTATTAAGTGTGCTCCTCACCACTGCACACACACACACACACACACACAGACACACACTCCCTCCTCTTCCTCCTCCTCCTCCTCCTCCTCCTCCTCCTTTAACAGTGAATAAAATTGACTGGCTTGCGGTGTGGCAAGCAAAGGTGCGGAAGCCGGTAGCATCACCTAAGCGGAGGCGTGCTGATCACACCTTTGCTTAATGAGCTCCTTAGAAGATTTAAAATAGCAGACGCTCCCCCCCCCCCACTTTCTCCTGCCCCCTCCTCCCCCGAAACTGCTGTACCTATACCCGTGTCCTCACCCCCCCTCGGTGACTTGTCAGGTGGAGCTTCACTCATTTGCGGCTCCGGGCTGTCATCCAGAGGGGGTGGTGGTGGGTGGGGGGAAGTCGAGAAAGCAGGGAGGTGGAGGTGGAGTGAAGGATGGCGGCGTCGGAGTTTATGCAGGAAAGTTTCTGCAGAGGGAAGGTGATTTACTCGTGACGGCAGCGGATAAGAAGCAGGAAAAGATCATCATCATCATCATCATCAGATTCTTCAGATTTTGACGCTTGCAGCAAATCCTCAAACTGACATAGAAATTCCGGGTAACTAGAAGTACTCGTTCAACGCTGGCAACAAGAGTTTCACTGGGTTAAGGTTAGGGAAAGATCATTGTTAATTCTCTACTGTCAAACACAGAAGCTTTGTACGACAAACCATTCACCCCGACATCCTCTGTAAAAGGTTTTGGGGGCTTAGCTCGGTGATACTTCTTGAGCCTTGCTCCTTAGAGACATTGGTCATAAGTAAATATGTGTTTAACCAATGACCAATGCTGCTTTTCTGTTCTTCCTGTCACTTGTTTGGTTGTTATCTGACTTCACATTTGCTAAACTGTTGTCATGGACTCCTGTTCATTGGTTATGTGGGTGTATGCCGGGTCTAACGTTAGACGTTGTTGTGTTACATTATCAAAAATGTGTCCAGTATGTCTGATTTTTTTTTTTTTTTTTTTGCTTGAGGGTGAATTTTACTCCACATTTTTTAATCAGAAAGTCTTCCCGTGCATAAGGTATGAGCACTCTTATCACAACCGGGCCCATACTTGCAAATTAAAGTCAAATGAGGTGAGTCTGCTATCTCCTGAGCAACCTATTATGAGTGAGGATAGAATTAACAAAGACCAGAACCGCAGGCACACTGTATACAAATGCATTACCAAAATACATTTGGGTATAACACATAATTCAGTCTCTGTCAATAATTAATCCAGGAGTACCTGCTCCCAACACGTGTAATCTTCTTAGGATTATATTGGGGGAAAAATGCTGTCGTGGCTATGACAGGTGTTCCTGCATTAGCATCTATTAAAAACAGATTATATGGCAGTTGCTCTCATTTTGGCGGCTGACGCGCAGGAAAATGTTGTTGTTGGTCGGGTGGCAGTTGCACAACACATATGCGCCCATCGGAGGAGGGCTGAGTCGCAAACTGCCTCTGTAATCACGAGCGGCTATTACCGGGATGGTTTTTTTAAAACCTTTATTTATCCGGGGGAAGCTTTGCTGAGTGTGCACATGTTTCTGCCGCACAGTCCTGCTTTGCATTCAGACGATTACACGTGTGGACTCTCGCGACTGGCCTTTTTTGCGTTGGACAATGAGCCTCGGCATGAGCCATAACTTACTTCTGCTTCGATTCAACATTTCTAACCCTGTGCCTTTAGACAAAACCCTCCGAAGGGGCACTGTGATATTAATTTCAATCAAATGTGGGTATATCAGCACGTAAAGGACAAGTGAGAACAGTTTTGTTATCTAATTCTAATGATTTGACACCAGAACTGTCTGTTTTGACGTTCACTTTAATCACGACAGGTGTTGCGACTGATCTATCTCTAAAAATAACGTCTGTATCTGCCGTGAAATTCGGATCCACTCCAAAATTTGATGTTTCATAAAAAAAAAAAAAAAAAATCAGGCCAGTCGTTCTACTGTAACCGTGCCCGCAACATAACCTCCTCATTAATTGACCCAATAATGTGAAATTCGTCGTCTATAGCCGCTTTTGAAGCCCTGAAACGATTTTTTTTTTTTTCAGCAGATATCGCTTTGATTTCTACAGCTTTGCTTTCTTTTGACTTTAAAAAGGCCAAAAATGAAAGAAAAAAAACAGCTCATACACGATCAAAATGATGCTTTTCTCCAAAAATATCCCCTCTCCCTACCTGAGCAACTCTTTTCGGATCTACCGCCTTCAAACTTCGTTCCCATTTAATCACAGCAACCTCTCTACTGCCAGCGCACTAATTGCAAATGACTCAAATGTGGATTTAAAAAAAAAAAAAATACTAACTTTAAGGCCCCTCTGCTCATTGTAAACTGCTCTCGATAAGAGTTTTATAGAAATGCATAAAAACATATAAAATATAAGCATGGTTTAAAGTCAAATCATTCAGACTCGGAGTTTAACTGCCTGGGGAAAAAAAAAAAAAAAAAAAAAGACCAAACCACATGAATCCTGATCAGCCCTCTACCCCCCACCTCTTCCTCCAGCTGCAGTAATGGCTGGCAGGTCACACATGCACACTGGCAGAAAGGAAGTGCTAACGTTCAGTCACAGATGCGAGTCTATATAATGAGGCCCAGTAAGAAGACGCCATAATATCCTTGCTAATAAGGTATAATCGTCTCATTGTAATCAAGTTACGTGCAATTTATGAGGGTTAGGGAATGGGCCTTTTGACTCGTGATGCTTTTTTTTTTTTTTTTTTTCTCCTCCGGATGCTGGTCTGCAGGGCTGTGAGTGAGCATTGTTAAAGGGTTGAAAGAGGACACATATAGCACACATGTACTGTATGTTTGAAGGTATGAGTGTATGTGAGGTGAAGCTCTTTAGCGGGGGGAAAGAAGAAGAAGAAGTGTGAATTATACTTTGCATTCTGTCATTTCCTTCTGTTCACGCGTTAAAAAAAAATTAAAGCCTCGGTTTGTTTCTGCAGAGAAAATGTCAGAAATGGAGGCGACACGCACGCCATCACTCTCCATCACGCCGACAGATCTGCTCTCGAGCCTTGACGTGAAGCCGTCTTCGGAGCATTCGCGACAACTGTGAGTTCCCCTTTAACGGACACGTCACGACATGTAATCAAGCAATCAGCGGGTAAACAATTATAGCTGATAGGAATGAAAGGGATGTTTCCAAGAACAAGAAAATCTAGATCTGAAGTGAGAGGCTACTAACGACAAATCCATGACAGTCACAGCACTTAATACTACAAAGAATTAAACAAGAAACATGTCTTTGTACCAAGAAACAGCAGAGACACACACAAAAAAAAAAGGAAGTTTGGCTCCTGTGCACCATGATGAATTTACGTAAGGGAGTATGAGAGCTTCTGGTCTATTTCTTTTTTTGTGACTGTAGCTTGTGCAAACTCCAATGAAGATAAATTACAGCAAAAAAAAAAAAAAAAAAAAGGGGGAGATATAAATCTGCCAAGCTTTGCTAAATTGCACACAATAACATTTCTGAATTCTACCAAGACACATGAAATCTATCACGCGTCTATTGTCTGCTGTACAAAGTTTCCAAAGCCGCTTTAACCGCTGTAACGTTATACTGTAAACAGTTTGAGTGTGTTTGGGCTGATACGGTTACACTTGCTCCTTCTCGGATACATCAAACGCCTGCTGCAGATGAAGCGTCGCCGTGCCACCTCGGAAGACCTACAGCAAAGTGAGCCGACTCACCTTATTGCACCAAATGTGTTTTCCATGTATGCAGCTCTCCTCGTACCACGGTAATTGCATTCCTGAGCCAAACACCCACCCATCGGTGATTTGACACTGTCTGTTTGATGCGCCGTGTGTGTGTGTGTGTGTGTGTGTGTGCGTTCACATAAATGTGTGTGTTGCGGTGCCTGGAACATATTACTGTCGGTAAGCCAAACCTGCCTGCGATTGTACTAATAAAGGCCGTGTTCCTTCGACTCAGCCTCGACGGTAGACAGCACCAATTACATAAAACGGCTAGAACGCGAAGGGGTCGTCTTCCACAGCCTCACTGACACCCGCTTTGAACTTCCACTGACTTCAAAAGGTATTGGCTGAGTGATTACCGGGTAACAGACTCGGTAAAAAAAAAAAAAAAAAGAGGAAAAGAGAAAGTGTATCCTTCAAATCACCTATATCCAAACACTGACATTTGATTCCTTTGAAATATGCGCTGTTGCCTGAAAACCTGCAGATATAGGGCGACCACAAAGTAGGCCCATTATTAAAGTCGATAAAAGCATTCGTGTTAAACCACAGATGTGGCGTGATAGACAAGGTAAGCCTCAGAAAATCATATTCAAATGGACTTTTGTACAGGTGGAGATTAGACGCCGCTGTATGCTTCCACTGATGGAGGAGCTTGCGAATCAGGAAAGTCTTGCACAAAGAGGGAGTTGGCAGTCTGGTGGAGGCTGAGTGGGTGAGCGCCGTGCTGAGACAGCCCATCAATCAGCCCTTCGAACACCTTTCCCCCCCACTTCCTGTAAGTGCTCTGTGATCCACAGCGGCCGCCAGGAGTCCGCAGGAAGCCACCGGGTGAGGATTCAGCAAACCTATTTTTTCCTTTTAATTTGAGCAATTGCTGCAAGTATTGATTGAGCGAAAGCACAATGCAGTTACAGGAGAGGTGGAGAGAGGAGTTCGGAGGGGGGAGGGCCCGGGCGCCGTTAATGTAGCTCCAACAGGGGAATCAAACGCTCCCTCTTGTTTTAAGCACTCCTCCACCCCGGCTGCACAAGGCAACGGTGCCGAGCGGGTCGATAGTGCTGATTAAACGGCACATATCCCGGTCATCAATATTATACACACTCTATTTGCGGGACACCAATGTTCAAGTCACACTGCTGTTGAAGTAGATAGATACAACGGAAACATAGACGGTTGTAGTGCAGCTGTGCAGGGGCCTGAGAGTACCCACGATCCCATCGCAACAAGCCGGAAGAGACGCGCTCAGGAAATGTTTTACAGCTGAAATCATTAAGCAATTCTCAGTCTCCTACTTATTGTTGATCATCACTCATATTTCATCCAATCAAAGGGAATAAACTGCCACACGACTGGAAATGGGATTACCTGATGCTTTAACTGGGTCAATTTCCACCAATCTGTAACGGTTGGATCTGTTTAAGGTAAACTTTACATTTATATTCTGACACAGTCAAGATGTTGCAATACGCCAGGCTCATCAGATGCACTTTAAAGTGTTTAGCTGTGTCTCCATAAACACAGACTGGAGAATTGGCGCCACCTACTACTTGAAATTTGGGGGATCTGAGTTGACGCTTAACTGCTAGGCTAACCTGTGGAAGCTAATTTCTGAGATTGGTCACTGCCCACTCCTCTTTTGATCCAATCAGATGCGTTGTTGTCCTTTGGATCCTATTATTAACACAATCAACACCAGTTGTTGGTGCCTATAAATACGTACGCGCTTGCTGAGGTTGCACAGATCGTGGTGGAAGATGCAACACTTCCTGTTTGGCACCAGTGCACCATACCATACCTCAGAGCAGGCGATAGGGTTGTCTGTTAGCCTCGATTTGCGTGTGGTTTTGACATAGGATCTGTACGTGAATACCTCACTGGGAACAGAAGGAAAAGGAATGTTACTGTGGCTGGGAATGCTTGCAGAATCCAAATGGACGCTATTAGATAGGCCAGACCATGTGGTAGGTACAGTAATATAGCTCACATTAGGATCTGATCTCAGCAAGGTGTAAATGCAATATGTAGTTTGGCGCCGACTTTGCATCTTTCTGCCATCCCAAGCAAGCCCTGCAAAAAGCTAAGCAAAGGGAAAAAAGTCCTCCAGCTCCACCTACCCAATATGCATATTGACGAATGATCAAAACGCACTTATTATTAGCTGCGAGTGCAAACACCTGTGATCGGATGTAAAATCCATACAACATAACCAGACGAAAAGTTGTGGGCCCGCTCGAAAAATCTCCACAACTACCTACCAGCTCGTCAAACCCAGATTATGTCACAAGCCTCCACTGACAGAACACATCAAATGCAGTAGTGCAGTCTGAGTATTTACAGCTCGGCAAACATATTCAACATAGATTCATTTATGACATGTGTCCGGCACCAAAAGATGAATCTGCAGTTGCGGAAGGCACTGCCACACTTCAGCGATGACAAGTACAAACCGAGCCCCTTCCACACACACACACACACACACACACACATACACAAACATATACAAGTGTTGGACAGTCGATAGCACTACCGCATGATAATCGATTGCCATTTGTAACAGCAGGGTAGGCAGAGGGGTCCGATCAGTGCAAATTATTGTCACCACATGCTGTCGTGCTGTGCAGTCAGCCGGCCGGCATAGCGGAGCAAGATAAATGACAAAAGAGTCGCGGGAGCAAGATAGCAGTTAGTCATACCTGGTAGTGCAGGGGACTCTACATGGGGGCGCACGTCAATACGACAGGGGAGGGCAGGGGGGTGGGGGGAGAGGGGGAGAGCGGGAGGATGAAGGGAAGAACCAGGGACAAATTAAAATACAGTAAGCGTCAGATTTCGTGAGATTCAGGGCATTCAGGTTACGCTTTGCCTATGTACATGTGTTTTTTCCCTCTTTTCTCTGTATGAGTTAAGGTTATGTGCATCGGAGATGAACAAATCCATGTTAATATTTGCTTTGAAACGTACTTAATCTTGCTGGTTTGTTCACCAAAAAGACAATAAAACACGGGCAAACGGTCGAACATTTGTCTACTTTTATTCTTTATATCTTTTTCATGAATATTCTTGGACAGGAAACATATTTCACCTGTTGACATGCACGCTCATTAATTTCTAGTCCTGATGGATTCATAATCAGAGTTCACTCAGGGTCCCCTCTACTGCTAAATGCCTTGACTGTAAATTACGTATGCCACAGATGTACTTGTGCTACCGTGGAGCTTCTGCATTAATTCCAATACCTCAAAAAAAAAACAAAAAAACAACACAATCAAAAAAAAAAAACAAGTAAAGTGCAACAGTAGCAACGATGAAGACACCTCTCAAGAAGTCAGCGGTGTTGAATCAAGCAGCCACATTGATTTCAAAACGGGGGAAATGGAAGGCTCTCATTGATTGGAGATGCTCGAGGTCTTATTAAACAACTGTGACTGTCCCTAAAGCAAACGTCGGGGACAACTTACCTAACATCTGACTAGACTCCATTGATTTTTCTCCTCCTAGGTTGTGTTTGCATGTCCCCCGCACTGCTCGCTGATGCCTCTGCAGCATGGGAGCAGAGCGGCGTTCGCACAGCAGCTGTAATTTGTGATAGCCGATCAGACGTTCGTCCCGGGTCAATACTGTATCTTGTGTGGAGGCTGGCTAATAGGAATAAACATTTCACCTTTGTCTAAACAATCGAGTCATGCGAATTCCCCATAGCACCGCAGGGTCAATGGGTGATGCAGTCGGGTAACAGGGCTCCTGTTTTAAATGGCTCTCATACGGAAAAGACCATTACAAATCAATGGGGAGTCATTTTTACGGGCGAGGCGGTGTCAGATGAGGTAACTCAGGTGCATCTTTAATTGTTGCAGTTGGAATAGTCCTAAACAAGAGCTACAGAAATCTATGAAGTGTGTGTATCTGTAGCTCTGGTCCATGATGTGTGTGCTACAGTAGTAGAAGGCAATGGAAAAGTGAAGTCATGGCAGAGAAAACTGGTGCCTATGAAAATACACTACTGCCAGGTATTCATGTTTAATATACTTTCAAGACTGAGAAACTGAGGTTTTGTTTTTACACATTTTTTGGGTAAAAAAAAACAAAAAAAAAAAAAACATGACGCATTTTTGTCACCCTCACCTTTCTTTAGATTTTATAAATTTAGCTCAATTTCCCACAGATGATTTAGATTTATACCTAGGGTTCTTGAGGACACAAATTTTCTATTTAAAGTCTTTTTAATGGTCTTTTTATGCACAGACATCACAAAGCTTATAAAGGAAACCATTGCAGAGGAAAAGGATCAGTGATCACCCCAACGCAATTGCGACAAATCTTACGTAGGGAGCTGTTTGTTTCCCATTCCCAACCGTGAGTCAACGACGCCGCTTTTAAAGTCGTGAACCATGTTTATTATTTTAACCTTGATGACGAACGTCCACTAGCCTGAACTAAGTTGTAATTTAAACCCAAACTACGATGTCTGCCTACCCTTAACGAGGCACGTCTTCCAAGCCAAACCATGATCTTTTCCCCGAATTTAACCGAGACGCTTTTGTGCCTAAACCCGACCAAACCTTAACCATAGGGTTGTCACATCATAAAACGGATTTGTAACAGTTTTGGACTGGACAGACGGGTGATGCTGTCCTGCTAGTACGATCGTCAGAGAACACTTGTATGTGACGTTCGAAAGAGGGGCGAGGGAACCATCGACCGACAACATCTAATAGGTTTTCACAGGGGTATACAACGTCTTGCAAAAGACATTAGGAGGTGTAATTACTTGCATTATGAATTTAGCGCACAGGGTTGTAAAGGTGAACGCCCTCCTGACCGCTGATAAAATTACACCTATGCCTGAGTGACTCTTTAGATACATTGCTCAAGGGCATGTCATTTTTAAGAGAAAGGAGATCAGTTAATACACACCCTTAACTGTACAAAGTTTCTAAGACTGGGATCTGAACAAGTCATTTTAATGTCCTTTAGGACACTTTAAGGAAAGTCCAGATCCAAGCATATAATTAGAACCAGACCTATCTGTGTGTAAACCTCCCAACTTTCTACATTTTCTTTCATTATCCCAAATGTGAAAGAACCACAGAACTTTTCTCAGAGTGTGAGTGATGCAGAGAAAGTGGGCTGGAAACGAAAAGAGCCAGCTCTACTGAAGGAGCACATTTCATCCGAGGGCCAAAGAGTCAGCGGAGAGTGAAATGACTGTTTGACTCTATTCCATCCTTCCCTCTTAAGTCACACAAAGCGCAGCGACTCCCAGCCAACTGTGAGGTATTGTATAATCGCCATGTAGCTCTTAAGAGGCCAGGGAAGGAAATCGTTGTGGAAGGAAGTGCAGAGAGTTAGTGTACGTTCAGGGGCACAGTGGGAGTCAAATTGAGTAGGGGTGGACTGTAGAGCTGCCGGTTAACCAGCACTGTATGCTGGGTAAAAAAACTCAAGTATTTATAGGACACTGTTAACAAGTCAGTTTGTTTTAAATAGATGAAATACAGAGGAAAAGTCTCTGATTTGAAGGTTATGAAGATGTAGTTACAATGAACGATGCGTACTATACATTTAAGAGCTTTCTGTATGGTTATTTTCTTCCATTTGACAAGCGTGAAAGTTTACGCTTTTCCACCTGCATTAAATAAGCCGAGAGGCAATTTCCATCTGCGCTTCCTCATCACGACGTCGGGACTCATCCAGGCTCAGTGGAAAAGGTCACACAAACATTTAACAACCTGGAGAATTAAAGTTCAGCTCCTACTCTGATCTAGCACCTGTATAAAAGCCATTATTAGCCTTGACATCAATGGCGTCAGATCGTTTTTTTGGGGGGGGTTTTTTAGCAAAATTACTTTATCCATGGATGAAATGCTGATTTTAACTAAGCCGTCTGGTCAAACGTGCCCTCGGGGGTGATCAAAGGTCAGACCAAAGGCTGTTTGATGTCCAACTCGTGGTCTGTTAAGGTCTCGTGGTCACAAGTGATTCGTGAAACATGGGCCAACTCAAAGGGCAAAGCGAGGGACATGAATACGTTTTATGAGTGACAAATACATTTTAATCTCTGTTTTCACAGTGGCAAATGTCGACGACGACGCATCGCCAATTAGCAGATGAAAATTCATCAGCGTGGGGGCCGCTGAGCGGGACAGCAGACATGCTGCCATTGCTCTTCGATGGGTAGTGACCAGAAAGTGCACGGCCGCGGCCGCAGTAAAGAGTGGACGGAGACAAAGAGAAGCAAAAAAAAAAAAAAGAGACGCTTTCCTCTATAGATCATTAAGCACGAGTTAGACATAAGAACATATTAATACTTCAATATTACATAACACGTGTGCTCTGTTGAATGGATGGCGGATTGGATTGGACAAGTGCCTTTGTACTTAACCACTTTTGGAGAACTTTGCTCCAGGATGCTGTCTTTTTTTTTTTATAATTTACTGCACCACTTCAACTCACTACACTTAAGGAAAACAACATTCTTCAGAAAGTTCATTCCCTCATGTGGACTCGGTCTATAAACTTTCACTGGAAACCACATAAGGAGGTTCCTTCCTAATTTGAGTTTGGACAACCGCACCATCTTTTCTTTTTGAAAGAGATGTTAGAATCCTGACCAAGTTAGGAATCCATGTTTTGAGAATAACAAAAATGTGGTTCAAAGTTCTGAAAAACGATGCTTTTTTTTTTTTTTTTCTTCTCCAAACGCGCCTCACAAACGAGCAGATTTATAAAACTCCGCCGCGTTTCCTGCGCAGCACCTGTGCAGAGAGCGCGCGGCAGATGACACCATATTGGATTGATGCACTTGACTTGTCTCGATGCGGCGAAGGTACTGTGAGGACAAACAGTTAAACACACTGATTCATCTTCAGCCGAGCGCGCTGGCACACACAGCTGTGCTGCCCGGCGAGCTTATGGCGGCGTCATCATACTTCAATTACGAAACGAAACATATTAGAAAATGTAAATCGTGTTAAATTGAAAAAGTGCTTGAGGATGTAAAGCGGGAGGTCGGGTGGATTTTCTTTGATGAACCAAGTCTGTTAAAAAAGGTACATATGGTGAACTTATCTACAGCTGACGTTGATGTCGCAGCACCTGAAGTTTATGATATTATATTCATAAAAAAACAAAACAATCAAGACTTTTGAGCTTTCATATAATGTCCTACCAAACCACCATGATAATAACTGAAACATACAAATGTATTCATTTGCAAAATCACTCTTTTCATAACATATGTTAACAATACAACAGTCCATCTTTGTTAGGTTTTTCTCTTATGGGTCATGCATTATTGCTGCTGCATTGGATATTATTACATATTTGGGCACCAATTCATAAAACGCATCATATTTTTCCAGTCTGAATTCATCTAAACGACAACTCCGGGCATCCACCGTCACCCTCCACCTGACTAATTACCCCCAAATGTTCGGGCGTCGTGCCCCAGAGGTAAGGTGAGCAACAAAGATTGGGACTCCAGATACGGCGCGCGCAGAGGCTTCATAAATCAAGCGCTCCCACAGATTCTGCACGTATTACTCCGTCTGGCTGCTCACTACAAGCTGTAATTACACACCGGCTAGCTGTTGTATAGAGCTGAGGAATGAGCTACAACATAATGCACAATAAAGCCTGTCATATAAAAAATGGTGTAAAATAACTGGATCAACACTGCATTTTATGGGTCTCCCAGTAAAATGACACTCAAATGTACAAAGAGAAGGATAAAAAAAAAAAAAAACACTGTTGTAAATGAATTGATAGTAGACAGGGTTTCCCCAAAGCCCTGGATGTTTATTTAATGCGTTCTCTGACAGAATGTGTTATCTTCTATGCTTCCTACATGCGCCGGTCCATCATTACAACTGCTGATAATCATTTACGGAACTTAACGGAGAAGAAAATAAAGCTGATTTTTATAACAGGAGATTCAAACAGTGTCTCATCAAACTGGTTACAGTAGGCAAGCTTTGCGAGACTACTATTTTCTAGCAGGTAAGAGTATAAGTAGAAGAATTTCTGGTAGCTCCTGAAACAACTCCTTGAGTGTTCCTGCACCAAAACAGAAAGACCTACTTTCCCATGTAAAATAGGTCATTTATTCTGCAATTTGCTCTGAAAAAAGAGAAAATGAGACTCAAAAAAGTATCTAAAGGCAAAAAAAAGAAAGAAAAATAAGGACTGCGCTGGCGAGAGCTGGCTGTTTTAGGTGTTGATGGGATAATATACGACCCAGGAAAGACTTGAAAGACCTTTCTTTCCAGTTTTCTTTCCAGTTGGTGTCGTCACAGAATTTTCTCTACCATAGTAAAAATCACTTTATCCATCATCTCCGCAACAGGTAATAATACGAATTCCAGCGTTCACACAAGATAGAAAACCATCAGTTAATGCACTGCATTGTGGTAACTTTGAGGAAGTTTTCAACTTTTTTTTAGCTGGCTACACTTTGATTTCTTTGTGTCTGCACCTCAGTGTGTGTCTCATTGAAGTGAATGAGTGAATGAGCTGGGTTTTCCATGAGAACGACGGGCAGTGACTTGATCAGACGATACATGTTTTGAAGATAAATGATTTTTCATGATTTTTCAAATGATTCAAAACTACCTCACCACATTTATCATTTTTGACCTATATGTAGATTATATATAAGGCCAACAGTTTCTTAACTTTGTAAAAATTAGAATCTGTAAGAGCTCTATGGTCATTTTTAAATCATACACAGTAGAATCAACATTTTATGCTGTTTATTTCTCTTGATGGCGTAACAGGCAATGTACAGAGAAAAATGTCTAAGAGAGAGCAAAGAGGTTGTAGAGTTTTGACCCAGGCTGTTTAGCCTACGAGCTACAAACGGCAGGAAGCAGGGTTAGAGTCAGATCTCAACAGGGGCTTGTGGGGAAACAGCACACTTAAACCTGACTGGGCACTTCCTGCTTTAGAAACAACAGAGGCCACACATGGTAATGCTATAACTCCTCCGGTGACACAGCTCTTAATGGACCAGGGGAAAGCCTGAGGAGAGCTGGGTCAGGGGATCAATCGGTATCGTGGGAAGCTTTTAAAGACTCAACTCTTATTTGAGATTTAAAAATAGAGCCGGCCTCGCTTCTCCCATCGTGGGGAGCGCTCTGTAGGACGCATCTGGACTGACGCAACGGGCAGCAGCAGCCCCGTCGCTCCAAAGAAAATTTCCACTCGCTGATGTTCTTGCGCCATTTCATATCATTCGATGGACTCCTGGTGGGATTTTGTAAAAGCTCTGTAATTTACTTTTGTAATTAACTTTATTGGCGTACACACTTTACCTCATCTGCTTCTACTTCGCTGTAATTTCCTACATTTCAAGGGGTGTAAACTTTTTTGACTTTCAGCTGGGGAGAGAACAATAGTGACGGTTGAAAACTGGCTCCATCGTGTTTCCACTAAAAGAATATGTGGACACAGCCTCACCTCATCTATACCTGACTGGAAGAAGAAAAGGCATTAAGTGACCAAATGGGCTCCTGTTCAAATGTTTAGGGACGACCATCAGTGAAGGTTGACTGACTTTACAACAGCTTGTTCTGAGAAGTCGGCGAAAAGAGAAGCACTTAAATTAGAGGCACTTTGCTTCCCCTTCAACGGTCGGAGGGCTCCGTTTGAAAGATCTCTTGACAAGGAGAAGAAACTGAACATCCCTTCCCAGAGCCCCTCCTTTCTTCTAAATACACAATGGGAATGTCAGAGTCTATGAAGCAGCGAGCCGGTACCTGAATAAATCAGAGAGCGCATGTGGAATTCGCTCGCCTTACCCATGTGTGAACGCCGGCTGAAGGCTGCACAGACATAATAAGGGAGAAGTTGTACGGGCTTAAAACAATGTCATCTTAAAAGGTTGATGCAGGACACACAGTACAGCTGCTAAATGTGAAAACACAAGATTTTATACATGTTAAAAGACCTAATTCACTGTTTCACCTCACTGTAACAAACTGCAATCCTTGCCTCAGTGCTGCATTCGTGAAGCAACATGTGAAGCTCCTGTTATCCTTTCGAGGACATCGCTGCGGTAAAATCTGGAGAATACAGCAATAGATAAATTAAGGGAGTCTTCTTCTGGCTTTTTATCCGTAAAACACAGTAAACCTGAATAAATATCGGACTGTGTTCATACACAACCTCCTTTGCGAGTTGCCAAAGTTTGTTTTAGCTTCCTTCTGTATCCACTTAAGCATGATTATGATTGTCAAGAGGGTTTTGCTGTCGGTAGCTACGAGAGGCACTGCAGCTCTTTCTCTCTGACAAAGGTACACTTGTTGGGCTGCCTGCCCCAGCCCGCCCCGCTCTCCTCTTGTTCTAGGCACGGCCTATTATGTTTCAGAGCTTGGAAGTGTGCTCCCTCGACAAACCGGGGGTAAATGAAGATATTTGTTTCCACTCAGGTAGCGCTGGCACGTGCCCGTCGCTGCCTCAGCTCTCGGAGACAATTAGCCGACACCTGCTCGCAGCAGATTGCTCTGGCAGATTTCTGCTGCTCCTGTCGCCTTCGACACCGCCATCTGGCCTGTGGAAGGTGTTGCACAGGTCGCCGTTGCTGTGTGGTGAACCCGCCAACCAGGAGTGACTTGGAAGGGGGAGAAAATAGACACAGAGGAAGCAAATACTCGGGAGTGCAGACAGTCTGCTATCTTGTTTAAGCCTGATTCTGTATTTGATTTTTGTATTTGGCCCAAAACAACCTGCAATATGAGTGAGGTTCCTCTATTTATCTATTCAAACAAGGAAAATCAATGCAAGGAGAGTCTATAAAACCCAAAATGTTGCTTTATTAGCCTTGGTTTTAGTATCCTATGATGATTTTAAGGATAAAAAAGTAAGATATTGGTCTGTCAACAGCTCTGTGCTGCCTTCAAGAACCTCTAACAGCTCAAATGTACTCTTAATTTCTCTTTCTTCCTACTTTCTTGTTGATCTCTAGTTTTGATTCTCTGTTTTCGTGGGAGAGAAGTGATTCGGAGTGAATCAAACCGGGAGGGAAAACGTGGATGTTCATGCTAATGAGCGCTGCACGCCAACATGCGGCCGTCCTTCTTGGCCTCACCTTTCCCCTCTCTCTGTCTCTGCGCTTCACACCTACAACACTGACCCATCTGTGCGCTTGCGATTCACGTGTGCGCAAAAGACAAACTATTAACAGAGCAGGGCGCGGGGGGGAAAAAAAAAAAAAAAAAAAACACAATCAGGGATGGAAATAAATGCACAAAAAGCAAAAGTCGATGCTGGCTGCTTTTAATGTTAAAAGCGTGGGTTTAAAGGCAGGCTCGTTACAGGTTAAATCAATTTATGCATTAATTCATCAGCCAATGAATTTGAACATACATCAGTTTGCTAATTTATCTGCCAAGTTGGATTTCAAGCACTTGTGATTAGATTTTGACAAAACGATGCATTCTGGATCGTCCAAATCACATTATTTGTCACGAGGGAGTGCTACAATTACACATCAGCACAAACTGACATATTTGTTACTGATTGGCCCAGAGGGAAGACTGCATCATGGGCCAGAAGATGCGTGGGGGGGGGGAGAGGGGGTGGGGAACTGTTGCCTTTTCTTACTGTAACAATCACTGAGTCACTCTGGATGAGAGCGTCACCTAAACGCCTGGCACGTTCGAGTAAATGCTGCTCGTCTCCCCCCTGCGACGCAAACCCAAACTGACCAGCAGATCGCTGGGGATTAATTGTGCTTAATATTCATGTTTCAGACAGAGGAGGCAAATCCGGTTGATTTATTTGATCATCTCACTTTTACACACTCCGCTTCCCTTTCCAAAAGGATTCAGGTTGCATGGAAGGAGGGTATAGCTCCAGGCCTCTCACCATATGTACGCAGTGTAGAGGGCTGCAAACTGAGTGAGAGATGTAAAAAAGACATGGACATGCACGTTTCAGTGTGTCTGCCTTCAGTGTGAAGCTATACATGCAAGCAAACGCATGATTAACCATTCAATATACAGCTGGAAGAAGTATTTACATGGTTTGCTCAAGCAAGCAATGTCAAATCATTCCATTATGACCATTCAAAAATTTAATTTAGGCGGATGTACGGACATATTGTACTCGAATAAGTTGAGTAAAAGTTGAGTTAGCTTCACCGGTGGAGGAATCAGCCGTGCAACCGCCGCACATATTCCAACAAACAGTGAAAACCTACAGTACCACGAAAAACTATTAAGCCACACACACACACACATCTTCTCTCAGATAGCCTCTGTAAGATTCACACAATTCATACACTCCCAAACACACACATCGAGACACACAGTGCAGGCCTCCTGATGCTCGTCTTTCATCCACGGCACTGCACAGCTGCTCACCTTACTGCCAGCAGTGATCACTTCAACCCCCAACCTTGCCTCCAAGGTACACACTGGATGTGTGTGGGCTTTGTTTGCCAGTGTGCGCATTGCCGTGTGTGTTCAAGCGTGTGTGAAAGTGCGTCTCAACGCGCATGTGTCTATGGGCGTACAGTTGATGTCGGTGTGCGTTCATGGGAGGCTTGTACATGTGTGTTGTGCCAAACTTGCGCAGGGTCAGGCCTCAGAGGCCAGGCTCGCTGGCTGCTTTCCTGCGTCGAATGTGTGTGTGTGTGTGTTTTCATGTGTTTGAGCTTGGCCTGCGCGACCCTCCATGTACACATAGAAACAGGTAGCGGGGGCGCCATGTATTATTCATACAAGGGAGAGGAGATGAGGGGCTAGAGAGGGGGGGGGGTCAGAGGAGTACAGCGGCTCCTGTTGAGCCGTACAAGTGGGTTTGGATGTGGGCAGGGTGGTCAATGTCGACTTTCATTTCCTGGCGGTGCAGCTTGGGGAAAACGGGAGATACCGTACTTCAAGAGCACTCGCTGTGCGAGTTTGAAACTCTAAGTGCATCTTACAGGAAATCCTCCAGCGTGCATTGACACTCGAGTTAGAGTGAGAGAGGCAGCTACAAAAATGGATGTATAGTACTGAATATATGTATGTATGCAGTATGTACAGGAAGCATGTTGCCAAGTCAAACTATCTGTAAGAATTCAGTTATCTTGGGATTCTGTGCCTATGTATAGAATTATATAAAAACTTACATTCATGTGCTAGGTGTACAGGATTTTCATTTACATTAACACAATGTTAAAAATGAGTTTTGATGGCTTAAATCCAGAGCAATTTAGAATAACTGCAAGAGATGAATTAGGTTAATATCTCTGTCAATGTTACAAAAAAGGAATCCAAAGGTGGGCATGCATGAGAACGGTCAACAATCGATTAGTGAGTCACCATTATTGGACAAGACTTTGATACTTGATTTCTAGTCATTCATGAATTGTCAAGACTCCTTTGAACTTTTAGAAAAAAAACGTTCCGTTGGGTTCTGCCAACTTATGATGGGCACTGTTTACTATTCATTTCATAGATGAAAGAATTAATGAATTAAGATAGCTGACAACAGGGGTGTCAATTAGCTCAGTTGGTAGAGCATCCGCCCCATGTACAAAGGCTCAGTCCTTGACGTAGCGGCCCAGGGTTCAAAAATCCAACCTGCACCCCTTTGCTGCATGTCATTCCTCATGTCTCTCCCCACTTTCCTGTCACTCTCCAGCTGTCTCTATCCAGCAAACTTGAAAAGCCCCCAAAAATATCATAAAAAGATAATTGACAATAGAAATAATCATTAGTTTCAGCCGTGCATGAGAGCCATGGATTGTTGGTGTGCCGCACAGTCTACGCCTGGGGTTCCTAACTTTTCATAACCCAGTGCTCGACACAGTGTTGAGTTTTGAACGTTTTGGTCAGTAGGCTTTGATCACATAGGATTCAGTAAGTGAAATATGTAACTGGTAATATAATGATCAATTCTGGTCCTTGTATTTACTATTATTAAGTCTCATACTACAGGAGTGTTACATTTTGTATTATATTTTTATAACTAAAAATCTTTCCTTAAAGTTGGTGACAGAAGGTTGAAAAAAGCGGCAAGGTTTAATGTCTGAATTTTGAGAAACACCACCAGTAACACTTCCTCAGTTTGAGATACAAGACACCATTATCAGTCATCTCCACCTTGGTCTCATCTCTCTGGTGGTGTAATCACAGCAAGGGATCACAATTAATGTGACAATGATATATTGATCGTTACAAATGCCAGGCTACATGTAGCACCTTTACTCTCGCAGTTAGACTCCATCCATTTCTGCAAAAGCGGGCCAGAGACGAACAAAAACACGAGCAGCAGCATCGCCCACACTGCGTGTAATGGATGCCTGGATCACACAACCACTTTTCTTTCCTCTTCGAGCATGCCTGTATGGCCTAAGGGGGCGGAGAGGAAGTTAGGCACCTCTTAGCCTTACACCTGGCACAAGATACACAGAGGCAGCCAAAGTTCAATTCCCTGTGAGTATGTGTGGTTGTGTGCGTGTGTCAAAGATTGTGTGTATGTGTGTGTCTCGACGGGCAAAAATGCAATATGAGGTGCGAAGAGGCGGCAACAGACAGCACAGGAACAGACCTGCATAATGGAGCACAGATCCCCCGTTGGTTCCTTTTTAACACCTCACAGTAGTCTGAGAGGAGAGTGAGACAGTGAGAGATAGACAGAGAGGGCGACAGCCAGACACAGAGAGAAAGAAACAACAACTTGTAATTGAGCAGACAGCAGAAGACTGGATGTAACAACAACTCGAGACTTCTGTGAACACTTTTCAGAAGTTGTTGCGCTGTTGTTTGGCCTGGCTTGGAGAAAGTTGTCTGGCGCGGAATCTGTGAAGAAGAGGCCCTTTGATTTGAGGTCTGGAAATACCTTGTCTTTGGCTGTACAAACACATACTTTTCAGGCTTAAGGGGGGGTATCATATCGATTCCAAGTCGGACACAACTATAAGAACTTCACACACCTAGATGGGGGGGGGATTTCATGTGCTACCTTTGGTACCTTCAGAAGTTTTCGTCTCTCCCTCGCCCTCACCAGAAGAGACAGGGGATCGTAACTACAAAGAAGGAATGGCGCTTTAAAAGGCAAGAATTTCAAGCTTGCTTTGGGCAAACAGGGGCCTTTGAAGCATCCACTCCTCTATTAAAAGGAGAGTGGGGTGGAGGGGGAGAGAAAAATCAATGTTGACACAAAAAAGCGTGCTATCTATTGCTGGAAATCCACATGGATGCGAGATCGTAACTTAAAGCGTAGAAACAAAGTTGTGATGTCTGCTGCAAGGAGAAGGGGACCTTAGGTTTTTGACCTTAGGTCTTAAGTTTTTGTGTAACTTTTCCTGTAATTGTTTACTTCAGTCTCTCCATTTACTCAATAACTGCAGCGCTGAGAGTTAATTAGATGAGTAATCCAAGACAGGAGATTTTGTGGGTTTAAAATGTTAAAAACTATTAACAAAACCAGAAATTTGCTACTACGTTTGCGATGTTTTGACTGTTAATTAATGGTTTCTATCTCCTAGTTTTGTCTAACCTGGTTTGAACATCTGTAAACACTGTAAGAAGTTAAACACATGTTACTGAACAATGACCGTCAGATAAAGAATTTCTTCCAATAAGAGCATTGTTTACTAAAAGAAACATCGCTTTGCTGAGAAAAAAGGCACATCTTCAGGATATCTGTGCTTGGCCATGCTTTGCTGCATTTATATATAGATCCTGAAATCCAACAGAGCATTTAGATATTTCACCGAATCATCAGCTGAGTGGCTGAGTTTATAAAACATCGGGTCCAATTGCATGGCTCCAAAAACGCGAGCCACACCCACATGGAGGCCTCCAGCAGGGAATTACCAAACGCTGAAAGACATGAAACGATAGAAAATACTCTCTAAAATCTCTGCTACATAGGAATTTAGTCTATTTATCTCTTTAGCACGGGAAGCACTAGAAGTCTGGGGGTGCAACTGCATCTTTAGACACATTTTGGCCTAATTAAAGTATCTCAAATCGTTAGCCATGTGGGGTTGTGCCAAGCCCCGAGTTAGGGGATGATCTCTGATGGTAAATGGACAAGGATTTGTGACTCCAGACTCGCACATCAAAGCTTCAACTCAAGGGGGAAGACGGGGGGGGGGGGGAAACATCGCCCTGAACCTTTCCAAGTCCGGGAAAATTCTGTCGTGGGTGTACCGAACCTCAGAGAGAGAGATCGACACAGAGGAAGTAAGAGATGCAGACAAAGAAAGAAAGAAAGATAGACGGAAGGAGTTTGACTTCACAGTATCACGGTGTCCTTTTCGTCGCTGCAAATTAACTAACAGGTGGTAGCTAGGAGGTTTGGAAGTATGGATCTGAAGAGTGGGGAGGTTGGCCAAGAGGTAGAGCCCAGACTGCAGCATCTCCAGCCCTGTGATCTGACTCCAAGCTGGCAACAACGCTATCAACAACGGAGACTGCAGATGTTGCCGGGTTCCCCTTTTTCCTCCAACATGGCCCTCAGCTTTTTTACCCCCCCCCCCCCACACTTCTCCCAGATCTCATGTGTGTTTGTGTGTGTGCTGAGTAGGAGGTCCTGTGAGCAAATCCTGATCAAGGCCTCTGACTGTGACAAGCAATGTCAGGGCTCATTTCTAAGTAGTTGCTGTTTCTTTCTTGTTTGTGTGTGTGAGAAACAGAGAAAGAGAGAGAGAGAGTGTGTGTGTGTAGGTGCGTCTGTGTGGGTGTGTGATTGCAAGTGTGTCGTTTTGTGCGTTTGCATGTGTTTGCGTGCTCCCTGGCATCTTTCTATACCAATTTTCCTTCTAGCTTTGTTTCAAAGAAACCATTGTTCCTTTTTTCTGTACAAGGTGTGCACTTCAAGATACATCCCGTCATCTTTACAGTGCCTTTCTTCTTTCAAACATTATTTCCTTCAATTTATGGACTCTGTTTTCATAGTTCTGTCCATGATGTCTATTTATTACCAAGTTATCTGGGGACATGGTGACATCGCTATAATAACGTCCAACAGGCCAACGAGCAGTCAGATGACCTCTCCTTAACTATTTAAAACAAACCTCTTGGGAACTATTTTAACTTTTAAGATGTTGCCCCACTCTCAGATCTCAGCAATTACCCTAGTGAGTACATTGTTATTAATAGAATCAATGGCCAAGACCACAAAAATGCCACACGCACGGTGGACAAGCAGACAGGAGGACCGGCATTGAATCAATCAAGCAATGTACAGTTGTGGACAAACGCAGCAAGAACACACCATTTGCTAGTCCACCGCTGCCTTGATTGGTTATTTTCTATGTGTTATTGTGTGACTTCGGTTTCGACACATTAGTTTGGATCTGAACTAGTGGCAGCTGCTGCGAATTGGAGGCAATGGTGGACCAACAACTCCTATGTTCCCCAAAGGAAAGAAAGGTAAGGTAAGGTAAGGTAAGGTAAGGGTTGTCTGCTGGCAACTATCCTTACATGAATTAGATTTTTAGGTGGCTACCCTCGTCCACAGCAGTGCATGGCCTAGCTTCCTCATACAACCCCACTTCAAACAACCCAAACTATCCCTTTGATACAAAAATCTGATCGATGAATCCACGTGAATCCAGATTGTTGGTTGTTTTTCCACTTTGATTTAAGAGATTAAGCATCAACCTCCATTTAAAAGCTTCATGTATGTGTTAGCAGTATATGCTATAAGAACATTTCCATGTGTTTGTTCATGTATTTACACTTGCGGCAACTCGTGTACTAAAAGGTAATGGAAATCGGATATCATGTGCAGTATATGTGGAGTATTTGTTCATTTATAGCTGATATACACTATTCATACACCAGTTACTTATCCTTAAGAGGGGAAGATATGCATTGCATGAATAACTTATCTCCTTATGGGCTCACAGACACATTATAGCGTGTTGAAATTAATCTTTAAGCGTTTGATACAGCTTATAATGGTCACTGGGCAGGTTTAAATAAACTTGTTATAACTCTCTAAACTTGAAAACATTTTGTGCACCCGTCTTCTTTCTTAAAATTTCCTAAACGATTTGCATTCCTTTCTTCTTTGCATGCGTGCATCAGTGTGTGTGTTCTTATGTGTGTGCTTTGATTCCTCTACCCATTCCCCCCCCCCCTCCTCTTCTCTCTTCTCTCTCCTGTGTGTCTGCGAATGCCGAACAATTGGATGCACAGGTGGTCCGTCCACTTCTCCTCTTCCAAGTGTTAGATTTCATTACAAACAGTGTTGGAGGTGGGTCGAATGTGTGTGTGTGCGCGTGCGTGTGCGTGCCGTGGTGTTGGTGGGGGAGTCCTCTCGACATCTGTGGGCTTATTTGAACGGGTGGATGAGACACGAGTCCCTGCCGAGTTCCTCCACGGAGCAGCAAGGCTTCGCCAAGAGACCGACGGAGAGGAGTTTGTCAGTTTGAGATCATTTTTTTTTAAATCTTTTTTTTTTTTTAAATTTATTTTGTGGGGTAAGAAGGGGGTGATTCGTACTATTAATGGTGCGAGAAAACACAGTCCTGAAAAACCAACATCAACAGACGACTTTGTTGGCTAATCTCCCACATTATGATATCATGTACAACCCTCTAATGATACATACCAAAACATAAAGTGTCGTAATAGCATAACGGTATCCCCTCCTGAGAAAACTACATCACTAATAGTGATGTCATGTTGTACCAATGGCCAGAAATAGCCTCATCTTTCCACCCTTCCCATCAAATCCAGCTGACTTTCAAATTCATCACTGATATCTCATTGGTTTACATATTTAAATCATCCCAAACATTCTTTTTTAGCACAAAACTCAGCAAACATTATAACGCTACTACATTTAGGAAGCACTTTTTGGTTTGTATCACATTTCTCAAACATCATTCTCCATGCAGACGTCACCTATTCTGCATCAATTTAAGTTTTTCGAACTGTTTCGCTCCTCTCTGGCATCGCTGCACGGGATCATTCATAGTTTTCCTGCTACTAAAAAGCTTATTAGAATTCAGCAAACAAGCTTGATAGTTAAAAGGTGATTTACGATCCCATACTGCATTTCTAGACATTCCCCCCCTTTCCCTTTTTCTCTTTGTTGAAAAGGTACGGGCTGCAGTCTGCTGCTCCTCTTTGGCTCCTGGCAAAATTGTTCTTGGCAGTCCTGCGAGGCTTCTCCCTGTTATGTGCCATTTGAAAGCATTATGAAATCTGCCATCTTGACTGCGCGAACCAAATAACAACAAGAGTGCATTGTGCGCCACCTGCTCCACACATTTAGGTGGCTTTAAATATGCAGGCGTAATAGCACCTATCTCCTCAGTCTGATGCAACATGGCTGGGAAGCAGAGAGGCGGGTGACCGGGCTGTGGGGGTATTTCAAGGTATATAAGGGGCTTTGTCTTCCATTTCCCCTCTTGTTAAAAAACTAACATGTGAAAGACAAACTCTGGCTTCCCCGAGGCATGCAGGTGTTTCTTTCTCTGTGTGTAGTTATGGCCGTGATGAGGCTTTGTCTGGCTCTCAGACGGTGAGAGAGACATAGCCACAACGGCAAGAGAGAGAGAGAGAGAGATTAAAAGGAGAAGTAGATGGTTCAGTCTGACATTCTCATGTTGTTTCACAACAAAATCAGGTATCAGTCAAGTCAGGGTTATCCATTTATATGATGGAGAGGGAGTATCTGATTTTCTTTAACAGCAATCAGAGGTGCCAACCTGCAAATACATGCGCCAAACACTGTTTTTATGGCGCTGAAGGGGGTGGTGCCAACTTCAATCTGAAAGGAGTGGATTTCAAAAATCTATATCAGTCAAATCCTATTATTGATTGAGGCAGAAGGAAAGTTAAGGGGAGTGGAGGTAGCCAAACAGACAGAGGGAGGGTAGAAGGAGAAAGTCTGCTCTCTGTGAATATCAAACCATCTGTCTGTCCCTGTGAGTGCGGCACGGTTGCGGCGAATTGCTAACCTCGCCGGCGAGATATGGACGCGTTGTGTGTAGAAATCACCTGCGAGGCTTTACATTCAACTTTTTACGGCACATCTTGCAAAAAAAGAAGAAGAAGCATTGCTTAAATTAGTAAAAAACCTAAACAATAAAGTCTGCACACTGACAGCTCCCAGAAATCTGTAAAAACAGTTTATTATCACCACAAACAACCACATCGCTCTTCATCAGACTGACTTTATCACACACAGACCTGCTTTAGTTGTCTGCTTTTTATGAATAATGCACACCTTTGATTAATGTCTCGTATCTCATCAGTGACGCTCACTCACTCGAGATGGAACAACAAAGGGGTACAAATGTAACGATTACAGCCTGGAAATGTGGGGCTGCACACGTACAGATCGGGAGAACACACACACATCCAAGTTATCCTTGATGCTAACAGTTAAAACACTGAATCCTGATGGGAAGTGATTTACAGTAAGCCCCACCTGAAGGATAACACTGTATGTCAATAGCAGCGCTTCTCCCACCCAAACCTCACACAAACAAAACAGTGCGGTGCCTTATTAAACTCGTACGTCAGGACTCGCATTGCCGTCTCAGAGCGTAAAAGAGAGCAGGGCTGGTAAATTAATGAGAAAATAACTCCGGCTTTTGTGATTTCCCACCTCATGTTAAGGGAGGGGATATTTTTGTCAGTTGTTAATTACTGTCATATGGCTACAGCACCTTTTTCCCTGAAATGACAGAGAATGGAGGGAGGGTAAGGATGGAGGTGGGGGTACGAAAATTAACTCGACTCTGGGAGTGTGATCTTGTCATGTACCTGATGTACCAGGGAACATGTCTTACCCTGCTTTGGATGAATCTCATTTATTTACGTTTCTTCACGCTTTGCAGTCATTTAATTTCCGTGGTTAGGGCGTAGCGAGATCACAGCTTCCAGTCACATGAAAAGGAGAAGTGACGCAAAAACAGTGATGCTAGAAACGCTTCGAACCTCCTCAGCCTCTTTGCATGTGCTGATTATGCACAAACTGTGCAAGATCCCAAAATGTGTAATGCAGTCCTGGGATCTAAATATCAACAAAATATGCCATCACTCACTATTAATGTTACTATTGTGCTATTAATTGACCACTTGTGTTACTGCCAGCTGATTTCACTCATTGGTAAGTCCTCTTGGTCAGTTAGTGAGGTTAAAAATGGGCCCTCACTAAAAGCCACAGTGATATTAGCCTATATTCTACCACCTCACACCATATACCACTCTGTCTTGCCATTTTGGCCGTTTAAAGCTCATAATGGCTGTTAGGTGTAGGAGTGTGTGGCACTCGATAGCCAGCGAATGTCCACTTCACACATATCGGCAGTGTAAAGGACAGAACGTCGCTCGGCGCCTGGCTGGGGATTGTCTCCATTTCCTGGTTGACCGCATCGGTAGCTCTCACCGAGGAGGGAGGGGTCATTACTCCTCCCATCGCAGGCCGCCGACCTCAAACCACGGCCTGAAAACGCTAACCTTTTCTCGCCCCTCCAAAATCAAATCAATAACACTTTGGCCAAGAACAGGGAAACACTGTGTTGGCATTAATCACCTGCCCTTCCATGCTTGACTCTGCAGTTTGTTCCTCGATGTCTGGCTCTCTGTTTGGTTTAGAGGTAATGGATGGCTGGCTGTGTGGGAGACTGACTGACTGGTTTCCCTGCTGAATAACTGCCTGAATTTCTAGTTGAGTTGAGGCAGACAGTCATCAGTCAGGGCTGAATGACTATCTAGAATGAGAGGTTAACTGTTAAGTCAAGTCAAGGAGCCCAAAATCACAAGTTTACAAGTTTGACCCAGAGGATTTACAATCTGTATCGCATATGAGACCGATTATCATAGACATCTGATCCAGATGAAAAACCTCAGGAGGAGCAACGCAAGAAATGTCCCGGGACTGACAGACATGCAATAGGCGCCACAAGCACAATAAATACAGTCCTGGACGAGTGCAATTGGATTTAAGAGACACATATGTGTAATACACAACAAATGCTAATAAAAACAGATAAAAACAGCATCAAGAACTACAAAGGAACACTGACAGCCTCAAATCTACTGGATAAAACCTCAGACCACACAGGCTGAATGACACCAAATGTCCGAACATTTTCACGTCCGGTATCCAGTACCTGCACAGAACAACTTAAGTATAGTAAGAAAGAGTGCGGTTATGGCAGATAAACGACTGGCAACTGAAACACTTGGTTATGGTCAGGGAATGGTTTCGCTTCGTAAAAAAAAGCAAATGCTAGATTCAGGACTGTTATGTGAACGTAAACTCCTGGCTCCAGCTTGAAAGTCGCCCGAACCGCATGCCATAACACCACCACCTCCACGCAATCGTTTTCTGTCTCGCTACATAAAGGGCACACTACTTGGGAGTAGTGGAAATAGTGAGGTAGGGAATCATCCAATGTGGAATCTAACTCCCATGAATACTGGATAGTATTTAGAATACTTGACTGTTGGACAGGCCAGCTGCCTTTCCCTTTCCATGCTTTACTCTCCCGAATTCGTCCACCATGAATGACTGTTGCCAGTTTTTTTTATAGCTAATTAGCTGACTGGTTGCCAAGCTGGCAGTTTCGGACAACAACAATCTACAGTAAGCTAGCACCTACCTGTAAAAATCTGATTTATTTCAAGCATTCATAAAATTGTTGCTAAAGATGGTGTATCACTGACTTAAAGCTGCTGTCACATTTGCTTTTTTTTGGTCTGTAAGCACGGCTTCATCGTTTAAACATCTTCAGCAGCAGAAAATGCCCTGAGGTGAGTCACGCGTAGCAGTAATTGGTTTCAAATCTCAGCATCTGGAAAACTAAAGACCCCTGGACAAATACTCGCGCTAATGTTCGTTGTCCCTTCAAAACAACTTTTTTTCTGCATGCGCACCAATCATTTTAATCATCTGAATAGTCATTTTAGGGGCAAAAGATTTCCCGTTTGAGCTTCTTTTGAAAATCCGCATCCTGACTTGATTCGAGTGAATTCACCCCACCGTTGGCTTGCTTCACACTTGTCAAGTGTTCCCTGTCCTTCCTGTGATTGCATTAGCAGAGCCTGATATCAGCCCTGCAGTCCCATCCACATAAATACTCCTCTCGAGGCTCTTGTGTAAGCACATACAGGTGCAGCCATAGAGGGCCTAGCTTGCGTTGGCAGGAAACAGGTGTCTGGCTATTGATAGCGTCCTGATGAGGGTGGTGGAGGGGGGCAAAGAAATACAGGGTATGAAAATCAGGTGGGTTGTTGTGTGGGGGTCCAGGCTATAGCGACTACTAATTGTTACCAACGATTTTGAGTCTATTTTTGTGGCCGGGTGCCAGATGGTTGCGGTTGTCGGGGGAAAGAAAGGGAAGGTAGTTGGTGTTTATAACAGGTTGTTGATTCCTGATGAAATGCGACCTCAGGGACCCCTTAACACCTGGCTAAAAGAGACGTGAAATTATTAACAGTATGTAAATGTGTGCAGGAACAGTAGGTGTATGTTTTCATGCTTTCCGCACACAGTTTCAATGTGCAAATATCAGTTTGGTCCAAGTGTGACTTCCAGGAAAGTTGAATCTGTGTGTTTACTTGTGGTTAAACGGTATATAAAAAATAGTTTATCACCCTGTGTTGAAGAGAAATGTTGAATCCCTGCACATGAACTACGTTCAAGGTCCAATAGAAGTCAAAATAATGCCTCAAGAGGAGATGAGGAAGTCATTTCCTGTTGATTTATCGATCACAAATATGAGAGAAGGCTAAAAGCCGAACATCCTAACTTGAAACAGGGGAACAAACCTGGCACTTGGTTTCTAATATGATGTGACAGTGACAAACACTGAGTCACATTATAACCTCCATGCCCAAAGAGTCATGTCAATAACTGTGATAATGTTACATCACCTCTAAAGTTGCATGTAAGAGTTTCTACCAGTCTACCAGAATGTCCAAAACTGTGTTCTCTGTGATTCCAAGGCTTAATAACATCAAGAAATAAAGTATTATTTTGTCTCTTTCTCAAGGTAATATCTATCTTTTGAAACCTTCCATCAGTTAGCGGTTGGAAAACCTCTTTCAGTGTCTTGCCTTGGAGAAACGTGCTATCAAAGGAAGGCCTGATACCTTCATTAAAACATTTGTGGAAGTGAATGATGTAACCTATAACAGCTTTGTCACTCACTGTTGGGGCATAATATGAACATTGTTCATGTAATCAGGCAGCGAATGCCTGATCTGCATCTAAACCCATTGCCAGCGAAGAAGACATTCACAGCTTGGGTTCCAGTAACTCCTGGAAACCAGTAACAACTGGACCGAACAGCAAGGAAACACCTACTGAGCAAAACAGCCTCCACTCAACAGGTTCGTCTCATTTCAATTAGAGAAGTCTTGGTTTAGAAAGTGCAAAAACCAACCAAAACTATGTTTTCTACAAAGAGAAAACTGACTTTTAAAAGATACCTCTATGGTTAATATCATATTTAACAGCATGTCTTTGCCCTCAGCATAGTTGTGTGGCCTTACAGCATACCGTTACTCCACAGACAACACAGCGCAGCGCCTCTAGTGGTGGGAAAGCGCCTCTGCGCCCAGGCGAGGAGAAAAAAATAAACAGAGTCGACATGAAATCGATGCCTAAAACACCTTAATCTTCCAATTAAATCTCTTCAGTGGCTGCGGTGAGACGGTAACTGTGATAAGTGCAGGTTGGAGTGAGGCGGGGAGGAGGGGGGGGGGAGGGGGGAGGAAGAGGAGGAGGAGGAGGAGGAGGAGGTGAAACCTACACAGGTACGTCTGTCACGGGTAATTACCTTCTCAGCGCCCTGGGCTCTCCAAGCTGCCAGTCGTCTGTCTGTCAGAGAGATCAGCTTACCTCTTCTCTGCGAGTGTGTCTGTGCGCCGACTGAATGTTTATGAGCGCGCGCCCAGACACGGTGTGTTTCTGATTGAGATAAAATGAGAGCGTGTGTCTGGCAACAAGGAGATCATTTGTATGAAGTGTGTGTGTATGTGTAACAGTGAGCGGGCATACAGGTGTGTCGACACGATGGGCACAAATGAGTGCTGGGAAGCGGCATGCGCTTGAGTGTTGAGCCTACAAAAAGTGCACCTCTAATTGAGTAGAGTGTGTGGACTGCACAGGAAGCCTGTGTGACAAGAGTGGGTAGGTGTGTGCGTGTGTGTGTGTGTGTGTGCAGTTTAGAGAGACGAAGAAAGTGTGTGCGTGTTTATAAAAACTGCAAGCGTGAAAATGCGCTAAGTAAGACAGCATGTACCTGGAGAGAGGAGCGAAAAAAAAAAGTGTGTTTTCCATCTCCTCGTCCACACACACACACACACACACACACAGGGACACACACACACCTTTCTCAACCCCACAAAGCGGCCATTGAGAAGCAGAAAGGTAGCAGGCCGATGGGAGGGATTGTTGTGCAAACAGGCGGACACAAAGGAGGTCGGTGTGTGTTAAGAGGCAGCGGGCAGGTAATAGAGCAGACATAATGGGAGCTAAGTACCTGTAATCCTCGGAGATATCACTCCAGACAAGAGGGGGACTCTGGGTAATTCCCTGCGGTTGGTGTAATTGGTCCCTCGCCAGGTTGGAGTGTGCGTGTGGCGGAGGGGGGGGGGTTAGTAGGGTGTTTGGGCGCAGTATCAGGTGTGAGAGGGCGTCAGCTGCACTGAGTGCCTCCTATTGATCCAGGAGAAGCACTGTGTGTGTGTTGGTGTGTGTGTGTGTGTGTGTGTGTGACCCAAATTCAGTTGGAGGCATCTGGCAGGGAAAGGGCACCTACCTGATTCACAAGCAGAAGAGGCAGCAGGTGCGTAAGGGGTGTATGGAAACGCGACGACGGTGACAGTCCCCAAACGTGTCCTGCCAACAGAACACAGGTAAGAACAATCAGTGACATTTCCAACTTCTTAGATTGTTTAATTGTTTATTGTGTGACATAACGCAACAAAAACTGGTAGAACTGGTTCATCCGTGTGCTATGATGACGAAAGCACGCAAGTTCACTCATCCAGCAACGTCCAAATCCCCCAAATGTGCAAACCGAGATGGAGATTTTAGCAAAAATCTGCAGGAGCAGATGTCACGGCCCTGCCCACGCTCCGTTTGATTGACAGGTGCACCATGTACGAATTGTAAAAATGAATTTGATAAGAGTAATATCTTAAGAATATCTACATTAAAGCAATGAAGGCTCACTTTTTATTGCCCTGAAAAACATTTGTCCCAGGGAGCCGCTCAAGCATGACTCAGTGTCAATGGGAGTACATGATTAAATTAAAGGATACGTTGAAGAAATGTGTGTGCGGCCGCGATGCTTACACATGCGTGCACCCCCTTCGCCCATGTGCTCGTGTGTGTGTGTGTGTGTGTGTGTGTGTGTCCCATTTCTTCTGGATATCTGCTAATTGTGCATTTCATTTCTGCTCAAGTGACCCTTTTAAGGCAAAACAGATACCGAGAGTTCGAGCGCCGAGAGCGACGGCGAGGAGCGAGGACGGGGAGGAGGAGAGACGGAGAGGGTGAAGGAGAAGAAGAAGAAGAAAAAAAAAAAAGCAGAGATAAGAAACAGGAAAGACAGCTGCTCTTTTCCCTCTCATTTCATCCAGTTATTGGTTAACTCGGTGGAAAGAAAGTAAATGTTCAAGGGATTTCAGGTCGGCCCCTGCCTCCGCCAAGGTAGACGTGCACTCCACTTGAGGTCTAATTCAACTCTTGTGTAGTATTGATCGCGGCGGCTGCCACGAGGGAGCCCGCCAGTCTTTCCTCGGACCAAGGTAGACAACGGTGAGAGAAAAACGTGTTGTAAAATGCCTCCCTCCCTCATCCACTCCCCTGTTGATATCAAGCTGCTGCTTTTTTCTTCATCTTCTTCCTCTACCCACTTTTGAGTGCACTCTCTCTCTCTCTCTCCCCCCCTTCAGATTTCACCGCAGAGTGATGGAACACCTTTGGAAAACAGCCGCAGGGACCGGCAGCGCTCACCGCTCAGACACTGTAAATTGAACATGAACAGGAGGACAGTTGTGTGTGTTTGTGTGTGTTTGTGTGTGCGTGCGGATGTGCAGCCGTGTGTGTCTTTTCTAGGCTTCTGACATGCGTTTATGTAAGTATACAGAAGCGGAGTGTTTATGTTGTGTTTCTGGCGGTGGGTTTGTTGTCCATTCAGCGAGGGATGGGAGCTGATTCAGCTGCACTTGGACGGGAGTTCGGAGGGCGGGGAGGCGGATGGACAGTTGCAGAGAGGTGATGGTGGGGTGGATGGAAAGTAAGGGGCGGGGCGGCGGGGGAGAGGGGGGGGTCCTGCGAGGAGCGGTACCTGCGATGAGAAAAATATGGATTCCTGTCGGCAAGACAAATTGATCTCCAGTGTGTGGGAGGAGCAGGGAGGCTTCTGATGGGAAATCTGCTGAGAGGGAGGGCAGGAAAAGAAAAAGAAGAAGAAGAAGTAGACAGGACTGGACTTTTTCTGTGTGTGTGTGTGTGTGTGTGAAGTGGTAGCCACTGAACAAACTCTGCAGAGCTAGTGCAACATGTTAGACGTTGCAGATAAGAAGGAATGCAGAAGGACATTCTTACAAACAAACGTCTGATGTTGGCCGATGAGTGACTCTCTTAGTATGAGGTTTAATCATGTTTTTGTGGTACAGCATGCTGGACTGCCATGTTTCTACAGGAGCCCAGAACAGACAAACTAAACGCTGTCTTCATGATTTTTTCTATGCTTTGCGACCACTGTGGTTTCTCCTTTACTTCAGGCAGGAGAGGGTGAGCAACTACAATCCTACACACTGCTCCCTAAAGTTAGTATATAGCTAACTTTGAGTTAAATATCAGATATACTTTGCCAAATTTGTGAATGGTTTAACCCACAAAGCTTTACTTTTACTGCTACGTATGATCCCATGATTTCTAAAAAAAAAAAAAAAAACAGAAAACACAACTAGAATGTTGACATTTTTCAATTAGATTAGATCAGATTAGATTAGATCAGATTAGATTAGATCAGATTAGAGTACAAGTACTAAAACAACAAAATGCAGTTTATCATCTAACCAGAAGTGCAAAAAGGCAGTAAAGATTATGTACATATGTATAAGGACATATAAATAATAGAGCAATATAAATATGAATGATGTTTTATCTATATAATATAAACAGTGTTAACTGTAATAGTATACACATTGCAGTATAAATGTCATAACTGGTGTACTTGTGCAGTGCAGGTAAATTTAGCTGAGATATACTGTTTCAGTATGAAGTGTAATATAATATATATATATAAATATCTGTATATTTACAGTATGAACAGTATTAACGGTACTAGTGCTGCTGTGAACACAAGTGATGTGCAGTAGTGTATGAATACACTATAGATATACACTACCACTAAGTCATAGATTTTGAATTTTGCTAAATTATTATATATTATAGAATATACGGTAAATCTGGTGTGTATTTCATGTGGTATATATTAGATCAGGTGGCACTTTCATATGAGTTTTCAGAGGAGAAATCTACCGTACCAGCAGGAAATATAAGAATATGATAACACACACTCGTAACTGATTGTTCTAGAAATTAAAACCATTTTCAGGTCGAATTGTTATATGTTTACATTATATTTTAAGCTGCCTGTTTGCATTTCTGTGTTTCCATGTGTAGTTTCTTCTTACTCAAATGCACTGCACGTGTGTGAATGTGCATAATTTACGTGTGTACGCATGCGTATGCATGTATGTGAGCTCGCTCCAGACACCTGTTACTACGCCCGACACATAGATACTCGCACACACACAGCCATGTAAACAGGAAAGGGGGTTACTGTGTGTGAGCAGAAATGCCAACTCTCTCCTTTGGGAAACAGTGCAGCTTTCTATTTCTGCCCCCTCTGACATGTAGTACACTGCATCACATTTAACTGATAATCCATTACAAGTTCATGCCAGCTGATGTTGTAATTATCTTTATCAGCGTTTGCTGTGACACAGAAGAGAGCTGACTTAGACCCAGAGAGTGAAAGCCGTGACATTCGCTGCTTTAAACAGCGTCGAGGAGGTCAAATAGACACATAAAAGCTTCATTCATCAAAAAAAGAGACAATATAATACACATATTGATTTGAATTGAGAGATCATGTAAATATGATACAGGAACAGCGGCTCAACTGTCCAAAAGCATCAGGAGCTTCATGCATAAACCATCCCAGCAAAGGTAAATGTCACACCAACACAAAAAAATATCCATCCGAGCATTAACACAGGTTATCACTTCATCTCAGAACCCATAAATCAACCACAAAGAATGTCTGAGACACATTTCAGGACCCACAAAAAACACCATTGTTGTTCCCCCAAACTGTCCGACAACTTCAAATGTTTGCGTCTGTTAAAGGCGGCTGCTGAGGTTGCCTCAGACCGCCGGCCGGCTGACGCCGTTATCGCCAGGCGCCCGCAGATTGGCACCTGTCACGGCACATTCAAGTCCCTGTGAGTAACACTGACAGACAGGTCTGTGTGCCCCGACCTGAGGTAGCACCCGTGGGCCTCGCTTGCTGGGCGGGTGGGCGGAAGTGAGATAAAAGTAAAAATAAAACAAACGCCGCTTTTGTTCTTTCACGTGCCAAAGACGAGTCTCTCGCCTGCCTTGTAATCTGTTACCAAATTGTGAACCTGAAATATTTTCTATGAAAAAAAGTTGACACTCTTTGGCTTCATACCAAAAAAGAAATACCAATGAAAGGAGCCTTTTATAGATTAAAAACGAATACACATATGAATACACATATACCTAAAATGATCAAAGAAGTGTACTTAATTTGATTTTGACCAAAAAACCAAAAATATTTTGCATTCTCATGAATTAATTCAGGCCTTTTCACGTTAGGTAAGTCCACGAAAGTCCTGATTGGTCGCTTCCTTCGTGGGGAAGCTGTCTGATATCCAATCAGGACAGTTTGTAACATCTGACCTGAGCTGATTCCTTCATTTGAATCTAAGAAGCTGCTGCTCAGCCAGCCTAAAGTCTAATATAATAATCAAATTCTATTTTATTTAACATTTAACTCAAACACATTTGTTTAAAAGTGTCACGATGAACATTAAATTCATCCTGAACATAACAATTTCGTCCATTCTTGCTGTTCTTATCATTAGAGGTTCTTAAAATGAAGCCGTGGCCGTTTATTTTATTTTTTTTATTTCGGTTTCGGACGTCGGGGTCAAAGCAGTGGGAATAAGCACCTCCTTATTGAAGCAGACAAGAGCAATGATCGATGCCAATCGCGTAATCAGACTTTATTTGAAGGGGGTCGTTGATTCTCAGTCCATCAAGGTTAAGAGTGCTGCACTTGTCACGCCGTGATTTATTATTGCCAGGAGCAGACGAACAACGTCGCATGCCAAAGGGGTGGGGTGGGGTGGGGGTGGGGGGAGCGCGGAGGCGAAGTCCCTCCGTTTGTATTAATAAGTCCAGACGTTACGTGTGAGGCGCATTTTGGAAATTAGCCTTGAAAAAATTAGCATGTCACGATCGATCGTCATCAAACGACTCGAGGGGGGGGGCGTGGCCTCCCCTTATTTAAATGGCGTTCATCACCGCATGCACGGAGGGTAAACCAGCGCATTGTTATTCAGGCGTCCTCAGCGCTAAAGAGTTATTTCATCCTCTTTGTTTTTGACTATTCAAGTGTGAGCGTGTGCGACTGTCGGAAGTAACTCTGATGGGTGATTACCATGCTTTTGCATAAATATTCTTCTGTTTGTGTTGAGAAATCTATTTAAAAAATCAAATTAAGCTGAATATTTGAATAAAAACTCACTAATTCCAGACACAGTACGAGATACGCAGCCCGAAAGTGACATTTAACGACAAGGTGAGTGCATTTTTTTCCCTGTTGCTCATCCCGCTGTAGATCTATCACGCTTGCTATGAATGGAAGTGACGTGTAAAAGCTCCAAATGTGGATGTAAATCTTTCACTCCGGCTGCTGTCGGGAAAGAAACGCCGCCATGAGTGATGCCTATTTACAAACAAAAGTGCGCTGGGACACTCCTGCCTGTCCGTGAGAACACAGCGGTATATGGGAGACGAATGGAGCGGAAACTGCATTTTTCATCCCGTTCCCCTCTGTTTGTGCTCCCCTTACACACACTACACAACAGGGAACACATGTAATGCATCACGCCGTGATTTCTGACAGCGAGGTGGAGGTAATAACTTCAGGACGCCCGCTCCCCTTCTTTTCTTCCTCCCTCCTCCCCTCCCGCCGGCCGCCAAACTCCGCGGCTAGACGCTCTTATGTCAGCCATCGATCTGGTGGCTGGAGACAACTCATTTCATCGCCGTGACACGCCATGATGGAGCGGCGCGCCCTGAACCCCTCGACTTATTCCCGGCCCCGTGCTCCAGCACGCCTCCGTCAGATGAAGGCAGTGTGTCGGACGCTTGGCGAGTCTATTGATCTGCCACGGCTGGACGGCCAGAGAGGGGCTGACGCCATTCTCTTCTGGCGGGTTTCTCCATTTCTGTGGGCCTCGTCATGCGGCCACAGCGCCCCGTCGCCGTATTTCAGATCTTGACACGCTTGCTGTGTGACTTCACTGTGTATTAAGCTTTCTTAGACGTGACATCTCATTTCGATTGAGCGTTGAGTCATTTGGCAGAAACTTGTGCTCGTTTTTTTTTTTTTTTTAGCATTTCGTCTTCCATTTCAGTCCAACTTTGACCAAATAAAACGAAAGATTTCATGTGTACAGTTATAGTTTTTACAAGACTAAATGGAACTTAAGTTGTCTTTAAGTGTTTCCATTGTGCAGTTTTCATTAGATTGATGGCACATGACATGGAAGTTAGACTGCCTCCATGTCCTTTGTTTACCTGTTCAAACAACTGACTCTCCAATTGCGCATCCTTTGGAAAATTGCTACTATTACACGACAAAAACAGTCAAAACTGTCCTAATGTCAACCCAAGGAACTGAGCAGTGAACCAACCCAACTGTGTCTTTTATCTTTCTGTGATTTTGGATTAATCGTTCAATCGTTTTTTTAAAAATAATGACAATGAAATGTGGGCAAGTCTTAAATTTCAAGCGTGTCCAAAATGTGAGGGAGGGCCACCGGAGAGGCCGTAATCGCTTGTCCATTTCAGAGTGTGACAGCCCATCAAAAATATGTGTCAAAGTCTGACCTCATAATGGCGAACGAGCAAGTAAACAAGCCTCCAGATGTTTTTTTGTCGATGAAATCAACGCTTGTATTAAAGAAATAAGAAGTTTGCTCCATTTGTTGGAGTACGGCTGTTGGTACATTGAGGAATTGAACCCAGAACTCGCAGAATAAAACGCCAAACCTCAGACAAAAAATGAGTGCCTTGCTCTGCCCATGATTCCACCCTGGCAGTGTTATGGCGCCCTGCCTCTGTCAGTTTGTTGTGTTTGGTGTTGCCGCCCCGAGGCCGTACAGGTCATCCTGATTTCTGCGCAAGTGTTGAACCTAACACCTGACCCCGAGGCTTTACGGGGAAAGATCCAAACCCAACGTGACACATGACTACAAACGGGCATAAACACTACACTTTTTTTTTTTTTGGATGAATCTTGCTTGGCTTCAAAACTCACAGCTGCATATTCATGGTGTCAGACGGAGAACATGTGGAAGGTAAAATAAAGCAAGCCCGGCGCTGATTTTCTGCTCATTACGATGAATGTGTGCAAATGTGAGGCGGTGCGTCTGTGCATGTATGTTTGTCTGAATGTTAGACTCAAGTCCAGGGCAGTAATGCAAATTGTCCTGTCACTTCATTTATTGTGGGATGGGTAGATGTGTGTGTGTGTGTGTGTGTGTGTGTGTGTGTGAGAGGTGAGAGAAGAGGGGAGGGGGGAATCAGACCGAATCTCCTCACAACACACACACACCCGTATAGACACACACTTTCCTTGGTAGAACCTCGGGGCTAAGCTGAGCCTCAACCTGAACTTGGGAGTTCATTTTGTTTCTCTACGTCTGGAGCAAAAAGAAATAGCCTTGGGATATTTCAAGCATTTTTTTTTTTGTTTTGTTTTCTTTCCTGCCTGTTCACTTAATGTTTCAGTAAAAAAAAAAAAAAAAAAAACCTCTGGAATTACAGGGAGAAAGGTAATTCGCCAGCGAGGAAGCTTTATTTTCCAGCGCTCCCAATTGTTCTGACAGCCAACCTTGCTCGTGAGAGCTTTCCTTTTGGCGTATGGGGGTTGTTTCTTTTTTTTGTTTTTTTGCGGCGAGTGTGTGTGCGCGCAGTTAGGGGTGGAAGTGTGGAAGGGCGCTAATAAATCAGACAAGGCGAAAAAAAAAAAAAAAAAGTAAAAAATCATGAATAAAACCACAAAAGAGGTGAGGGGAAGCTCAAATATCTACCGCACTGCAGGGATCGTCGAAAGTACATATCCACTGGATTTCCCATCACAGTTTAGGAATCAATAATAATAATAACAATAATTACAACGATAGGCTGTTTACATGTGAGCTTCTCTCCTCACTAAAGACAGACAAGCCTAAAGTTGAAGAGAGAGAGAGAGAGAGAGAGAGAGAGCTGCACATTTAAATCATTCATTTTCCAAATAGAGGGCCCACCACTTAAAACCACCATTACAGGTATGAGAAAAAAACGTTATCGTCGTCTTTGTGGCTTCCAGTGCTCTTGCAACGTGTAAGAGCACGGCCTCTGAGTATTAGCAGAGGCGGTTTAAGAGAAAAAGTTCATTAAATACCTCGGGGATTAGCTGCCAGAGTTGGCCTGGCGTCTCGGCTGGCAACGGTTAAACCTTTTGCACCTGCTTCACCCTGTGCTGACATCCCCACTGCTGCCTCTCTCTCTCTCTCTCTCTCTCTCTCTCTCTTTAAAGAGGAGGTTTTGAGAAGCTGCTTTAAGAAGAAATCCAAAAGAAGAACCTCTCTCTCTCACACACACACACACACACACACACACACACACACACACACACACACAATCTTCACCTGAATGGTAATGAAATCAGCCAATTTAGCCTGAAACATAAAGTTGGGGGGGAGGGGGGAACTCGGATGGATGGCATCGAAGCATGCACTCCAAAGTGGACTTCAAAAAAAAAAAAAAAAAAAAGGGGAGAGCTGCACCCAAGCACGGCACGGCAACGGCGGCGGCGGTGGAGGAGGAGGCGGTGGCGGCGGTGGTGGTGGCGTGAGGGGAGAAGTTCCGGAGAGGTGGGCAAATCTGTAAGGCGTTGGAGCTGAGAGGGAGAGCTAGTCACCTCATCAGGCGTAGATTTTACAGCCCCCGTTGCCCTAATCCTGACAAGCCGTCCGCCATTAGGGAAGCTGCACCTCCCTCCCCACCTCCGACCTCCCTCCCCTCCTCCTCAACTTCTCTCGCTGTGTGTGTGTGTGTGTGTGTGAGAATGTCTGGAGAGGGAATTTCATCTCGCCGCTGAAGATGTCACGCAGAGGATGAGGGGATGTGAGCGTATTTATTTGATTAACGATGATGATGATGATGATGAGGAGGAGAAGGAGAGGGAGGAGGACACTGTGCACGGTAGATGATTACTCTCACAAACACACACACACACAAACACACACACACGCATACACACACATATATATCCTGTTTCTGTTTGTTTTCTAAGTGGGATCCAAATCAATATTCCAACTCCAGGAGCCTTCAAAGGCAGCCAAAAGTAGCCAAGTGAAAATAGTTGTTGAAACAGCAATCGAAGCATTGGATTTGGTTTGGTTCAAAACAAAAAAAAATAAATAAAAATTCAAAAAAACGATGATGGAAGCACAGACAAACACAAACACACAAACAATGCAACGCAACAATCCATATTTGGGTTTAATTAATTGCTTAATGCCAATAATATTGCTGTAATGTGATGCTAATTACAGGGTAATTATGTAAACGATGGTTAACTATGATGATTAACGCTCAAATTAGCATTCAGATCATTTCAGCGGAGGGCCCACCTCTTATAATTGCATTAAAGGATGTACACAACTTTGAAATGCAAGCAGAAGAACCTTTTTTTTGTGTGCGCGCGCGTGTGTGTGTGCAGAGGATGTGTAAATGCCCTCCTCCTCCTCCTCCTCCACCCCTCCACCGACACTACACACACACACGCGCGCGTGCGCGTGCACGCACACCCTTTCCTCCACCTCCGTACTTTTTTTTTTTTTTTACAGGCAGAATCCACAGAAACATCTGTTAAGTAGGAGCAAATGTCAGCTAATTATTTCACCAAAGCATGTTTTTAATTGATCAACAGGGGAACAGCTGTAGAGTGGGTTCTCGCGTCACAGCTCTCGGCGAATGAAGACGGAGGCGGGCACGGGGGGGGGAAGAAGGAGAAGGAAGACGAGGAGAAGGGTGGAGGATGGAGGATGGAGGATGGAGGGTGGCGGGTTTTCTCCGAGACAAGAGAGCACCTAACCCCTCCAACCCCGTCCTCCAAACCGTCGAGAAAAGGTTCGACCCGCCGCTGTAATTACTTATTTCAGCTGAACCAAAGAGCCAACCTGTGAACGATGGCTTGACAGAGTGCGGGGCAGGAGTGCTCGTGTTAAACCTAGATTAAACAGATATTAACAGGTTCATATTAAATGGACAGACCTTCTTTTTTTTTTTTCCCATTATTTTAATACGCTGGGAATAAAAGTCGGCTGCTACTCCGTTTCTAATAGAATATTTCTGTCAACGCAGGCGACTGTTTCTTCTGTCCTGCTGGTCCTACGACATAAAACGAGGCGCTAATATTTTTTCAGGAGTCCTGTGGGTCACAGAATACAGTTTTTATTTTTTCTTCCTTTGCACTTTGGTTTTATTTGATAGTACAATAGAAAGACAGGAAAGGCAGGGGAGAGAGGGGAAGGGCCTAGAGGTAGAGTTGGGCTGGTGAGCTAACGGGGAAGTCGATTTCACTTGAACGGGACGGGACAGCTTAGTTTTTACATGCACATATGCAGCTCTGATCAGGCCAGCGCACGACATATTTGGACTGTGGATTGAAGACGCATGGTGCAGCCGCGAAAACGCCACTGAACGTGGCAACAGGATGAGACGGGAGTTATTCTTCTAAGAGATCCTCGACGATCCTTACTGAAGGATGACTGTGAGGCCTGTGTTCCCTGTGGAGCTCAACAGGTGAAGCGGGTGCAGTACATAAATAAACACCGTCACGGCTCCGGGAGGCACTTTAGTTGAAGGTGTTGACCGTGTGACATATGTTTTGTTGCTCGCTGAGTTTTCCTTCAGTGAAAAACACAAACCATCACTTCCAGGTGAAAAAAAAAAACGCCTGCCAGGTTATAAACGTGTGACTCATTGTGAGCTGAGCTGTTCTTCAGAGGGCAAACAGAGTGCTCTTCCTGCTGCTCCTATTTCTGTCACATCCAGGTAGGGGATCAGGGAGAGGTGGCGCCCCAGAGAGACACACAAATCTGGGTTAACCTCTTTAGATGCCGTCCCTAGAGGGAATGGAGCTCGGAAAAAGGAGTCTGCTACATGCCTGCCTGCCCTTTATCCCCGCGTAACTGTGAGACTTCGCCACCACAAACAAACAGCAGGAATCTCACATGTATTTACACCGTGAATAAGACAGTTAAGGCAAGTTTCGGTTTCACACACGAAAGGAAATGGTGATTATTATGATAGTTTCAATAGCTCTTTGAGATGCAAGCCCCCTCCCTGTATTTGTATTAGGCTTAGCTGATGCTAGTGACGGCCTGTTCGAACTTTTACCTTGTAAATAACGAGCAAAAGGCAGAATCAAGCTGTAAACACTGACTACTACTGTGTAACACCAGCTAGTTGACAACTTTTTCTGACTGCTCCCTGGAAACATGGTTAAAACAGAGCCAAAACTGTGAAGCTGTGCGCTTTAAAACCAAAACAAGGAGCTAAAATGCTCAAAAGATCCGAATGTGAACTTCAAAGTTTGCACCTGTGTGCCTTCTCAGACTTTCCACGGATCTATTTATCAACTTTTTGCTGTTAACTGTGCCAATATCTGGAGTTTTTATGGGTTTCATCAAACTGCACTAGCTGCTACAAGACATAAACAATAAGGTAATCACCAAATGTTGTTAGTGTTTCATTTTCTTGAAAATAAATGGCACATTTTGCATTTTTTTAATTATTCATTCACTATTATTTCAAAGTAGGAATAATAGGTACTTGTAATAATAACTTGTAATAATAATCCTTTTCACGTTCTATACGCTACATCAAACTCCCGTGAAGATTTCGTAAGAGGGATGTTCGTGTTTGACTTCTTCTGTGGTCAACTGCGCGCTCCTTCGCAGCCGGGGTGAAAAAGTAGAAAGATGAAGAGCGAGAGGAGGGGAAGAAAAGAGAGAAATCTTCCAACTGGCAGCAGTATGGACTAGGGGAAGCTCAAGCATGACTAAAAAGTACATTCACTGCTAGTCAGTGAATTTTGCTCCCTATTTGTCACTGCCACCTTGGAGAGCAGTAAGCATTAATAATACATGGGAGCTGGGGGAATCTATTAGAGGCTACCCTTGCGGAGAGGAATCAGACGGAGGCTGGGCGCTGGAGCTGTTAGGAAGGGAGAGTGCGAGAGGGTTGGGGTGGGAAGACAGAGAGATAGAGAGGAACAGAAAGCCTGGGTGCTCCAACCATGCCCCTCTTATTTATTGAAGAGATTTTTGAGGAGGGGCCGGTGGAGGTGTCAGGTGTGGCTCATGTGATGCATCATCGGAGAGAGAAGGAGAGGGGAGGAAGAGAGAGTGCCGTGGTGAGAGGAACCTCAGGACACGGCTGTAATTGAGTTCATTGATCAAATAGAGAAGGAAGAGGGATGTGGAAATAAAATAAAAAAAAAAAAAAATACTGGACACACTGTTACTTAACAGTGCGTTCGAGCAACTCCAAAGAAGTCTGCTCGTGTTGTTCGACCTGGGAAGTTGAGGCTGATTTTAAACACCGCCACCTTGTTGGAACCAATCACGACTGCTGAAGGACACCTCAAACATCATTTTGTAATAAATGAATGCAGGTGAAGTGAAGTGAAATAAAAAGAATTATTTTTAAGCAACAAAGTGTGGCACAAATGAAGCACGCAACATGGTAGCAAGAGGTTATTTTGAGGTATTCAAAGGAAGAGTTTTAATTAACACATTTTACGTTTTTACGGTAAAAAACTGTCAGCTGTGTCCTGTTGCCAGAAGTTTACCGTAATAAATACGGCTTCTTCTAATATAAGACTAAAAGGATATTAGTATTGTTCATGTTTAAGGTTGGTGTTTTATTCCGTATTTTAAATTGTCTATAGATTTTACAGTGAAAATCTGCCAAACCATGACAGTAAAAGACCGTAAAATACATATTTAATATGTAACATTAAATATTACAGTGTTTAACTGTACAGTTAAAACTCTCTAATATAAAACACTGCTTTATTCTGTATGAATTCCCTTAAAGCGCCATATAAATAAAGGTTTTGAAATATTCCATGGCATATTTTACAGTCTTTTACCGTCATGGTTTGGCAGTTTTCACCGTAAAATCTACAGACATCTTTTTACAGTGTTGTTTTAAATTGTCATTTTTAAAATTTTTGAATGATTATATTTGGTCTTTTTTCTCTCTCTCTCTCTCTCTCTCTCTCTCTCTCTCTCTCTCGCCATACTCTCTTACCCCCCTCATCTATTTTGGCCAGGTCTAAGCACTTTGTGGAGGTGGGAGGGCGCAAAGAGGAAAAAAAAAAAAAAAAAAGGAGAAGAAGAAAAAAAAAAAAAAGTGGACCATTTGTTGCTTCAGATGTGCTGCTAATCCTTTGATCGAACCTCTTATGCTCTTCAAACTTGAGACCGGGGCCAAGCTACTAATGAAATTCTGAGGCCGGCAGATAGGCCTCGAGCCGGAGCGTGACAGAGTCCATCTGGTGTGCTAAAGTCTCCCTCTGCTCTCAAACACACTGCTCAATGCAAACTCTATGGGAGCACTTTGAAGTGTTTTTGCAGTGTTTAAGCTGCTGCACTGGGGCCAGATCGACCCCCGCTTCTACCTGAAATTAGCAGCCGCATTAGCTATGATTATTTTAATATTAATAAGTCATTACCCAACACATTTTGGTACATTACAATAATAAAGGAGAACACTGGGATGAAACTACCAGCCTGTCCAACGCTCATTTTTCACCACGAGCCACCTGTTCAGATTTGGAGGGAAACCGGCTGGACTGCTTTACGGCACGAAACAGGAGGAGGGCGCTGTTCTTCCAGAGCAAACGGAGATGAAGACTTTAGAGCTTCTGGTGATAGCAGACGGTGAAGGAGTGAAAGACTTCCAACATGGCTGCCCCGTTCAAGAAAAAGAATATCTAACTTGGACAGATTCACCGCAGAGACGTACCCCAAATGATATTATCGTATGCTTTGTATTCTGTACTGATATCTTTGAAGCAATTAGTGAAGCTACAGAAAATCATCAAGAAAAAACGCCCAAAAATTCTTTGCATTTTTTTTTGGTCTTGTATGACAGGAAACTGATTATCTCTAAGTTTTAGTCTGTTGGTTGGACAAAGCGAAATTGTGATGGCATTTCTTAATTTTTTGACAGTTTATAAATTCAAATCAAGACAAAAATTGGCAGATTAATTAGTAATTTAGTCAGAGTAAGTTGCTTTAACTTATTGATTATTACTTATAATTATTTGGGCTGGTTATTGCGTACAGTTTAAGTACCCATATGGTAATAGGGCTGAATGATCACAGTATGAGGGTTGTTCCAACCCCAAAACTTTTAGCTGTGCACTGTTAGCAAAAAAACTTATTGACATGGATGGATGGATGGATGGATGGATGGACGGACGGACGGACGGACGGACTGTGTCCTTACGTAGTTGTTTTTTTTTTCCAGAGAAAATGAGAGTTTAGTAATTTTTGAACACGTTACCATATTTTTTTTTTTTTGCCAGACTTTTTGCATTCTTAATGCTCGATGCGAAATCATTTTACAGTCTGAAACTCACTACGATTTAACTACGAAACAGAGCAGCTTTCAGTCTGCTTTTCGCTTTGACTTGAGGTCCACACACACACACACACACACACACACAAACATTGCGTTTGGTACCAAAAATAAATAAATCATTGAGGTTGATATCACATCCTACCTGTGATGTGTTGGCAGCTTGTTGTTGAGCAAACCTGAACGACTTGAAAGACTCAACAGTGTCTTGGCTCAAAGAGAAACTCTCTCATCCCACGCAAAATTAAGAATAACTTCTTGAGATCACAAGTCCTCTGAACTATGAACCCCGTTCTAAAAGAGCAAATCACAACAAACGACTCAAGATGTCTTTGCTTTTTTGTTTTCCAAAAGGTGCTCCCCCCCCTCATACGACCCCTTAGCTTGTATCGTGTAATATCCAAACCCATCAAGACCTGGACATAACCAATATTTTTTCAGCTGCTGTCTTTCTTTTTTTTTTTTTTTTTTTTTTTATACATTTCCACACTTGACAGACCTGTGTAGGAACCCTGATCTGACTGCTAGCTTGTGTTTGAAAACATGCCTGGTTGCACTGGCTCAATCCATACTACACAAACACACACACACACACAAACATACCTCTCCTCTGCGCCTGAGAGGATGAAACATACACACACAAACACGCACACGCACACACACACAGAGCCTTACATGCAAGGATGCGTGTCGATGCGTTCACTAACACACAGAGAAGAGAATGCAGGGGAGGCACACACACACACACACACACACACACACACACACACACTTAACCATACAGTTTCTTATGCCTGTAGGAAAAAGACAAGAAACAGCAAACCACCTGCTGTGAACTACACATTCATTCTGTTTGTATTTTCTTCAGTTTGCTGAACTCGCTCTATTGATGTGCTGTTTGTCTACTTTTTCACTTTTCAAACTTACTTCAAAAGCAACGCTCTGTCTGCTCTCTCTCTCTCTCTCTCTCTCTCTCTCTCTCTCTCTGTGTCTGTTTGGTTTTCATTAACAAAGCCGTTCTCAACATGAGCATCTGAACGGGAATGAAAGGACTCTTTGGGCAGTTCGGGGGTCACAGCGGGATTTCTGTGAAACGTATATTCATTATGTATCCATTTATAATGCTTTTAGCTTGTTGGTTACATTCGTACGGCGATGAATGTCGGTAACCTTTAGCTTAAGAGTCTAGAAACTGCATCGTATCAGGCCAAAGGTCTTTGCAACATGCCTCCTAGGTCTTTATAATAACTGTCTGATTTACCTGTTACAGCGGCTCACAATGTACAAGGTGAGCATTACACTCTAATCTATTATTCAAATATTCTCAGACCCATGATCGATAGAAAACATAAAAAAAAAGGTTAAAATTGATGCAGCAGTGACGCCTACATTACCCACAGTGCATCTCAAAGGCTGACATTCCACTGAGAGATTCGGGGCGCGTTAGGAAAACAGTGGTTGACGTGGCCGCAGCTAAAGGGGCGTCAAATAATTCTTCATTTTCAATCTTTAGCCCCAACTGATGCTGACTCAAGTGACATCACTTGAGTCATTTCTCAGACTTAAACACCTTCTCCTTTGAATAACACATTTTACTTGTTTGTAGGCCTGGTTGGTTAATTGGTCCACAATTAGTCTAATCTGTGGTTAATGTAGTGTAACAGGACATCACTTCACCTGCCATGAGGGTAAGAGCAACGCCTAAAATGTCTAAAATGTTTTTCTGGGGAGTTGTTTTTTTCTTTTTTGCCAGCTGTGATGTTTTTGTTTTTTTTTAAACTTTCTTTCCCCTGTCTTTTGTGCTTTTCTGCTCATATTGGTCCATTTTGCTCTGATTACAGGAAAGTTTTGGAATTTTAAAGTTTTTAGATGAATACTTGTTCCATTTTCCCTCCATCACATGATGTGTTCTTAGCGTGGAATAAAGCAGCAGCATTACTTCAAAACAGCACCAAAACAACCATTTTGCAGCAGACAGTCCCGACAAAAGGAAGCTATCAATGACTTCACATTATGTGGGTACAATCACATCAACCGGACTGAAGATGATACACTATGTGTTTGTCTTGCCGAAGTGTGTAGCGATATAGAGCCCCGAGGCTCACGCTACATCTGGCTTCTCACTGCTGGAAATTACAACAATCGTGTCACAGCTTGGCAGCTTCAGATATCATCTTAGTGACCTGCGAGTGGCGTGTGTGTGTCTGTGTGTGTGTGTCCTAAACAACAGTACCATTGTTTAGGAAACCGCTTAGTGTTACATCATTTGAAAGCCACCAGGCCATAAAGATGCTTGCTTGTGCAGCATCCCAACGCCGATGTGCTGTTTGTCTGGCAAGCTTGAACACCTTCAACTTTGCTCAAAACAGAGCAAAGAAAACACATCAATACTTATCTTAAAGGGTAACTTCGGTATCGTTCAATCTGGACGCTGTTTTGCAGTATTTTTGTGTCTAAGTGACTAATGGGGATGACAATTTTTGAAATTGGTCCAACATCGAGCGAGAGCACTGCAGCCGGCAGCCACGATACCGACTGCAACTTAATCCTTATAGGCGACTGTCAATGTACATCCACTAAAGGTGCTTGTTTTTGCCACTGACTCAGGCCCAGAAGTGTCAGACAGCATTATGGAAAGGATCCCTACATAGACAGACCTTTTTCTTAAAGAGGAAGATTTGATTTTTTTGTTTAATCAGAAACAGCAGTTCTGTCGCTGCGTTCAAAGCCACCACACTCCGTTGACAAAAACAGTCATTTTACCATTTAATGTCGTAGACTTAGATGTGAAAATATTAGCAGAGGAGTTAGTGAACTAGTAGCATATGATGGCAGAGCATCTTCCTTAAAATGCCTGAATTATTAAATGATTTAATACAAAGCTTTCCATGAGCTGCAGGCCAAACAGCCAGCTACTCATTTCCCCCGTTAGAAATGCTGTATTAAGTTACCGCTAATGCAAAGTGAACATTTCAGACTGCTGCAGCTTCACATTAAAAGCATTTAGCTGATGAAACATGAGTTGACTTTTATTATGAAGCAGCCACTGGAAACCCAACGTGTTTGACACTGACTGGCTGGAACAAGACAGCGGTCTTCCTGGGCATTATTTGATGACGGCGGATCGGTTTGAAATATTGCAGGGAGCAACGGAGAAAGAAGGAATAGATGAAGAGCTGCAGGCCGCGAGCGAGTGAGGTGCTGCTGAACAACGACTTTCACTTTTGCAAACATGCTAACTTTACAATGCATTCCTGGTGCAGCTGCTTTAAGGACGCACTGAAAATGAATGAAACAATAAATGAGGCGGATGCCCCCACCCACCCACTATCATCTCACCTCCCACCCCCCAGTTTCTCTCTATGCTGCTGCTGAAGGAGGCGGCGGTGGCCTGAGCCAAGAAGGAGTTCACCTAGGGCTGGGATTTAATGAAGAAGGGGGGCGGAGGGGGGGTAACTGTCTACACTCGGATGGTTATGGGGGTTTAGGGAAGTAACGCTAGGGCTGTTTTTGGGGCGGTGTGTGTTTGTGTCTGTGTGGAAGATGGGGGGGGAGGGGGGTGGGACTCGTCTGGCTCAAACCACCTGGACTGGCCTAATTTTGTGTCCCTTCAACTCGACTCGATGACAGAATTCGAAGGCCAGGTGCCAGAAGTAGCCAGAGAGACAGGAAGTGGGGACATTTTGGCTTCTTCAAAGGGTTCTACTTTTAGTTTTTAGTTCAGGACGGAGGACGGGAGTAGCGGTAAGGGCTGAAGTTAGAGTTCTTAGACAACGTAGGGCTGAGAATAAAGAGATACAAATGCGTGCTGTCGGTCGAGACCACAGGAAGACGGGAATTACACGTAAATATATGCTAAACTGCGCGCAATTAATAATGCATGTTTGTAAAAACACATAAAGCGAGTGGATTTTCTTGATATGAAGTGTACAAGAATGTGGAAATATAACACTGGGTGTGTGTGTGTGTGTGAGAGAGAGAGAGAGAGAGAGAACATAGGGATACTGACGTTGAGTGTCTCTGACAAAGCAAATGAGATATTCATCTCTAAATATAAATATTATTTTCTCAGGAATGTATTAGAGTAAATCACATTCACAAACCTCACATATCTGATCTTGCAAGAAAAAAAAAAAAAAGAAAAGAAAAAATCTTGTATTGTTCCAGTTCAACTAAACACAACATGTTTTGTATTAAATATACAAACACATGTTCCTATTCTTGTATTTCTTCTGCAGCCAGCGTGCCAATTTATTCCCAGGATGCCATTTTTATTTTTATTTTTTTTGAAGTCAAAAAGTAAACTGATGTGGAAAAAGTAGTCCTGTTGAGAGTGAGTTTGGTGGATAATTCAAAGCGAGGAGGAGACATTTTCAAAGGAAATACATCCACCTCTGTTATATTGGGTCGCAGACAGAAGTCCCAGAGGCTAATCTCTCAGAATGTGGACAAATTAAAGCAAAACTACAGTCCCTGCTTGGCTAGACACCGCTAAGGGTAAGAGAGGAAATATAGTATGATTTCATTTGCAATTTGGGTGAACCAACCCTTAAGGCAATAACGCTTCTTAAGGGGTAAATAAAAGCTTAAAATATAATCCACCTATATTCATACTGATGGTTGTTTAAGTGATGATTACTGCCTGGATTCACCCACCTTCTGATTCACCACTGCATCACTGATTACCGCTGATTTGTATCTGCTGGGAGGGAAAAAGAAAAAGAAAAAGAAAAAAAAAAAGGTGGGAGAAAAATGAAGCGAAGTGGGTTTTTAAAAAGGTAATTGTCTGGAGACGTAAAAAGTGTGTCTTCTTATCCGCTTAATCCTGTTAGATCTGGATGAAGATAGCGAGTGACGCTCTAATCTGTTCTAAGGTGTGGAAGGAAGGGGATAATGGAGATTGAAGACGATACGGGCGCAGTACAGTTAAGGAACGGGGCGCGAGTGAAGGTTTCACGAGTGGTGCTAAAACATCTGCCAGGAAAAATAAAAAGGAGCCCGTAATGCGCGCGAGTACGAATATAAAGACAAATGAGTTTATACAGATCTCAAAACAGCACTAAAAACATAAAGGAGACAAGTTAATAAACAACAAAATATGCCTGCGAGACAGCATGGCAGACAATAAGAGCAGAAAAATGACACCAGAAATAAGAATAAGTTATCTTTATGTTGCTGTCATGCTGTTTGTTTTTTTCTTAAAACTTCAAAACAGAAAAGGATACAGACATTTTTCCTTCACTATAAAACTTCATTTCTCTTCATACAGCTCTCCTCGGCCTTCATGAGGGAGTAATTGCCTTTTATTATGTCAGGGCGGTCGACGTTTTTGACACTGTTACTGCTGCGCGTCACCTCGCAGGACGACTCCTCGCGTCGCTGTTTACCGCGTTGACAACTTACATTATTCTTCCGACACAATACTGTCACGTTCCCCAGACAGTTCCTCCAGCGCTCAAACCAAATCTGGGAGACGCCCCCGTGTTTCTTCCCCCCCCCCCATCTCGCCGACAAAAGATATCACTTTCTTTCGAAGGGGAACCGCCGGGGCGCAATGGAAGTGTACACGGACAAAACTCAAAAAACACGTTAGGTTCAAGTGGATTTTCTGAGGTCTTTTTTTTTGTGTTTGTATTGTACCTGAAGCCCAAGGCCACCGAGGCACTCACAGGAACACAGGAAGCAGCAGTCATCATATGGAGACTGGCAGTAATCACTATCATCTAAGTAAACAAATTTTAAAGTCAGATTTCTTCTTATTTTTAATCTAAACTAACATTTAAGCTCACCTGAACAGAACAGCAGCAGCTGCAGGATACATGCATCAGTATGGATTTTACTCCACCCATCCCTCGGCTGTATATTATTGTACAATGTTACTGTGTGTGCATATCCGTCACAGTACCAGCGAATTAAGCGTAGCCTTCCTAGACAAGAGTTTATCGTGGTGAGTGTAAACACCGCCGCGCGGGGAGGAAGGTGTAACGGAGGGGATGTTGTGGATGTAAGATGCAGGTCGCAGATAAAAGCCGTAATCACAACAAATGACCCCTTATTATTACAGATGTCGAGGATAACGTTTAAACGTGGGAGAGAGCCTGAAGGGGAAAGGGGGCTCCACGGCGGTTTGTTTTCCTCAGCAACAGGAAAAAGAAAAAAAGAAAATACCAGCTTATATGTGAGATTGCACCCACGCCATTCCCAGGTTACCCAAGATCGAGCGCAGTTAAGGTGCTCTTTGAAGTTTTAGGAGCATTATTTGTCCGTTACCTCGAGACAAAACATTAACATACCAGAACTTGGGAGTTGCGCCGCTTTGTATTTTGTATTTGTAACGCTGCAGAGTTGTTTTGTTTTCGCGCAACAGAATTCTACTCGTGCTTTCTTATTTTTCATCTCCGGCTTCGGTGCCGTTTCTGCACGACGCGGAGCGCCCTGTAAATTCCGAGCGGAATGTTAATTACGGACGTGCTTTGTGCATGTACTTGCTCGTGATGGTGTGCGCGCTTCCTGTGTACTTCACGGGGGTATCAGCTGGAGGGTCAACACTGGGGGGTGGGGGTCATGGAAGAGGACACCGCTAGTCCAGGTTTTAGATGGCTATGGTTTCAACTGAGCAGAGGCTTTGTAGCGTGGGATATGAAGCCTGGCTCTAAAGCCGTAGGAAAATAAACCCAAACAGGGAGGAAATGTTGGCTTATCTGAGCTCAGGAACCCAGCAAAGGAAAGAGTTTTTTTTTTTTTTTTACATGTACAATCCTCTCCCAACCCTCCTACACTCCTACCCAACTCCCAGAGGCCATTTGAGCAGCACGTTATTATGCATTCTTTTTAAGCCATAAAAATATCTAATACGCCTCTCCTGTATTTAAGTGAAGCTTACCTTATTACATTATTGTGTCACATGTTTGCTGCCCTACGAAAGCCAGAGTGTGAGCTGTGTGGGCAGTGAAACTGAGCTGATCTCCTGCTCCGACAGGAAGTAGCGGTGGTCCAGGAAAGGATTATTTATCATTTAGTCGTATTTATGAGCATAATTTGTTTCTGCGGTGAAATCTAAACTGTACTGCTGACCTTTGATCTCACTTCTGTTTGTCTTTTCTCTCCTTGTAGGAGGGAGTGAGCAGACCTCAAGCTGTTCACAACGAGGCTGGATTACCAACCCGGGCAAAATGGGCAATTGCCCCTGGGCCCCCCCCCCCCCGCCAACAAGTCCAGGGGCCCTGAAAGCTCTAAGGTTACTGTATGTCAACTGGTTTGTGCAAATTTAATTGAGGGTCTGTTTGCGAATGTGCATCATTAAAACCTGGTATCAGCTGACATGTTATTATTATCTATCGAAAAAAATATGACTTTCATGTTAAATAAGGAAAAAAACGGAGAGGAGTAGGGGGTAGCGAGCTAATCCTGGACATGTTTGAGGGGTGTCGTGAGGTTGGAGATCATAACTGGTGACTTATCGCCATTTAATCTCTGGTGAAGTCTCGGAAAAACCAATGAGAAACGCTCTCTTTCAATTATGCGTTTGATTAAATTTGTCTGTGGTGACCTTCTTTACTTCTAAAAATATATGACTTCACACCTCAGTGCTGCCCAGTCCAACAAAAGTTTTCTTCTGAGCAGCTCCAACTAAAATGTGGAGTTGTGTACCTTGCCTTAAGGGCATCTGAACTTAATTGTGGGGGGCATTACTCATTCACTTTTTCCTCTGTTTTCCTAACTGGCGAAATCCGAGGACTTTTATTAAAATGGGCAGCCCCAGTGTGTGAAGTGTATTCTTTACACTCAGCAAAATATTAAATTAAAGTTTAAAAAAGCTGCCCTGCCTCCAAAATGCTCTTTTCTCTAAAGCATAATATATATATATTTTTTTTTTTACAACAAACCCTTCATACCAGATTGCCACCTCAGTGTAACACCAATTCCCCTCCAAATCTTTGAGAATCGCCTCTGGCCACAGCTGCCAGGCTTTTCTCACAGCTGTGGAGCGTGCCGCATCCATCTTTCCCGGAGAAGTCGATTCCTCTGCGGCTCCGTCTTGTCAGCCAGAGTAAACAGGGTTTTGATAAATGGAAGTCAAGGTGCGCAGTCACCTGGAGCCACCGTTCAAAGCCCGCCGCCGGTTTCTGTGCGAGAGAGCGTGAGTCTCGGTGTGTTTTTACAGCTGCGGAGTCCTTTCTCCTACTCCGTGAAATTTCTGTATGATCCCTTTACCCTCTGGCGTAAAAAAAAAAAAAAAAAAAATGGATTCAAAACACACCTTCAGGAACTCTGCTACACTCAGTCCTGGACTATCTCATGTGCCTGAGGCCGAGGTAGAAACTGGAGACGTACATTTGCAAAGATTACGGCCAGGAATCGACAAAAACTAACAAACGTAATATGTCCTGAACTTCTTTGCCTAGGTGGGCCAATCATCTCAAATGGGCCTTTGGTTTGTGTGTAGCTCTGCATGTGTACTGCTGTGAATTTGTGTATGTGTGGACCATTAATTGTAGAAAATTACAAATGCTGCAAACCGACTTTGTATCCTCTCATAGGAGTTGAGATGAAAAAAGCCAGGATGTTATAAACCAAAATTTTAAAAGCGACCGTCCCCTTTTGTACATAAAAAGAAACCAAACAAAAAGAAACCTACTGATCTTAATTGGTGCCTTTGCTTCTCAGTTCCAGTGACCGAAAAACCTAATATACAAAGTATATTTCGAGCTTAAGACGAGACTAATAAGCTAGATAACAAGCAAGAACAAGATAATTTAGCTTTCTTGATACCTTCGTTTCTGCCATCATTTACATAAAAAAAAAAAAGCCATGACAAATAACACATACTTTGTCGCACTTGCATGTGTCAACAGGAAACTGAAAGTACGGTTCCTATTTGAGACGTAAACAGTTAGAACGAGGCTCAGATGAAGGCTGAATTGTTCCGTGAAATTGGAGATATTTGGGTGTAAATGGCAGAATGAAGTCATGTCACAGGTGGTAAACGCTGCACCAGCCTGCCAAATGTTGCATGCCTGCTTCCACGGTGTCAACAATTTAATTACGCACACACACACACACACACACACACACACACACACACACACACACACACACACACACACACAAAACCAACTTGCATTTTTAAAAGCTGTTACAGTCACAGCCGCTTTGACAACAGGATTCTGGTAACTGTATGATTGCAATACTTTGAGCGTGAGCGGCTCCGTGATTAAAAAAGAGCACTTGACCATCGAGGAGCACAATAGGGGCCTGACCTTCCCGAATCTACAAGTGGGCCGCCGGGCCCCCGGGAGCTCCTTGCGGCGACTACGGATCTCATTTCAAGACATCGTGATTAAGTGCAGGAAGAGGCCTCGACAGCCTCTGCACATCCTCAAGAATTCAATGACCGGCGAGATAGTGAGGAGAATCTGATTATAATAACACACTATTTGTCGCCCCCTTTTTCGCATTTGCATATGTGTAATTTCTTGTTTTTCGGGACACCCTTCTGTTGAGGAAGTTTATGTGTTTTGGGGGGGGGGGGGTTTGCCGCCCCTCCACTTCAAAGACATGTCAGAGGTCGAGGTCAGTGCTGCTCAAGTGTCGTGCTTAAAGGATCATTCTAGTTTCTCTAGTTTTGGCAGAGATCGGGGTAGACGTCGACATCGAAGGCGCACAAAAACACGCAAGAAATCACAGGAAACACAAGTTTATCTGGAGGTAAAACTGAAATGGCAACTGATGGTTTGGATAATAATTCCACCGTTGTTGTTTTCTCCTCTAAATAAATCTGGCTAACCCGGGAGTTTATTTACAACCTGTCGGATCATCTGGCTGCCTGTGTTTCCTGCCCAGTCAGACTTCTGTTTAGCAATGTTGTGGCGTTGCCAGATTTTAGCAATTAACTCGGTGATTACAATGCTGTTATTACAGGAATGATGTCCAAAACGGGGACAAATAAAATCCCAGGTTGTATGAAACTGGAATTTCCCTTTAATAGCCGAGTACTTTGGGGGCAGAGGGGATTTTTTTTCTGCTTCCTGCTTCTTTGCGTCCAGCATGAGAGAGATCAGTCGTACCTTTTGCATCTTTGCCTTGAATAACTTTTACCCCCCCCTCCCATTGACTCCCATCTGTAGTCAAAGTGAGGTCTGCTGTGAGTTATGTCAGATGGAGCGATTACCAGAGAGGGGGCCAGAAGGATAATGACGAACAGATGTAGGTCGCTTGCTCTTTTTTCTCACACATCTACTTTATTTTTCTTCCATTTCATCTCAGTTTTTCTTTTCAGGTTTCTCTCGCTTGCTCTCTTCCGTCGGCCTACATTTTATAGCTCTTCTCCTCCGTTCTGCCTTCCTCCTGACTCTTTCGCTCTCCATCCCTCACTTTCTCTCTCCATCTCCCTCTGGCCACCCACAGCTGTCCAGTACAAGGTGCTGGCGAACACTCCCTGGAGCGGAGGTGCACTTGTTCTTTCCCGCTGCTAAATAGCGTGCATCAATCACGCAGGTGTCTTTCCACCGACGGCGGGAGGCCTCTTAACGCATTGCACATGCAGCCAGAGACAATCTATCAGCAGACAGGCAATGCTAATGCGGGACTGGAGCCAGGTTTTATGCATCTGCAGTCAACTCTGTCATTGTAATATCAGTGGAAAGATACGCGTTTGCCACTCAGGGTGTGTTAACACCCTGCCTGCTTGAAGTACTTTATGCTTTGGCTCTGGTTTTTTTTGGCCAGGTGAGAACAGAGAAACTTGAAGATGTGGATTTTTTTCTCCTGTTCAAAGAAAAAAAATGCGTGTTTAAGTGTTTTTTGTTAGGAGTGAAATCAATCTGAAACAACAGGAAACAATCTCAAAGGGATTAAGGACGTGAGGACACACACATGCTGAATTGTTTCTTCATGTGTTCTAACTAGTGCGAACAAAAACCATGTAAATTATACTCAGCTGAAGATAGAGGCACTGATACCGCATGTCTGGCCAGAGATGTTGACTCGAGTCAACTTGACTTGACAGAAAATACTCGACTTAGACGTTAAGGACTCATGACTTGATATGACGACTCGAAACAATCATAAAAATGTCTGTGTAACGTTAACGCACACTGAGAGTGCCATTGTCACGACTGGTTGTCAGATCACAAAGATCACAAAGATGTATTCCAGCAACCTACTAGACAATGACAGTCCACCAATCGGCACACTGAATTTGAAACAAAGCAACTTTGAAAACACTAAAACCGTTCCCTTCACAAGCAGTGCAGGAACCTCACCTTTCTAAACAGTAACCGGTCATTTCCAGAGTTCAGCAACCCCTTCTGCTATTTCTCACGCCAACTAGACTTCGAGCGGACCGTCCAAATGATGGTTAGTGTCCTGCCAAAGCAGCTGGAAAGGCTGGCAAACCTGCCAGCTGCAGCCGAAAATGTATAAGTGTTTGGGTAATTTCCCAACTCGAGTCAGGTCATCCAACAGCACCAAATGTGACACTAAGCTTAGTAAAAATCCAGGGAAAATAAATATCAGGTGGAGAAGGTGCCTAATAGTGGAGAAAATCACACTATTCCACTTGTATTTCTTTAATACGACCCACCATGCTACAGCATGTTACAGGATCTTTTCATGTTTCTTTGGTTGTCTCTCGGTTGAAGGCGTCACCTTGGACTTAGGGAAACAGCGATCAACATTTTCCACCAGGTTCTGACATTTCATGGACTAAATAACCAATTGATTCGAGAAAATGGCTTTTTTTTTTTACCCCCCCCCCTCTCGGCCTTGGACCACATCCTCGTTGCCCTAAATACCCCTCACAGTGAAGTCACAAGGAAACTTCTCATAACAAGACTCTTATCTGTGTGGTATCAGGAGCTCCGGCAAGTGATTTTTACGCTGATTTGTGGTATGAAAAGGACCCAAATGAATCAATATACAGTAAGTGGGCTCTGCAGGGAGAGTACAACCCCCGGGCGGTGTCATGCTTTCAAAGAACACATATTCAGTTAGTGATGATTATTTCACAGCAACTGGACACTTGTGTGCTCGTGTGTCGCTAAAAAGTCAAAGTTTATAAGTTGCCTTGAGATGTGTCATTAGGTTTACGGTATCAAGCCTCTGTAAAAACTAATTTTAAAAACTATTTTTAATGCATCCAAATAAACTTTCCATCCTCTTCAATGTTCAAGTCTCGTGTAGGGGTGTCACAGATTTCAAGGGCAATGAAGATGCGTCTTTATCGAGCTGAAAAGTGACAGTACCGAATGCTCGCTATGCTAATCATGCATACATTTAGCAGAAACGTCTACCACGTTCACAAAGGGGGTGGCAGACCTTTGTGTGTGTGTGTGTGAGGGAGAGAGAGAGAGAGAGAGAGAGAAAGTGACGAATATGTCATGTAAATCAAGAAAAGGTGTTTCCACCACAGCTTTGAATAGATGCAACCGTTTTGAGGAAGGTGCGACGTCCCACTGTATGCACTGAAGTTGCCCAATACAAGGCTTGTGGTTGGTAGACTTCCCATCGGTTGTGACATAAGGAGGATACCTGTGGCCTGGGAGGGCCTTTCTTATGAAATTACACCACAAACCGCAAAGAGATTAAGACTCCACGTTGGACTACGTGTTCTGCACGTGTAGGCCATGACCATCGTGGTTAAAGAAATGGAGACTGGTCAGTGCACATAAAACCTTGAGGCCTTAAAGGTTGATGGTGTTGCAGATATGAGGAGATTATTTAGGGTGCAGGGTCTGATCTTGGATGATAGTTTTTTCGCTTAATCCAATCCTGAAAAATGTGTTTCTTTGTCTCGGTGCTGTACCGTCTCACTGATATGTTTAAGAGGAATATCTCAGCTGTGCAGAGTGCAGTCTGATAAAGTGCATCCATCACTTAGAAATCCTCTATCTGGACACTCGGAAGCTTAACAGACAAATCAACTGCAGCTTTGTGTTCATTTTCAAGTAATTTCCACTGCTTGATAAAAAAAAAAGAAAAGAAAAAAAAAGAGGAAGGAGGCAAGGTAACGACTTAATTTGCTAATAGGAATAATTATAGCGTGGCCAGAGGCTAGCACCATTAGCAGAAACAAGAACAATTTGGCTTGTGTTTATCTTGTGCTAATTGTTGCAAGCAAATGGCAAATATTTTATTAACTCCAAGAACATACTTTATCCACAGAAGGAGTGACCTGAATTTGAAATGATCTCCGGAGTATAAGTGCGAGTTCACAAAGACGCAGAAATTGACTTTACTGTTTTGACATGATTTACGCCGGAAGCATGAAGAGGAGAAGCACTGTGAAGGTTGTTGGGTCAATCCTCTATTTATTGTTTTGGTGCAACACAAAAAAATGATACAGTGAGTCTTTTTTTTAAAAAATCTGAGACAGTGATATCAGACAGTATTTGAACGGTACACCCACAGGTTTTGGCTGATTAGACATCTGCTCAGGTCCGATGTGTTTAAGGGGGGCAGCTACGCAGGAAATTACACATACTAATTGCCGAGATAAAGTTGTCCTGCCCAGACAGATGCAACAAAACTAACAGGAAAGTGATGGGGCTGTCAATCAAGCTTGGTTTGTCTACATCCACTCAGTTCTGAGGAGAGGGCAAAATAAGTGAAAACACCTGTGTGGGTTGAGTCTGGTGCAGGGACTTTCAATTCCCAGTCCTGACATAACTTTGTGCTGTAAACGCTGTGTGCGCATTGTGAGGTTGTGTGTATATGTTTATGTGCACTGGACCAGAGCCAGTGAGTGTATCTGGGGTCCCTCCCTCATTAGGCGTGAATCAAGCTTGGCACCATTCAGTTTGGAAAGCAAATGTTTTTGGTCCTTTTCCATTTCACTTTACCCATTTTTTTTTTTTTTTTTTACCCTCCTGCCTGAACGGAGAAGGCAGGGGAATCAGTGTCAGTCTAAACGCGGTGTTCCAATAATGAATCGCCCTAATCAGAATGATACAGACAAAGGCTGGCGCTCAGACGTTGGCAAATGTGGAAAAGGTCAGTCGTGGTTGCGGCGAGGGAGGGGAACAGGGACAGATCTGAGCGGCTTTGACGGTTCACTGAAACATTGCTCAGAGCGCGGTGCCGTCATCAGTTTAACGATTCCTCCCTTTTCTCTCCTGTGCTGTAATGAACACAGTTTGAGAGGTCGACTAGTGACTAAGCACCGCGCCCGGTTAGGGGAAGTGTGCAAAGTCCTTGCATGCATGGCAAGCCAAAGGAAGCGGTCGTGTTATCGTGGGCATAGATTGTTGAGGATGTTCAAGAGGCGGATTAATAGGACTCTTCCTGTGAAGCCTGAACACCTTCAGCAAGGAAAGTGACATAGAAAGATTGTGCACCAACCGTGCAACCTTTATAATCTAGGCTACCTTTGCCCAGATGAAATGGACCTTTGCTACGGTTCAGCACAACCTTCCCTTTCGCTCCAGATGTTGTGCTTTTGTATGTTGAGGCTATTATCTCCCCAGCGTGACATGATCGTCTCGGCGCATGTTAAAGGCGCACATAATAACCACTGGAGCACAAGTCGGTGAATAGACTAACACGGCGTAATGGGCACGGACACTTGTCAAGTCGCCTTTTGCTCACACGGAGGACCGCCGTTTGCCAAATGACCCACTGTTCTTTACATAACAACTACACGGTGAACGTTCGCCTTCACACATCGGCACTGCAAAGTGGGCGCCTGATACACCGCAAAGCACTCCGACAGTCAGTTTTGACGCTCGAGGCATGAGCCGAACCTTGACAGCGTGTTGGGAAAGGTGCGACAGAGCCAGGTAGACGCGACAAGTCGCTCCGCGAGGTGCCAGCTCTGACGGAGCTGCTACCGGTGTGAGTGAGAGGTCAACACCTCTGGAATAGACTTGTCAAATTAGGGAGTTTGCACTAGTTTACCGCTAACAGGCACTAATTAGTGACACCGCACACATCCGGGAAGTCAGGAAGCACTTTTTGCTCGAGGGTGTAACCTCTGTAACAAACCAGAGATTATTTGGTCAGGTTGTTGCCGCTCTCGGGGGCTGAGCGTCCATTGAATTGCACTAAAAGTCAATTGAGATGTCTACAAATTAAATTAAAGTCTCCCAGTTGTAATATGCTTTCCTTTTACCCGTTTGTAACAAGATGAACATAAAAAGTGCCCTTCGACGTGCCGCCTCGAAGGTATTTGTTCTTTTAGTGGTGTGATATCCTGTGTGTTGTGTGCCTGGATGTGTGTTCGTTTCCTTTCTTATGTTGCCTTCCTCCTCAAACGAGTGTGTTGTCACAGTTCAGCTGACTCTATTTTCCATATTTTATAAATAGCCAGGAGAAAAGTATTAATTATCCTTGTACAATTTAATGCACCGAGTACTTTAACCTTTCAGGTTTCCGTTAAACACCGACATAACAAGGCATATCCATAGCGGCAAACGTGATTTATGACAGGAATACCTAATTCTTGTTTTTAAATAGGTTGGACGGCAATCTGCATACATTTAAATGCGCCTGCAAACACTTTCTCCCCCCTCCTCTCTCTTGTCTTGGGGGCCTTGTTTAATATTCAGGGATGATTTTTTTGTCCACATACATTTTGGTCTGTGTCACCTTAGATTAAATTATTACCGTTTTGCAGCCTTTGCGGTGCAGGCCCGGGGCCCTTATTTACTAGAATCAATGAAACAGTAATGAAAATCCATTTTTCATAGTATCAGCCCCCGCTGTCTTTTATTTAGTTAGCTGTGTCTAAGCAAGCAATTCATTTTGTGTAAATGCCACCCTGAGAAAAAGGCATTAGCACAGAAAGGGTTAACCCCCCCCCAAAAAATTAAGATGCTCTGCTCGGCACAGCTGCTGTGATCCGACACACAGAAAGTCCCCCGAATAACTTCATCCCCAAAACAGCCATGTGGGATTTGATTATTTTGAGGAGTGAGGTTTGGCCATGCTATAATGCTATTGCTATTATAAACAGAGATGAATCTTCACACTTAGCATTCAGTAATAGAGTATTGATGACTCAGATGCTGTCAAACAGCAGATCTCCACATGAGTGACTCTCATATTTACCAGCTTTGAAATGCACACGGTGATATGGACGGCTATATCAGGCATGCATTGATGAAAACATACAGTGCAGCCTTGGGTTAACAAGCGGGGTGCAGGGAGGATTTGGTGTTTGCGTTGTGAGCAGGGTTAATATTTTACTGGCATGTAAAATACATTTGCAGCATAGCTCTGAGCCTGCATATGCAAAGTACATTGGGGGGGGGGGCGGAGTTAGGAGGCGCCATTCACCTTCTGGGACACAGCGCATAACGCCGAGGTAATATGACACACTCCCCAATCTTGCATATTGAAATATCTCCATCTCAGGAGCACGGTGTCGGCTTTGGCTGCCGTACATATTTAAATGGGTTTGTTTATTGACTTTGGTCGGGGTCGCGTGTGTGCCAGCGGTAATGAAACAACAACAGAACAGGAGTTAAGAGAATGCGCAGAGTGCAAGGACGAGTGAGTCAGTGGGATCTGTTAAGTATGTATCATTTACAACGGCAGCCCTGTGTGTCATTTGGAACGAATGACATGGTGTTATTCTTTCAACACAACCTATAATAACAACTGCATGTGGTAGCCAAGCTGATTTATCTGATCTGACAAACCAGGTCGAAAAAGTTCTAGTAACTGAAAGGCCCTCTTCTGGCATGTAACATCAGAGTTAAAGATGAAGAGACGCTCTAGAAAAGGATTTAAAATTGTCAAAGGTTGTTCCTCTTGTTTACATTGCCTTTATTGGAGGTCTCTTTTGGATAAACATATTTTATTACTAATGAGACCTTTACCAGGCAAAGAAGAAGCGATTCTTGATGTTCTGACATCATAAAAAAAAATCCACCAAATAAAGAATTCAGATAGTTTTACAGGACTTTGTACCTACTGTTGACGACAGCACTTTAAAGGTCCGGTGTGTAGGATTTAGTGGCACCTAGCGGTGAGGCTGCAGCTTGCAACCAACTGAACACCCCTTCATGGAAAAACTCACACAAAAAGCAAAAGGCCATATTTAGAGCGAGTGTTTGGTTTGTCTGTTCTGGGCTACTGTAGAAAAATGGCGGTTCAACATGGCGGAGTCCGTGGAAGAGGACCTGCCCTCACTGTAGATATAAAGGGCTCATTTTAATGCAACAAAAACACAACCATTCTTATTTTCAGGTGATGATACACTAATGGGAAACATACTAAGGACTATTGTAGTCCACTCCTGCCAATACTCAAAAATCTGACACACTGGACCTTTAAGTTTTCACAGAAAGCTTAAAATTAAAAGCAGCAACGCTCAGACTTTGTTTTGTGTATGCACAAACATAGCGACCAGATTAAATTCAAATGAACTTTCCGTCCATTTCTCTTTGTTTCCTGCATTAAATTCTTATTGCCTTCAATAATACTTTTATGGACTACCTGTAAATGATGCTAAATAGCTTCTCCATGCATTTATCGGGCGCGGTTTAAGTGCAGCGCACGCCTTCGTATCTGTCTCTCCGCACACAAACACAAAAGATCAAGGGGCCCTGCCATGTCAGACGTGACACTAAAGGTTCACACACGCCCTCCTGCTCTGAGATTAGATGACTTCATAAGCAAATGAGTGTCTGTCTGTGTGTGTGTGCGTGTGAGAGAGAGTGGAGGTGAAAGGAGGGAGCCTCACGCACCCCCACCCCCACCCTTTCTGTCGTGCGATGAAATAAAATTTAATAACTGAATAAAAATGTAAATAAAGATTTGCTTAAAATGAGTTGTCCATGAGATAATTCTCTTTCCCCTCCGCCCCTCTTGTCGTCCTCCTCCCCTCCATCCTTGAGCTAATACAGTGATGTGAGGGGCGTGTGTGTGTGTGGGGGGGGGGGTGGATTGTATCGAGCCCGTCCTGATGTGGCGTGTGACCTTTTGAAAGGCGCTCGGCGAGGGTTGATTAAAGACGTATTAAATTTGTTTAAATAAACCTCCTTGTAATGGCACATCATTTGTAAGAAGCTATTAGGGAAACGCCGGGGAAAAAAAATTGCGACGCCGTTATTTGCATGAAAATGTGCCCCGACCGCTCAAATCGAGGATCGCTCCTGAATGAGCGCCGACGAAAGAGGGGTGACACTTCTATAATTTTCCACCGCAACCCCACCTTACCCATCCTCCCCCACCCCTTGATGCTGTGACAAAAAGCTGATCAAACTTCCTGTTAAACCGTGGGACGGAGGCGGAGCTCGTGTCACATAAATGTCCGTCTGACGGAGACACCGCCCACCCGAGCCCACCCTCCCTCAGCTCTTTCCGAACGCACCGCTTCCCACAAGTTACACCTTTGAAGGGAGTAATTAGTTGATGACAATGCCTGAAGACAGTTAAACTATCACAAAGTCCCAGCAGGTGGGAGGAGTGAGTGACAGCTGTTTGAAAATCCGAGTTTTACTGTCCAAAATTACTCTATATACTGCTGCCCGCCTTTTTATTCCATCTCAAGCAGTTTTCGGTCATTAAAATCATCTTATTTGACATTTTCTGACAGCATTGTGTATATTCTGTATAGCTCCACATTGCTACATGATCCAAACCCAAGATTTTGGACCGCAAGATCACAATCTGATGCTTCTAAAACACCGCAAATGGAAGCTGCTAACTGTGCAAAGACATTAAAATCCAGCTAGAAAGTATGATGGAGCCTGTGAGAAGTCATGATTAAACACAAAAACTGACGCAGTTTCATAACTTTGTGTAAAGTACCTAGAAACAACTTGGCTTGTTTGTTTAGAGTTTCTCTTTTGGCCCAGGAGGGAGTTTAACTCCAGTCAAAACGAGGGCAGGGAGAAACAAAGTGCTGTCAACCCCCTCGGAGAGAAGTTCTAGGCCTCGGCCAAGTTTAAGTTGCTGCGAAGGGATGGAGGGTGTTCAGCAGAGCATGAGGCCGAAGCTAAAGTTGCTGACAGGCAAACAGCTTGGGGAGGAAAGTTGAGATAATTAAAAAAGAAATACTTTTTAAGGGGCAAGAACGGCTCGTTGATCAACTTAAGAAATGAAAACAGACAATGAAATGGCCCGTGTAGACTGCTGGCTCTGACGCTCCGCGCTATCATTTCCAAAGACACACGTAATGCCGAGTGATAGCTGGCTCCATGCTAACAGCTTAGCGTGCATTAGTAGTAGCATGTTTTGAAGGATGCGGCGCCCCGTGATAACACTAATCAGATTTTCAGTTAAACGCTCATTCAGTCACTGTTAGCGGTTAAAACAGAACAATGATATCAAATACGCTTAACTTGTTTTGGGTAGAAAAAGCTGAGTTGTTGTTGTTGTGTAGCTTTTCTTACTCAATGTATTGATCCATGAGAAGTTAAAATGATAAATAAAGGTTTGTTTTGTGTCGTGATCTGACCCGAAAATGTCAATATCAGATATGATGAATCATCATCATTCTTTCTTTTAACCCCACTGTCCTTTGTCCACACTGGCCGGATTCAGATATGAATCATAAACGGACATTTTACTATCTGCAAGTTTTAAAAAGTTAATAGGCTAAACTGCCCGCAGTGTAGAGTTAATTTAAACCACATCATTACGTCATGACGCAGTAAAAACAGCATTTTTCAACACGAAAAAGCCAAGAAAATGTACTAATTTAATTTCAAATTGTGACTTAAATGTTGTGATGTAAACTTGGGGAAGAAGAAGTGATGAACAGAAATAGCGTGACCATCTTTCCCTTCCTTCTTTCCTCTCGTTTCCTCTGTCCTGTCTCTCCTCCTGTCCTTCCGTTCTCCACCTGTCTGCCTCTCCGACCTGCAGCAGACGGGACCGTGTCGTTTGAGGCCTCTGGTCAGTGTAAAACAGCTGAAGGGAGCAATCAGATTTGTGGCCGATCACCTTTTTGGTAGCAGTTTCACAGCACAACTTTGGGTGTGTGTGTGTGTGTGTGTGTGTGATGTAACAGCACGTGACATGATGGTCGCGGTGTGTCGGCTTGGCGGTTGGTTATTCACTGACAGCAACAGGAAGGCCACAGAAGTGCAGGCAACCACACACACACACACAGACACGCACACACACCCACACATACAGTATATCTCTATTTATTCTTTAACCTTTAACCTTAAACCTGAATTATAATTCCACAACCACAACGTGAAAGATCTCTTCACCGCCTGCGTGAATCCAAAACTAAATCTAAAAAGAAAATTTGTAATACCCCTGACTGTAAACAGGAAGATATAATTGACCACTGAGTTTTTGCAGGTAGGTAGGTTATAACGCACTTAGACACACACACAGATACACACACACACAGGAAGCACCTTTCTATTAAGAAATCTTTGGTTTGGCATCGACACAACGGCTGTCACTGCATCCATGCAGGATGTTGATTTAACAGTTGCATAATATTACACATTGAGCAGCGTGTGGATCTCGAATGTCACGCAATGGAGCAGAGCACTAACTCTGCAAACGACAGGTAAACAGACAAAAAAATCATTAAATAACAGCTGTATGCTAATCCTACCTAGTTACACATGACGATCAAGACGACCTAAAGCAACGACCTCCTGCGGGAAGTGCTGAATGAATCTCACAGATTTCGGTGACACTGGATCATATTTTATGGAGGAAATGTTTTCTGGTTTTCCCCCCTGATGTCCTCCAGCTGCTCGGCCTCGACTCCTGATGGACAGAGAGCTGTACTCGCCGCTAAAGTGAGCTGACCGCTAAGCTAGTTAGCTAAATCTGCACTGCCCGGGGCTGGGAGCTCAAGGCGTCAGGGGAGTGTTGGTGTCTGCTCTGCTGGCGAGGGAACTTTAGACCGCCGAGCAGCAATGTAACCGGGCTGAGCAGTCTCTGTGGACGGGGCAGCATTCAAGAGGATGTTGATGGAGGAAGCTGGGAAAAGAAAGGAGAGAGTGACAGAGGAAGAGGTCGCTTGACCAGAGTAAATCTGCTATGTCTTGTGATGTTACACTTTCTTCACGTTTGGGGGGGTTAGGAAAGTTATCAACTTGCTAATTTTTGATCCTAAGTAGCGGAGTGTGCAAAAGAAATACCAAACTTATATAATGTTGCTGAAATCTACAAAGACTGGAGAAACAAACTTGCATCCATTTTTTTTTGCCTTTGACAACTGGTCATTAACGACTGGCACTCTGGCAGTAAATGACCCCAGAAATTCCACGAGAATGCAGATTGTCGCGCGTTCTTTTACCAAAACAAACACTGACGTCAGCGAGCAGCTTGCGCTGATCAGGCCAAAAAAGGAGGAAAAATGCTCAGAGTTTGGTGAGATCCTGGATGGAGAGGAGTGAAACTAGAACTGGAGGTGTGTGAAGACTACTAAAATGAACCTAACTTCGTCCCGATGACTGATGCAAATACCAAACATGTTTTAAGAAATCTTTTATGAGAACGACAATCAGAAATGTCAACAGCAACTGACCCAGAGTGGAACAGACCTGGTCCCATCAGACATCACGCCCAAGATCATATTCATAATCGGCTCAGGAGATGCAATGTGACAGTTCGGCAGTCTACGTGACATTTAAGATGTCTTGTTGACATTCCTAATCTTGGAGGTCTTTCCGAGAAACTCCTCAAGATCTCCGACTGAACCGCTTCTAAGCCCAGCAGGTTTAATCTACCTTCAGCGGACGGATAAAAAGAAAACAAATGAGTCCCCTGACATCTTGTCCAGTTACAGTAATGAACCGTGAGGCCTTGACAGCCCGTCGGATCCACACACACTCGTACACACACACTCAAAACATTCGGCTCTTGCTAACTCGACAATACTCAAGGTTTTCATTGGACAGGAAATGGATTCAGAGAGACGCGGAGCTCAGTAATATGAACAGGTCGCGTCAAGGGCCGAATACAATACGACAGGAAGAGAAACCTCTGTGCCGCCCCGGAGAGAGCACTTCCCCTTGACATTGAGCGCAGACAGTGAATGAGGGGAAACCGGTGCTGCATGACAGGTACACAAACTCCAAATGAAAAGACGCTTTTTGTTGCCAGTGACGCAGCAGCTGAGCAGCTGATCTTCTTATTTTAGAGTGGCTTCAAATCAAATAGAAACTTATAAAAAGGCAACATATCCAACGTTTTATGGAGGTATGTAGGGGGAAGTACTTTGAATCACATTTTTGGGGCTGACGCGATATGAAATTAATCATAATGGGGATTAAACCTGAGGTTTTTAGAGCTCTGTTTCAAAATGCCACACAAGATATGCAAATATATTCAAGCAAGTATGTAAAATCAACATTTTTATACCAAATTTTGAATTCTGATGATTGATTTTAGGAATACATGGAAGGGTCGCTCTGCAAGAACACGCTGTTGAGCAGTAAGTGTACTTTCTTGTCTTACAGTTGGACAGAAACTGGACAGAATCTATAAACCTGCCCTGGATAATACCTTAAATTTACCTTACTTTCAATATATTAATCTCACTAACTCTGCTGTAAACACCATATTTTTTCATATTTAATTATAACATATCATATTTGCTTTAAATGCTATATACCCGCCCTCTACAGCCTTTGTAAAAAGACGTGCCAGCGTAATGGTGACTAAGTACTCTCCTTACATTTGCAGGTGCATTTGGATTTTTCAAGGTTAAACGCCGCCCTGCCCTGATATCCTGACAAAGCGAGGTTAGTTGGTAGGTGAGGTGGCCCGTCTGCCCACGCGGAGAGCAGCTGTGCACATGCCTCTTGAATCGGGTTGTCGGGCTGCCAGGTTGCCGTGACAGATGGGTTGAAATTGTATGTAGTGTGTAGATTGTGTTTCGTGACGTCAGACACTTGAATGAACGGGCCATGCAAATTATGTGCATTTCCTGGAGAAACCCCTTGAAACAGCACGACTGTTGGCAGGTCTTTCTCCACGACACTCCACACTAGCTGCTACTTTAGCACTTCTGCCGTTACCCTACAGTTACACACCCTGCTGCCAAATAAATTCTCATTCATAGGTAGCCGCAGAGACTCCTGTCCTGCCTCCGAGCAGGCCATCTCTGTGGCTCTCAGTGATCAGACAGAGGTGTCACACAGGAGCCCTTGAGGCTCCAGAGCTCTTTATCCCTCACTAAATCATCGCTGAGACGCTGCCGTGTTAAAGCCATGCACCTGGTGCCGCAGCTGAGGACTCTTGGCGAATACGAAACAGGGTTACGGCGAGTCTTGCAACCTCTGAGGAGGACACTCAACATGCAGCGGAGGACGCGGCTCGGCGAAGGCAGAGAAGACGGGATTGTGAAGGCCGCGTGGAGATACTGAAAGGTGGGCTTTGTGGGGGTTTTTTCCACCGTGTCAGGCGACGTGGAGGATTTTTCAGGTAGTCTGTCGAGTCTGGAACAGTTTGAACTCAGTTTTGTCACTTTTAGATATAGATAAAAAGACGGAACCATTATTTAGGCTGCTGTTGTGCTGTTGTTCAGAAAATCTGACATCTCTTCTTATCCAGTCACGGAAAACAGAGTAAATTCTAGTATGTAAAAGGACATTTGGAGTGGTAGATATCATGAATCCTTCGTTGACACCTTAAGATGATTGATAACCCCCAAAATAAGAGAAACTAGCAGTTAATGTCAGTTCTTGCTTGAGCGCTCTCCAGACGTGATCCTCTGCATTACTAGAGATGCAGCATGATGAGCTTCAGGTAATGAGATTTCTTGGGGTTTTTTTTTTTTTTTTTTCTACCCCCCCCCCGCCTTCTCCATAAAAACGCATATATAACATTGTGGAAACAAACTCCTCAAATGCAGACATCAAAACAAATGGTGAATTAAGGCACGGCACTCACTGCCTTGTTCTGAGAGCATGGCCTTGAGCTACCGATTTTTAAACTGTGCCACCGTTAATTTATGCGAAGATCTGAACTAATTCTTTGGCAACTGTGAAGCGAGAATATTAACGCGATGTATTTCCTTGTCGATGATAATGCTGCGCTCTTAATTTGAGATGTGCGGTGTAGTCGAACATGAAATGGAAATTTGCCCCAAACTATGTATTTGTCACTGAGTGTCGGATGTGGAATGAGGTTACATGCATCCTTTGCTACCCACACTCTTAAGATACAAGAAGAGGTGTATTTCCCCCCTCGCTGTGGTGTGCTATGTGGAGAACTTAAAGGTTTAGAATATATTATATTTACATATTGCCATCCAGGGTGTTTTTTTTTTTTATCGTGAATTTGCATAGATTTCCTGAAGAGTTTGTCTTGTGCACGGAAAAAAAACAAAACAAACTGATCCTTCGTAACTAAAAATACAGGCAGGTTTCCCTCCAGCGTTTCTATACTGACCGCTTTGAGGTCAAAGCCCGCGCTGTAAACACTGAACAAGTTGGCACTTGTTCAACAATCATCATGCTGTTATGTGCAGTGTAAACTGAGCTCCGAGTATGAAGTCAGGCAAAACAAAAGGCTGCGCATGCAAAAAGAAAAAAAAAAAAAAATCATAAAAAATATACGAATAAATTTGATGTACAGTCTTCCGCAAAACTTTGTGTGACATACTCCGATGGAAAACCGAAGACCTAATGCATGTATGATTCACTCTACACCATCTGTCATGATAAAGCAAAGTTTCAATCTTTCCTTTATGTTCCATAAAAACGCTGTGACGCCGTAACATTTGCACAGAGCTGTAAATCCGCACCTCTATATCAAGACTCCCGAGGCGTCACAACGTAAATTTGAAGGGGTGCGGGATCATTTTTCCTCGAATCTTTGTTTCTGATTGTTTAAAACTGGATAGTTTCACCTCTTGAAGTCTGTAAAACGGCTTCAGTGAATCCAGCTGCGAGGGGAAACATTCTGGTGTCGAACTAGCTATGAAATCTACGAGGTTGCGGCGAGAAGCAAATACGTTAAGCCGTACGAAGAGACCACGGCGGCAAAGAATCATGCATCTCTGGTCAACGTGGAAATCAGGAAACCCTGACACAGTTTTTAGTTTAGTAAGTCGCTGTGAAATAAAAAAAGAAACTGGCATTTGCCACACTCCTTGTCCTTGCTAAGGTTTTTTCCATGGTGATGTTTTTTTAGCTTACAAAGGGACAAAAACATGCACACGTTAAAAAATCTAATTACATACAGCAAGCATTGCAAAAAAAAAAAACACTGCAGGAAATGTAAATGAGACATAAACAGAAGTAAATGATCTGTAACTCCACATGACAGTGGTATTCTCCTGGAACTGCAGAACCACCCACTCTAAGCAGGAGTAAGCAAACGCTGTGAATATTTAGAAAGGCTTCAAAATATTTCACCTATGTGGACCTGTGACAGAAGGGGAAAAAAAATGCCCGTTTAAGAGGCCGTGAGAGGATGTGAACACTTTACATTATGGCCAACCCATAACCCTAATGGATACAAACTGTCATCGGGCTAATCCCCAGGCCGCCTCGTGGCAGTGCCACCCAGAGAGCGGGAGGGCCAAAGGTAACGTCACTTTTCCTGCCTCTACAGGATGAAGGCCGGTGTCCTGGTGGGTACACGGTCGGTTTACATCATGCTAAATGAGCAGGAAGTGATGCGTTTATGCTGTGTAAACCTCTGCTGAGCGTACAGGATGCTGCAGCTGCCTAAAGTTTACCTGTCAGATGTAAACCACACACACACATGTACAGTACGAGCAGAAACACATACACGCTGCCTTCAGCTACGCGCACATACACACACACACACGGAGATATTCGCACACGTATAAACACACATACAGGCCGTGTTTATATCCTTTCCTCGGCCTCATGTCATCTTTGCATTGTGATGTACTGTACCTGCTAAATCGTAAAAAAAGTCTCCGCGTTGACACTTTTATAAACCGGTGCCTAATTACGCCGCGGTTCACCCTCAGTGTGTTTGTCCTTTTGGAGCTAATTTCTCGATGAAATCCATCTATGACCGCTTTCACCTCCCGCTCACCTTTTCACGTGTGTAAACTTCCTGCAGAAAAAGAAAAGAAAAGCAAAAACTGACTCTGAGAGGAACGTGCCCGCTGCAGGAGGATCTCACAAATTGGGAGAGGGGCCCAGATTAAACATGGTTAAATGATTAAATCGCTGAGGTACAGAGCAGAGAAAGGGGAGGAAAAAAAAAAAAAAAGCAGAGGAAAACAGGTCAACGTGCACCCACAGAGTGCTCTGGGGAAGGCAGGAGATAAGAGTTTATCACAAGCGTATAAGTAGATACCGTTAATCCTCCTTCTGTGAGGGGTTCTACATGAAATAAATCGGTGACTGACAAACTGGAAAGATACCATTGTCTTAAAGGTGGAGGGATACAGAGGGATGGAGGGGTGGTGGTTGTTTTCGGCAGATAAGCGTGGAGATAATCAATTCACGCCCGGCTCGAGCGGTTTCCTTCGGAGGATGCACAGCGAGGCAGGTAGACGAGGCAGGCGGCGCTGCGCTTAGCTGGTAAATGTTTAGCCCTTAATAATTAATCCCGCCGACTTGCCAAAAGCAAGATTGATTATTCTATTAGAGGTGGGGATCAACAATGACCTGACTGTAGCTCTATTTCACACACCGTTTGAGTGGCGAGAATTACCACTGCACACTGCTTCTTTTTTTTTTTTTTTTTTTCTCTTAATACTCTGAGCCGTGATATTATCCTAAAATATTACATCACATGTGACATCATAAACAGTTATGGAAGGAGGGGGTGAAGCCAGAACTAGAAACTGGAGATGATATCTGAGCATTTTAAACCGTTCTAACTATCATATTTGTCGTTTGATTGGTGTTATTTGCAAACTTTAAAGCTCAAAAACTGTTTGTGACTCTTTATTTTGAGGTTAATTAGAGGCATTTTAATAGTTTTGTTTGGGGTCTTCTGCTGCTTGTGACCAGTATCTTCCCAAGAATCTGTCTGAAAGACAGTCATTCGTGGAGACGTTTCATTCACCGCAGACCGGCCACAAGCTACATTAGTGCTTTGTCACTTGCAGCCTGCTGTTCATGATTAAAATCTAGTTTTGGTTGTTTAACTATGGTCGGGCTACGGTCACCCTCCAGGGCCACAGAGGGCTCATTTTTCATGCTGTTGCAGTTGATGTTTCGGCGAGGTTTGAAGTTCTTTTTGTGCAGTGCAAAGACTCACGTCATGACTACCTGCACACAAAACAAGTGTGACAGCGTTGTTGTCCTCTTTCCTTATTCTGTAATAGAATTATTTCCACGTGCTGAATATAAAAGTTCCCATCTTCCAAGCTAGCGTACTGCGTGATGAATCCTGGGATGTGATTGTTGGATTTCAAAGGGGGCTGACAACAGGAGTACAAGCACACTTGTATAGATACTTTTCTAAATATGTTTGTTAAATCATCAATAACAAAAATGTAGCACATAAGGAGGAGGTCATAGAAATGTAATGTTACAGCGGCTGTGTCGTACACCTGCCTGAATTTGATTGGCTGTTTCTAGTCAGCTGATAGCCGCACTATTGAGGAACGAGCCAGTGACCGTGAAGCATGAATGAAACCAGCTGATATCAATCAGTTAGTACGAGCGCGGCGCCATGCCTCGTTGATGAATGCAGCATATCGTGATGCGGGACAGACAAACTGAGATAGAGGTCTTCATTTCTGGGCCAGATCCTACCTGTGCCAGACCATGATTTGATCCTTTTCGTGATGATTGATGTATCACATGATCGAGACAGATACTCACAGACCCCCACAGTCAAACGAAAGAGACCCTACGCCTCCCAATTAATCTGGAGCAACCAGACAAGTCATAAATCTGCTCGCGGTGGCGACAAAAGTTGGCAGAAAACAAAAGACGTGGCTCGTTTTAGCTCAAACATTTTCAATCTGTACCTTCGCGGGTCTCGACCGGGTTCTCTGGTCGTGCCGAGTGTGCGGGCTCACATCATCGAGCACTTCATAACTGTTCCGCAGGCAGGTCATTTCCCCAAAATCCTGCCCGCCTCAGAGAGACAACAACACCGACTGAAAGCATTAAAGCTTTTTATTGACGGCTCAGTTGGCCATCTAGTGCCAGGATTTTTTTTTTTTTTTTTTTTTTTAATGGAGGGGAAGAAAAAGTCCCAGGAATTGTCCTTTGACTCCCTAAACCCTCCTCAGCCCCTCCAGCTTGCCTCTTGAGCTCATATCCACCCACAACACGCGCGCACACACACACACACACACACACACACACACACACAGGCAAAGCCACATATCAACAGGGTATCTAACCACTGGGAGGCAAGAGATCCACAGAGGTGTACATTAACATAAATACCAAATCTGTTGGAGAGGGAAGTGTGTGTGTGTGTGCGCACGCGTGTTTGTGTGTGTCAGAGGGGGCGTTATGGGGTGGAGGGGAGGTTGGGGGTTGGGTGGGAGGGGGGGTGGTGGTGGAGGACAATGCATTCATTGTGTGCAGATGGAGGATGAGAGAGAGAGAGAGAGAGAGAGAGAGAAGTGTAGAGTGTAGCTCCATCTACAGGCCGTGAGATCACACACACACACACACAATCTCTCTCTCTCTCTCTCTCTCTCACACACACACACACACTTACACTCTTCCTCTCTCCTATCTTACCACACACACACACACACATACACCCACACACACTACACACGAGTTGTCTCGCCTACTTTTTCTCTGCAGTCACACACACACACACACACACACACTTGCATAAATCATGCGCGCGCGCACACTTTCCAGCCTTTAAAATCTCAAACCATTGGGTGTTTTTTTTCTCCCCCTCACACGCACACACACACACACACACACACACACACACACACACACACTCATTGGTTTAAAAACACACACTCATTCTTTCCCGGCTCTTACATGAACGAAACGCCGCGGAAGATTTCAGTATCTTCTAAATTCTGTTAATCGTCATGTTTATGCTGATTACAGTTTACAGGAAGAAAAAAAAAACAAAAAAAAAAACAACACTACTACGGCATCATCCTGCTTCCCTCTCTTGAGGTCCATTAAAATCAGGTAATGCAATTAAAATCTAATTAAAACCACATTAAATTGCTTTTGAGCATCGTTGTTTGTGTCAAGCACAGACAGGAGCGGTGTTAGCGCGCTCACACGAGCGCAGACGCTCGCAGATAAAGTGGCGCACAAAGACATAATCATCACGTAGCAGCAAAAGAAATTATGACCTTGTCTTTTTCGGGGGGGACATTTTAGTCGATTTTTGACATTAAATATGTAAACAACAACCTTTAACACGTGATTTGATGAGAAACATATTAAATTTTTGATATTGGAGATGTCAATTTTAGTCTGTGTGTTAAAATCCTTTAAAATGTTGCTTGACCATTAGTTCAGCAGCTACATGGAGATATGTATTTGTTGTTGTCCGTGCTCCTTGCAGTGGGCAGGGCCTTATTGCTAAAAAGGGCACAGTCGGATTAACAAAGAATCACAACCACAATCTGATGACAGTTGTTGGGTCATGTTGCCACGGAGACAGAGCGCAGTCCTAATAAAAGAAATAAGGTTATGTTCTGTTAATTAAAAAACTCTTGTTTCTGCAGCTTTGCTGTAAGCGTGGCACTGAACCTTTAATTCCTCTAAATAACGTTACAAATGCGGCGCGGAACACGGCTGAAAAAGCTCAGCCCAAGTTCCCAGGATATTAAAAGCATTCAAAAAAAAAAAAAAAATCCCAAAACAAACAAACTCTAGTTCACCTCCACTTTAAAACCATTTAGCCCTTCAGGAAGTCCCACATAAAGCCAGTTGGTTCGGCTCTGTCATCACCTCAGCGACAGCGCTCTCATACACGTCCAGAAATTAGCGGCATTATGCGCAATCGGGTAACAGGCCTTCAGTTCCTCTCGTCTTGATTCAGCCCGAGAGGAAATTTACAGTGATAGCTTGACTAAAAGGCTGACAAGCAGGAGGGAAGAGGGGGGGATCAACAGGCCATGAAGTCTGCTCCACTTCCTGTTCTTTTCATCTGTTTGTTTGCTTTATTTCTTACTTACCTCCCACCGCCTGGACTTCGAAACCATTCGAAACTAGTTAAAACCTGACAAAAAAAAGGAGGTCAAACTGGCTCCAAAAAGTTAAAAAAGTAAGGACAGCATCAGGATTTTTTTTTTTTCCAAACTATCTCAATCCTCAAGCCAAAACTGCCATTGTTGTATCTTTGCTAAAGCTTTGATTTGTTACCTCTCTGTCGCAATGTTCTTAAATAAGACTGATGTGATATGTTATCAACCTTGTTTCCTCTTCCCCTCCTCCACTAAAAGTGGCAAAACATCTCCAAAACAGCAGGAGTCCCTGGAGTAAGAAGGAAAATCAGCATTTTGCTCAAGGACACTTCAGCAAGGTCTTTTTAAACGCGAGCTTGACTTTTGGCTTTTTCTCCCTGTAAATCTCCAACCACGCAACTTCATCTTCTCAATTTTCTTATTCCACTCAGTTAAACGCAGTGGACAGGAGAGCAAACTGTTCAGGTGTGATCGGTTGCATCTTTCCTGCAGATGCGACGGCGGAAACCGAACCTGACATTGCAGAACTGAGAAGTAATTAGAGGCCAGGCCGCTGCGCTCCTTCGGCTGACACCAAATCAATGCCGTTTTTCCGCGTTATCAATTAAAGACGTGTAATTACAAGCGTGGAGAATTGCCTCTCACAAACAGTCGAGCCGGAGACAGCCCTTCACCGCTGGCTTGCTCCAGATCGGCTCCTCAATATGGCGCACCTTGACCCCGGTGCCTTGAATGACAACCTGGAGCCGCAACGACCGGGTTGTTTATGGATTTTATGGCGCTCGCTCCAAACACCTGAGTGATAAACTCAGTGTAGCGTGCAGCACCGAAATGCCGTACACTTGGTAGCAAGCCAAAGTGCAAAATGTATTACTCAAGAGCCCAGCTCCCAATTGAAGCCAGCTGGGTTTGAACCATTAGCCGGTACAAGCAGAGACAACCTGGTTGCCGAGCGCGTCGACACTCCTGGGTAAATGAAACAGGGATCTACACTACTCCCTCCTCTCCTCCCAACATCCACCCCCTCCACCCCGCGGCCTCCCATCAGCACCTGGGAAAATGGATTTGAAACGAGGGCAGCTCCCCCCACCCCTTCCCCAAATGAGCAGATGGAGGCTTCCGCAACGATTATCACCACATTACCTGGGAGTCTGTTGACGAACAGGAACAATACAGGCGGCGCTAATAAACCCCAATCAAACATGACACCCCCGCTAATGTTGCTCACTTCTCTATCCCTACAAGGCAGAACTAGTCGCACTGATTCGTTTTCATCAAACGGTCGGGCTACAGCTGCACTCTCTGCAAGCGAGGGAGAGTCTGTAGAGGTGATTTCTTTCATAGGTTTCAGCCTTGGCTCACGTTATGATCATAAAAGCATGGTGGAGTCATTCCAAAGACATATAGAGCAGTGTTTCCTGGTGGATTTTACTCCAGGAACAGCGTGTAGACCATCACGAGACTCTGAAACTCCCCATAAATTCAGATACACGATGACAAAGGTGACAGTTCTGAGAAGAGAGTTTTGCAACACACTGCTTGAAGAAGTTGAGCTCACTTTTGACAGGATTACAGTACCGAACACGTCAAGTTACAGCAACATGGCAAACGCAGTTTCACTGCAGGAGGAGCTTGGACTACCCCCTCCTGAATAAAAACGCTTCAGATGTTCACAAATCATGATGGCACCATAAATGTCAGAGCTACAGTATGTGCAGTATATGTTGGATAATGTGGATAGATGGACAGAAAGTGATGCTTGAAAGACTTGGGTTTATGTTTCATGAACTTTAGTAAGCGTGTTTTTGCAATAAAGATGTTTGTGTTGATGTATTTGAAGTGCGATCTGTGGTATAACACATGAGACTAAGTAGATGCTGCAAAGAAGTCATCGCAGAGGTTTCTCTGATATGAACCAGACAAGTATTCTCCCCCAACTTCACACTTCTTTTCCTCTCTCTTCTTTTGTTTTAGTGTTAGCGCTCAGTTTTCTCCCTCAGGGAGGCAAGCACTCCCTCTGTCTCTCTCTCATGCCTCTTTTTATACCCAAAAAAGCCCAACTGTAACAACAGTGGTCTCTAAACAACCAAGGGATTCCAGACGACTGACCTCAGAGCTGTTCATCCACCGCTGAGATACAAATATTTACCCCGATCGCGTTCAGCTCAGCGCCGAGGGCCTGCCCCGCCACAAGAAACACTCCCCTGATTGGGCCCTGCATGGCTTGAATGCCGCTGGAAAACAAATAAAACTTGCCCTCATTTAGTCTCTTTTCTTTGTCTTAAACCAACCGAAAGATACATCTCACTATCAGCTCTTGTCATTCAACACTTTCTTCATGGACTGTAGTTCATTCAAACACTGTCTTTTATATTTTCAACATACTTTGCTGATGATACAGTTCTGTTTTTTCGGCTTCATCAGATGGTGACCTCCACAGAGAGTCCGCAAAGTCTAAGGCCATGCTACTCTGCTGCATCTTGGGGTTTTATGCTCGAGTAAAGATAAAGATAGAGCGTGAGACCAACGGGCAGATTGGTACAGTGTCGACACTGATGTGGATGCGGAGCTCAGACATCCGGAAAGAGTCCATTCAAGTTGAGGTTGTCCGGCATCTGATCAGGACGCCTCCCCTCTCCCTGCGGGGGTATTTGGGACAAGTCCAACTGGGAGGAGACCCACAACTCATTGGAGGAATTACATATCCCATCTGGCTTGGGAATGCCTCGGAATCCCTCAATAGCATCTAGACAACATGGCTGGGGGGGAGAAGGCATCGGGGCTACCGTACTCACTTCAAGGGATGGACTGACGTCTTCATGTTCAGGTTTACCAGTGAGCAAGACACCACTGACATTCACTAAACCAATACAAGTGCTTCCACCCCCAAGAAATATCAACTCCAGATCCAGTGTGCAGCTGAGCTACATAATACCTACTCTTAAAAGTGTTCATTTATGACTTAATTGACGAATGAGCTAATGTAGCTCCTTGTGTACATGCTAGTACTTTAAATTTTGCACCGATGATTGAGTTTTTATTGCTCTATAACGAGGTATTGACTCCCTGTCTGGTCTTATTAGCTTATGTTTCCCAGGTGGTGTATATGCTGTGATTGTACGTGTTTTATTGTGTGCCTTAAACATCTGCAAACAAATTTTGATTTGATCTTTTCTCTCTGAATAAAACACCGGAGGTGTTGTTGTTGTTGTTTTTGTTTTTTTTTCTCCTTGTACTTTGATTTCTTTTTCTTGTTTCTTGAAAAAATTAGGATGGATATGCCGTCTGTGTTGCTTGTATCACTGAAAAGATTATATTTCTCAGATCTGGGTGAATTGGATAAATCACTGTGCTCTGTAAAAACACCACTAAGGGTCTGAAAAAGCCTGAGTACACAATATATTCCTTTTCAAAGCACCCGCTGCAGTAGTTTGTGTTTGACACTGATCAAGCATAATCATCAGGCGATCAGGGCTCGTGTGTGCGTCTACCAAGAGCACACACTGACACACACAAAGAGCATCTCCCCCTCTATCTTCCCAGTGCAAGTAGAGCTAACCACTCCAGGGAGCTGGAGACTCAATTAATGACATACATACAGCACTTGCAAGATGTCAGGAAGAAAGAAACACAACTGCACATATGCACATTAAAGGCTGTTCTATACAGTATGCTTGTGTGTATGTGTGTGTGTGTGTGTGTGTGTGTGTGTGTGTGTGTGTAGCTCTTGTACTGGCATGAATATAGCACAATATGTAGGCTAAGGCCGGCCTCTGGGAAATACTGTATGTTCTTCTGCATTATCTGCCTTGGAGCTTTAACATATCTAATGCACTGTAACACATTGTAACCTGTTTTGAACTTAACACTGTTCCTGTACATTAAATTCAATGCAAACTCCATCGCAGCTTATCAAACAGTACAAACCCAACCAGGATTTGACTTAAGATATAGCTACATAGAAAACATATATGTGTGGATCTTTCTATTACATAAGCGTGATGTACAGTAGTCAAAGCAAATACTTGAGGCTCCTTTTTTTTGCAGTATGAAACACTAATTTCTTCTTAGGGAAGGCCAACAAGATTCTTAATAACTTCAATCTAAGCTTTTCTGAAGAGTTCATGTCAAAAAACATTATAAATATGTCAAATAAATACTATAAGTCCAATAATTCCTGAGTTAATCATTAAATTATATATAAGTTGGTAGATTATTTATTAGTTTAGACCCTTTGACACATCTCTTATTTCATTCTACTCATCTACTGGTCATTGAACTAAGAATTAACTCTTATGGTGTCCCTCTTTCTAAAATGTGGACATCTCTTTTTGGAAGTGAACTCTTCATTTCACACCTCTGTGCTCTTCCACACACCAAGGCCTCACCTCCTCACTCTGTCTTCCCGGCTTAGGCACGGTCGGCTGCAGCTGAGGGGTCGCCACTTGGAGGAAGACAGTGGCTGCTCACAGAAGCAGGTGTCAAAGGTCATTCCTGTTCTCCTGGAAAAAAAGGTGAGAGGACCAAAGCATGGGTCAGCGGTGCTGAAATCTCATTTAAGAGATTGACCCCCGAGGGCCGGATCGAGCCGGTCTGGCGCTCGGAGATGTCGTCACTGTGGATGATGTATAGGTTTGGGCTGAGAGAGGAGCCCTAACGCAACACACACACATCCACGCATGCACACACCCAGGTCGACGGGCGCTGATGCACAGAGCGTCAGAGCATGTCAGCGTGGTAACACATCTTTCATCAGATAAGATGAAACTTTAAATGAGCCTTGTGTGGAAATAATAACAGAAAGAAAACAAGGATATAGATGAGATTAAGGACGGGGTCAAAATCATACACAACAGATAATTTCAGCAAGAAACAGGTTAAGTGGAAATGTATGGGTCACAGTATGAAAAGGTGGGGGCTGTAGTGGAGCAGCAGTTTATCATCAGCTGATTCAGTGGGGGGAGCGGTAATACACAATTCATCTTATACAAACAGTACTATTGTATAATGTCTATGTATTATATAATATCTGTGCCATTACATCTTGTATAAGTGTTTCAATCCACGGTGTACAGTATACTAAGGATAGGCATTAACCGGTACTCGTTCACTGTATAGACTGGATAACAACCTAGCTAGCGATGTTAGCGCACGCCATTGTGATTGGTCAGCTCATTACAAAAAATGCTCACTGACAATGCTACAGGATAGGGTTGCAAAGTTCAGGAATTTTCAAAGTTGGAAACATTCCATGGGATTTAACGAGAATTTGGGGGAATAAACGGGAATAAGATGGGAATTTACAAAATTGAAAGTTGACCCTTAACGGGGAACTTAAATGTAGTTGAGGAAAATATATTTTAGCATATTCTCGACTAAAACAACCAGATTTGATTCACATGAACAGATGATTTCTAGAACCTGGACCACACTTTTGAGCCCAGGGGACAAGACTATTGAAGCCACAGATTTGAGCCTGTGAACTATATAAAGTGAAGTAAGTTTTGATGATATTATGGGGTAAATATATTTGATGTATGGTATTAATATTTAACTTGCAAACAGCACATGAAAATGTATCCATACAGTAGATAACTACCTGATAAGTTTGATGTTAATAAGCTATAGCGAGCATCATTTCAATGACCATTTATGAGGCTATCTTATCATGATGATAGGTTACTAAAGTTAAGTCCCATAGATTCCCGTAGTTCCATAATTCCCATGGAAACTTTCCAATTTAGAATATTTCCCAAATTCCCCAGCTTAACTTCTTATGGAAAGTTGCTGGAAATTTACTGGAAGTTTTGCAACCCTAGTACAGGAATATGGAAATGACTGTACACGGAAGCCTTACGTTTACAGTTTGAAGCACATGCAGTAAGATATTATCCAATGAGTTTGAACGAGTGACTGCCGCTGGTTCACATAAAACTCTTACTTGATCTAAATTTAGCACACTCCACACTGTGGACAGCCGATGCTTTAAGATCAGAGGACTTGAGCTGAGGCTCACTAGCAGCATTTAACCTGATGTAAGATGGCAGATTATGGAGCAAATTGAGATACGCCACAGTGATAAATTTCAGGTGGCAGGCTAGATAAGCTCATTGTGTCACTTTTTCATCTGCCTTTGGTCCGGTGCCAAGTTATATCAAAGCAGCAGATAACTGTGTGAATGGAGGGAAGTGTGTGTGTATTTTGTGCTCTATCTTTGTGAGGACTGATGACTTTGAGAGTGAGCAGGGTTAAGAATTAGATGCACGGTTAGAAAGTTAAAAAATTAGGTTCGAGTATGGATCTAATCAGCTGAAATGCTAAATTTCACCTCTCTATTTACTTCACTCTCTTATTTCTCTCTCTCGTGACTCCTGCCTCTGTCAGTCTCATGCATCGGGGGGCTACCACATGGTCTTGTATATGCCATTTGTGTTACTTTTCTTGAATTATTGCGAGTAGCACGGGTGTTGCAGTGAACAGACGGGAACAAAGACAGTGAAATGAACCCCTCATTGATCTCCGTATTGAGAACATCTGCCCCGAACCTGAGGGGGTTGGGGAGACTGGGAGGAAGTTGTTGGAAGAGTTGAATGCAAACCAAGCAGAGTTCAGGTACGTACAGAGTTAATTTGGTGAGTTTAATTGAGAGTAACGTGAATTCTTTTTAACCTTCTGTAAAAAGCCTTAAATTACATCCTGTAACAGATGCCGGAGTCTTAAAGATGACATAACAGTTCATTTTTTTACAGATAACTGGACTATAGTGAAGGAATGGTAAAAGTCCCTGAGACTGCAGTATGAAGAACTTCTTACATATGCCTTTAAAACAATTATACACACAAAAAAACGACTGTAGGGGAGGTGGAGTGATCTGGCTCTGCACCCAGAGGAGCAGGAAATACTGTAGACCAGAATCCGACGCAGCCACAACAAAGACTGGGTTTGAATATGAAAGAGCTTTAACGATTGCAGATTTTGCGGCCAAAAAATTCATGAACCACTTGGCTAGCTAGCTGTATCTAAGCAACAGGATCACACCCTATCTTTGGAGGCTGTCAAAAGTTATTCTGGGAAATGCGGGAAGAAGTAAGTGAAGTACAATTAGACGAGGCAGTTTGAGGGAAAGCGGGCTGGGTAGAAATGTAAGTTAAACCACTTCATCACAGAATAACTCCTGGAATGCATTGAAATCACAGATTGATGATATCTAGGAGGGTAACAGTATCCAAGGGAGGGGTTTTCTTTTAACTGCCAGCTGCTGGAGGTTTTGCGGTGCAGCTGTTATTAAATAAATGTCCCATCTTAAGCTCGGTATCAGGATGGCGTGGAGATCAAACATAGGAGGCCTGCTTGAAACCTGCCTTAATTATAATAGGAGGAGTGCTGAAGTTTGGATATTTCATATTGTATTGTTAATCCTGACGCTGTATCCGTTTCAAACGAGGCAAAGCCTCTGATGGACCTGACAGTTTCCCTTATGTCCAGGCGTCGGACGGGAGCACGTGCAGTCTGAACGCGGCCACATGTGGAGCTGATTACGAGGGGGGCCGAGTGTTTACGGTGGACCCAGATGTCGGGTGTTTAACATGGCACGGGCCGAGCGGCGAGTTTTGACAGCTCGCGGTTCAGCTCGACCTACACTTTGGTTGTCGTGCCGCTGAGACAAAATGTCAAACATGCAGATAAGGGCCAAGTAAATGTGATTACAGCAATTGGGTTTCTCTGATGCCATGGCAATCTGTCCAGCGTCGGTCAACACCTCTCCTGTGTTTGGAGGGAAGGATCCAAGGCTGCAGGGCTTCCTGAAAACCACCCACTGTTAAAGTAAAATAGATGGACGGATGAATAAATACATGACTAACATTCTGAAAAGGAGTGGAGATGAGGGAGGGATGACGACTCATACGCCAATGATTAGCTTGTCATCTACTCGTAGGTGAATGAAAGAATGGAAAAATGAGTCTGTTAGAAGGAAACCAGTCATGGCGATGACTGAATGAGTGAATGAAAAGATGCACGAGAAATTTTCCAGGAGAAAACAGGATGTGCCGATGATCTTTATCATCATTTTCAATGAGTGAATCTCTCAGACGTTCCCAGAAGGAATCAAACCACCAGCCTGGTGTTTGTGATTTGCAAGAAACAGTCCACCATGTGTTTATCAAGGTAAGGTAAAAATAAAAAAGCAGATAACCCTGAGTATCTGCAGGCTTGGGGGCAATCACACATTTCAGAATATGCTGCTGTCAATTTAATATTCCTGGCCTGTGGGAGAGTGAGAGATCAGGTGACTGGGGTATAAATAGGCCATCCTCCATCAGTTCATCTCAGCCGACTCCTTGACAGGATCAGAGTGACTGAGGACTGACTCTGATGTCACTCGAAATCAGGACAGTTGTCGCTGAGGGACCTCCAAGTCGGCGGTGAGCTTCGGTGTGTCCGCGAGACACGGACGGGGAGGATGAGATTTACATCTGTTTTCTCTGAAGTGATGGGGGTCGCGCGGATCCACGCCGGGGAGGGCCCGGCCAAGCCAGAGAGGTCTGGAGGTGAGCGGAGAAACGTGGTTCTCAGGCCCAGCGATGGGATGCGAAGCGAGTTGGCGGGGCGGTTTCATTGATGCGGCTCGAGGCGGTGCATACCTGAACAGATGTAACTGTCAAATATACATGAACGTTACTGGAGGGCGAACAAACACAAAGTACGCATCAATCTAGAGAAAAAACAAACTCCCACGAGGGCGCTTAAGGTCTATTTTAGCAGCTAGGTAAACAACTGGTTGCTTTTTAATTCATTTTTAACCCTTTTTTATCAAACAACGTGAGCAGAAGCACGTTCACGGTGTTGGCCTGGGGAAATATTGGTCGACGGAAGCAGAGATGCACCGTTCCAGCTGGATATTACTCGGTTTAGGTGCTTCAAAGCAAACACCACAAGAGTCATTTGGGGATTGAAACTGCTGATAAAAGATGTTATGCTCTGATGTGCAATACCTTTTAAATTTGTCAATTAACATACAGAGAAATGTCAGGCAGTCAGTATCACTCCTGCCAAGGTGAAAAGAAAAAGCCTCTAAAACTGTGTTAAGATCATTGAGGGACAGTAAAACTCTCCAGTGAAAACCACACGATTGAAATTCATTTTACAGCTCCTTGATTCGGGCTCCGTTGCAGACTTACTGACTGAAGATCTCACCACAACACCCCGGCAGTAAAAAAAAAACAACAGTACTGAAAGTTATGAACAGAAATGTCTCTTTAAAAAGTCAACAAGTGGTGGTGTTGGTGACTGTGGGACCTCAGCACTTACAACAAAGCGGCATTTAGACTGTACAGAGACAAACAAGCACATTTCCATGACGCTGTTTTGAACTCAATTCATTCATAGAAAGATAACAGTGTACCTGTGCAGATAATTTGAATGACTGAATGAATTTTAACGTGCCTTCTTTTTCTGTGTGTCTGCTCGAGCTTGTGTCCAGGTCACTCCAGGACTCCAGGACAGCACCTGGAAGTTGCTTGCATTCTCCAGGATCTACGTCTTTATATAAATATGTTTTTACGTATCCAAATCAAAGTATAAAGACAGACAGCGTCATATTCTGTACAGATTATAAAGCCCCTTGCAGCTAATTTGTGATATCGCCTGTATAAATAAAATTGATTTGATACTGTCTTTATTAGAACATGACATAATCCCACTTAACAAAGCAATAACACCCGATGATACTGAATTTTTCAATCCTTTTACATTATGATCCCAAAACCTTCTGACGGTTCCTATAAATGATACCTTGATTATGCTCTGATCGCGATCATATCCGTCCGTCTCTGTAAATAAAGAAAACTTCAAGAGGAGAAGCACTTTGAGGCGTCTTTTAAAAATAATTTATTCCAAAAAAGATGACAGAACACAGTTATGTTACATTTTTAATGATGGCCGACACCAAAGAAGTCCGCAAATCCCCCGTTGGGATTAATATAGTACGGCATCTTTCGAGCTATCCGTCAAGGTAATGTTTGACTAAAATACCGTGATCACAGCGTCAGCTGTTGGTTTTCTGTTTTTTTTTTTTTTTTTTTTGGCGGGTGCACCTGCTATCCACCAAATTACCGAGGCAATGTGCAACAACTTAACTGGTAATTTAGGACAACAGCAGCCATTTCTGCCGCCGTTCCACGGAATCAGCAGGTCTGTGTTACTGCTCGCGAAATGACTTAAATATCACAAACAACTTGAATGTTTGTTTTAGAAAAAAAAAAAAAAAAAAAAGGCCAGACTTCAGTGGATACTGCATGTCTTTTCTGTCTTATTTTCCCCCAGCTTGGCTTATAAAATTCTTAGTGCTTTCTCCATTATGCCATTCTCCTGGAATCCCTGGGAAATTCAACGCACCCTTTATAATTACTGCACCAACTGCCGGCTGACAAGACTCATTTGCCTTTGCTGGAAGAGGTTGTCTCTTTCCTTAAGTACCTCTGTTGTGCTGATGCCCTCCCCCCTTGTCACTACAAATTCCCATCTTTACCTACGCAGCCGGTGGCGCCTTCAAATATGAATACACGGCCTGCTTAAGGAGAGCGCTGTCAAGATAAACAGGGATAGGGATGCTCAAAGGGGCTAGATTTCCTGGCTGATTTGCAGTGTTTGGATTAATGCCGCGCGAGCGAGCTCTTTGGGTTTGCTTTATAACAGGTAGAGCCATTTCCTTTAATAATAACTTACGCTGGGATGCAGAGGTGAATTTCAAATATAACTAAGTCAGGCTTGATAGCTCGATGAGCGCGCTCTGTGGAAACCATTACAGTCCACACGGTCGCGGAGCTCCCTGGTGGAAGTTAATACTTGCTGTGTGGGATATGATTTAGGTGCGCCTGCATCTGTCACAATCATTACAGCATATTTCATGTGTTCGCTGTGATCCAGATGTAGATGTAAAAGGTTGCTTCACCACAAAAAAAAAAACATGAAAAAACTGAACTGAAATCTAATTTAGAGAAACTCTAAACAAGAACTGCAACATTTTATAGATGTTTTTTGATGGTTTGCTTATATATGTCGCATGCATCTGAATTTATTTAAGATTTATGTGCTCGGTCTAGCCAACCTATTTGATCCCCTGGGTTTATTGTCATGCCAATACAGGCAGAATGGCAGCAGACTCTTAGCCACCAGACCACCAAGTGAAATGCTGTTGTAACATCAGTATTAACGCAGTACTTTACAGTGTGTTTGTGCTGTCTGCATGTCATAGTATGTTACGGCCACCTGGGATGGACACTCAGCTGATAGCTCATCCATTACGTATGAGCACACAGGCTGCAAACGGGAACAACATGTCACGGGGAAGAAAAAAAAAAAGAAAACACACACACACACACACAAAGCTTTTTGTTTGGCTGCTCTGTTGTTTTGTGTTTGCTCATTTCAAATAAAGTGTTCAGAAGATTATCAATATTGCAAGCAGCCGCGAGTGAGACGTTCCAGAGGTCAGGTTTAATATCAACCAGACGGCAGGTTTAACAAAACAGTTACATTTTCGGGTTTATTTACGATTCAGAAAAGGCTGGCGCAGAGAAATAAGGCTGTTAAGTCCCGTGAAGCTAAGTGAGAGATCGCTCTGCGCTGAGGAAAAGCTGTATAATCTAAAATTTAATAAGAGGTTTGTCTTAGAAAACAAAGAGACAAGGATTTCAAGTCCCGTTTCAAAAGGACAAATCTAATAAATGCCAACTGACACAAAGAAGAGAGGCTCGACGGTATGTTTATATGAAGCAAAACTGACCAGATAAGTGCAAAATTTAAAAAGAAACGACACGCCTGTTGAGTTTTTTTTGTGTTTTTTAACTCCTAAAAGTGACATTTAGTTACCTCATGTCTTGACTGAATGGGAACTTTGCTTTTACGGGCTCTGTTTTCTCCGTGCTCCTCATTTCACATGACAGATGGCTCAAGCAGACAGGTAGCTGCTATGAATACAACAACAGAATACGTAATTTCTTTGTCAAGGCTTCCACCCGAGCGTCACGAAAAAAAAAGAGGAGGTCTTCCAGTCCGAATGTCTCCTCTGTTAACGTCGCCTCCGTCTGTCTCGGCAAAGTGAGCACATGGTTCATGCATAAATCAGCAGCACGGTGATCCCAGGTTGTCCCCTGATGCACCGCCTCCGGTGATCTGGCTACCGGAGCCGTGCCATTACGCCGGCGCGCTGAGCCAGTCACCGCTAAACAAATATGAAACGGCGCCACTTTGTGTCACAAATTTTTACATTCAACAGAGGTCACGTGAAAATGCGAGGGGACCTTTTTTCACCCGTCGGCGAGCCGGAACGTTAAAAAGGTGGGAAGGCCTCATGGGAAGGGGAACAGAGAGAGTGAGGATGTAAGCCATTACCAGCTGTGCGGATCACACATGCGTGATCCCCGTGGCTATTTCAAATGTGTACACTTACCTGCGTGTGCCAGACGCAAGACCACAAGATGTGACTTTAATCTATAAAATATGATGTTTTTGACAAGAGCTGGAGGTTGTCACACGATGTAGTGGTAGCAAAGGTCATGCGCTTATCCTACACACAACCACATTGGAAAATATTAACCCCAAAACTTTAACGGCCCTGAATTAACGCTATGATCAGTCATTGTAAGAACATTTTCTTTGTAAATGAATCAAATATGCAGTGCACACTGGCAGCACTGAGTGGGTTTTCTACACTGATCACATCTGTACTGGTAAAATCAGAAACTGGGTCAACTTTGAACCGGAGTCGGTGATGGCCGTGAGGCAAACAAACACTAATATAAAGAAGAATATATGAATATGTTTTCAGGAGAATAATTTGTTTAGTTTCTTTAGACCTTATTTTGACTTACCCTATATCAGTCTGACACTACATAAATATACAATATGAATTCATATCATTAATTATTTAATATCCGCATAAAGCTGCTCTGGGAGATATATTTGCATACTTTCAAAAATGTGCTCGTCTCACAGGCTTAAACCTCAAAGTGTGCCGAACACTGAGATAATGTCGACTTTTATCCAGGTTACACTCTGCACAAGAAAACCTTGAATCTTTCCTGAGGAGGGGAAAGGGATGAATGTCCGCTCGCTTTACTTACAAATCAGATTCTCAAGCTGTCATGTCTACGGCAACACTCATACATCATTAATAAAGCGGATGTAATTGCAACCTACAACTCTGCCTTCATTTCCCAGCGATTTTATGCTGAGATATCACGCATCAAAACATATTTTGTGCTGATCTGCAGGTATCAGTTGAACCGTTTCAAGAAACATTAGTATGTACGACCCGTGGCTTATTAAAGGTAGCGTGGTCTGGTTTGTAGTTTGGTATGAACTGTTTTGGTGTTATCGTTTTCATGAAAGGAGCTAGCAACCTATACGCCGAAAAATGCAAGTCACCCTAACCTGGTTGCGAACAGTACAAGCGCAATAAAGCTAGCTAGCTGTTAGCTTTTCTTTTGCGGGGATGTAGCCATTTTAATGCCATTTTGCAAGGGCACCATTTACTGCAAGGCCCTGTCCAAGATGATTTTGATTGGTTTAAAGAAATACAGACAAGCCAGAGCTTTTTTTTAAACCATATACTAAAATGATAATTGGTGCAGCTGCGTACAACAAAGTGTTGTGCAAGGAATCCTAAACCCACCCCGCCCGCCGCCCAAAAAAAGTTAAGATTGAAAAGACAAGTTGTTAAAACAAAAAAAAAAAAAAAGAAAGCACCGAGGTGCTGAAGTGAAACTGAAACTATGTTGACTTTAAAAACTCCATCTGTTAACTGTTAAGTGCTGCAGTAGCGCAGAAGAGATTTGCTGAACAAAATATTACATTCATGCATCGACGGAGCCACTAACGTTAGAGGAATCAGCAAAGCAGCCCGCAAGCTGGTTGATGCTTGTTTGACACTGTTTGCAATGCTTGGTGTATCAGGATCTCTCTCGTGCAGGTAATAAGTCATCTACACTGAACAGAGCCTGTTAAATATAGACTTTAGGTCGTCTTTATTTGAGCTTCCAGCTTGTTTGTGTGCCACCCAAAAAAGCAGGTCGGCCAGGTTAAGATTGAGGCATCTACAGCGTCTCCTGTGTGCCTCCCCACTGGGAAATCCAGGAGCTGATGAATGTAGAATTGGTTCCAGGCGTGCCTTGTGATTATTTAGACCTGAACCTGTTCTCTAATAAGCATTCTGCATCACGCCTCGGTCGGCATAAACCTCCTTTTCGCTGCATCTCGGCTACATCAGCTGTTAATTGGTTTATTTTCTCCAGCAGATGAAACTTCTTTCGCGGAGCGCGCGGCAATGATTACAAGGAGAATCGGTGACGAACGGGTGGAGGGAAGTGGGAGAAGTCACTTTTGATGATATTACATTTTAATTATTTCTGTAAATACAGGAGGCTGGGGGCTCCTGGGCGAAACTGTCAGTCGATTTTTCATTTCACGTGCGGTTGTAAGGTGTCTAGGTCCAGCCAGCCGTCTAGCTGAGTAGCTGACGTTCCACCGGCGGCCATGAGGGAATAACACTCGAACACACACACACACGCACGCACATAACCACACACCCCTCTTCTTTCATCTTGTTAATGGACATTCCTCCACAAACGTCGGCAAGTCTACCTGACTGCAATCCTTTAAAGTTTAATTCACTCTACATTTAGCCCTGGTCATAAATACCATATTAGGTAGCAGCAGCATGTTTTATGTGCTCCCTATGGTCGTGCTTTTGTTTTAATGAAGCCATTTGCAACTTATGAGCAAAAAAAAAAAAAAGGAGAGAAAGTCGCATATTAGATGGGATAGATCAGTCAAACCTATTCCCACATTGTGTTTTATACATGGGCTGGAATAAAATGAGGCCGGTGCCCATCCACCAGCGAGCAAGGAGCACTGTATTTTGACAACTTTTTCCAGTTCCTGCTGATTTAAGGCGGTCTCTTATCGCAGAGTGACTGGTGGTTTACTGCAAATCATTGACTTAATCACATTATTCACCTGCTGCTATAAATTTGCGGGAATTTGTCTCGGTGACGTTGGTGTGCTTACATAAAATAAACCAGTGCTGAATATGCCAGCTCCTGGACACGGACACGTGTAGTGCATACTCTAAATATTTGAACATTCGAGCCCCCAATACTGGAAGTGTACCTTTCTCTCCCCAGCCAAACTAAGACATAAACATGACTACACTTGGATTAATTAATAATTAGCTACTGTCTAGGAGCCTTGATCTCAAATCGTGACCTCATCGTCTAGCTCTCTTTAGCCATCACGTCGGTAAGCTATATTGCTACGTAGCCTAGCTACCGCTAAATGTCACGGTAGCCGAGTGTCCGAATTTTCTTCCAAATGTCTGAAAGACAAAATGTGCAGTTAAAAACTGTAAGATCAATTTAACTCATAGCCGAATCTTTGGATAACTGTGCCATGAAAATAAAACACTGTAACAGCCCTATTATGTAGATTAAATGTTAGCGTGATGGAGCCCTTTTGGAAAATGAAATGCTGAATATGCCTCATTATCATTTAAAATTATAATTAAAGTGATGGGTGATAATAAATGATGACAGATTTGTTACGTCTGTCTGTCAAACTGATGAATGAAAGTCTAACGCAACCCCTGACTTATATGACTTAGATGACTTACACACAATGCCTCCGAACAGTACGATCGATTTTCCTACTTGTTGTCTTGGTCCACTCATTTGGCTGATGAGGTTGATTCAAGGTCTGTGGTCTGATATGCAGGACTGACGGTTATAGTCACGTTTACTGTAAATGCTGTGCCAGAATGAAACCATGACAAATGAAATTGCACGTGTGCTTTTATCTCATAAATCCAGCCGAAATAAAGGGGAAATAAAAATACACCTTGCGTTAACTTTAAGTTTTAATGATGTACTTGCCGACGCTTGGGACAGTTTTCCAAAACGAGTCAAGGTAATTCAGACAAATACCGTAAATAGCAACAGCAACAAGACTAATTGCGGCGTTTGAATTGACTGGCAAGCAACACCTTCGCAACTTGTGATGGCAGAAATTTCATTTTGCCACTACTGAGGATAATTAACATGTAAGCAACTTGTAAGAATTCCGAATCCTGTAAAAGCACCTGGAAGAAGCGAGCGGGCCGAGTTTGCACTTCTGCAAATCCGTCTCAAAGAACACATTTCTTCTTCTTCTTCCTCCTCCTCCGCCGTATTTCATTAATTGTTCATTGTCACTTGTATGCTCTCTCTTCTTAGTGTCAGTGAGTTCCTGAAGCATGCTGTGTCATTTTTTTTTTTTTTTTGGTTATGAACTTCACTATCAGTGTGCCTCTGTATCAGTGTCACCGTGACAAACGCTTCGCATTTATTTTCTCAGATGTCGCGCGCTGGTAAAAATGTGACTTTTTTTAGAGGTAAAAAGGAAAGTGACAAAAGAAAAACTGTAAAGTTTTAAAGTCTTCTTTCCGTCAGATCCGCGTGAAAAGTGTCTTCTTATCTTGACAGGCGTGGAATCTCTTCAGTTTCCAGACCTCCACATCTTAAGGGAGGATTCTTATTATGTACGCTAAAGATGTCAATATCAAATGCAAATTTATGGACCAGTTCCGTGTCACCTCACTTTAAAAATGTAAGGAAGCCATCCAAAATGTTCCCCTCTTCCCTTTATTCACAGTGAATCTCGCATCAGAGTTACCGAGCGGGGCTTTGAACGACGGAGCGCTGGGACGTCACATCTTTTGTCTCCCCTTAATATCCCTGGAAAATCTGGTTAAAATTGGAAGATACAGCAACGAGCCGGTTCCTCTGCCGGGTCGCACGGATTCCACACTGTTTTCACAGCTGTCTCGCTCGCAGGACGCGGCTGAAGGTGGGGGGGGGTGAGGGTGAGGGGAGGAGGAGGAGGAGGAGGAATCGAGCTGCTGCGATCAACTCGTGTAAAGATGAGAAATGAGAAGCAAAAGGGATAAACCAATACGCCGAGTGTTTGACACAACCGGCAGCTGAGAGGAGAACTGTTTGAAAAGAAAAGTAATAACACCCAGCATCATCTGCCAGAAGTCAAAAACTCTGCAGAGCTGCTACACTCAGATCTGGCAGAGTCCAGAGCTTTCCTTACTATGACATAACAGACAGTATAATAAAGAAAATCCATTTACTCTTCATCCGTTCGGATGTGGCCAGAGGTTACAAACTCAAGTTCAAACGACTTGAGCTCCGACGACGCCGGGCAGCTCAAATCATTATTAGTGTCTCTATTCGCATTCCAACGGTTATTGTTGGGCATGGAGTATCATGCGACTGGATGGCAGCTGCTCACAGGTAATGTCCCCACTCATGCCGTAGTTATTAGGCCTCTGGTCAACAGCCAAACACAGCAGCTGTCCGTCCAACACCAACCTATAAACTCCCGTTCATAAACAATAATATGCAGGCAAATGGGGTGGGCCAATGTCAGACGTGGCCAGATAAACACAGCGAAGGTCATCGTTGCCACCCAGCCACTTCTCCTAAATGATTGTGTAATTGTCTCGCAGATTTGGAGCTTTTGTGCAGACACAGCTTTACAGATTTACCTCGACACACATTTTTTGACGGTTCTCGAGATCGACTTGAGCTCACTGGTCGGCTGCAGACTTCTGGGATGGCCCTTTATGACCCCTGACACATACTGGTTGTTAGTTTCAAAGAGCTGTAAGCTGTCTGATTAATTTTATTTCTATGATTCTTTCCTGGCAGACTTGCACAGCTGTGACAGATTTTTTTTTTTTTGTCCTTTGTAGCACGAGGTAAGCGCCCCATATGTGACAAAGTGTCACCCCTAGCGACCTTTTTTTTTTTTTTTGTGCTTTGAATAATCCCGGGACACGCGCCTAACGTGATCTGACATTTGAAACGGCCATCGCAGGTTTCTGTTAATAAATGATTCACGCAGCTGACCCAGGAGACCGGGAGTTAATGCCATCTCAGTGGCAGCGATCTAAAACTTTGACTCGGATCCAGCTCCTGTCCTCCAGGGGATGGACAAATGGACACGGCCAGCGTCTCTCCGGTGCCCTCGGTCTCCATTATCGACCCCAGAAAAAGGGGAAAAAAACAGACATGAGAGACCATAATGATCCAGTGTCAGAATGCAAAGTGCCGCATAGCTGCTTTTATGTGTGTGTTTTCCCCCATTGCGGAGGGGAGGAAGTTGTGATTCTTTTTACTGCCACACAGCTTTAGGTGCACTAACAGCATCCGAAGGTCCCTCAGAGAGGCCTAATGTGAATTTAATGACCTGACGCTGGGCGAATGACAAGTACGCAAGGTGAAGGTGACAACCTTTTTTCCCCCATCTATATGATTTTTTTTTTTTTTTTCCCTGACTCCCTCACCCCACCCCAGGTCTTGTTTTCTGAAAGCCATGCTGATGTTACATCTATTATACCACTGTGCATGCGCTGGCTGTGAATTTCAACAATAGTGAAAGCTCCCTTCACATCTACATGCTTTCTGCATTATGCAAAAAAAACCCTCCTCCTTCCTTTGTCCAAAGTGACATTTGCTTTAAGATAGAGGCTCGTAGCTAGAGACGTGTCTTTCACAAGTTTTGATCCCCACGTGAGCGTACTGTACTGTCAGTATCCAGCCAAGACATGACACTGTACATCAGAGTTTTAATTATGCAAACATTCCTCAGAGGCAGAGCCGCACTGCAGGCTGAAATTATCTCATTGGTTGACTTAAATCTCAGTGAGGCGAGCCAAAGAATGTGGGAATCTGCGTGCTGTCCACACGCCTTTGTGTCCTTTTGCACCACGCGCAAAAGCCAGGTCGATGAACGGGAACGTCTACCGCTAAGCCAGGTCTTTCCAAAAATCAGTGTCCAGCCTCGCTAACGCTAACGCTCCACCAGGTTCCACAATCTGGCACGCCTTACCAGATGAGTGGCGGCTGCTGTAGCAGCAGATTAACGCCACGGTTTAACAGTCAGGTATGGGTGTAAGGTTTGGTAGTCCACATCTACAATCTACAAACATCGGGTGCTTCCAAAGTAGATATGTTTTTTGCGCCAATCCGTCTAACTGTTTTTGAACCCTTCAACCTTAACCTTTATTTCTAGAAGGCTTATTACATAAGTGTGCACCTGGAGTATGCACAGTAATTTGCCAGGCTAATCCAGTGCGCTTTTGATGGCATATACTCTCACAAGAAAGAAATGGGGCTTATTTGGATCTGCTTATCCTGTTTAAAGAGATCATTGTAACGGATATTCCAGTCTGCCGTTGCATTTAGTCATTTGAATAATGACTAAATGCAATGTCAATAAACCCGGCATAATATATAAGGTGGAACAACCCCTCACAGGAATGAAATCCCCTCCCTGAGCATGTTTAGAAAGACAAATTCCCCACAAAGCGCAGCGTACGAGCATTACAATCGCTAAGTGCATATTTGGTCATTGAATCTAAGGGGTCATCATGATCACATAATGTGCTCCAGAGGGCCCCAGCGGTACAAACACATTTATTTCCAACAAAAACTCTTTTCATACTTCGACAGGAAACCTCGCATTCGCACAACACTTAACCATGGCCGGCTCAAATCTGATTAATGCTTAAACCAATTACAGCTTCCCCCAATTAGAGGACATTACCAGGTTAAGAGCTCTAATGTATCTTCCTCACATTTTTTCATGAAGTATCTGTGGACGTTTGCAAGCAGATTTATTGACAGACTTTGCCGCGTGGGAGCTCGTGGGCCGGCCACGGCACCCAGTTTGCCTCCCTCCCTCCCGAGATGTAAAATGGAAAACACGCTAGTGTGATTCTCGGACCGACATCGTGATCTAAGTTTCTAATTAAGAAACAGGGAGCAGCGCGTCAAGCGCAGACACATCACTCAGCTCCTCAGCCATAATGTTGCCCTGTAATGCCCTGTGTGGTCTCAATTACACTTTCCATGATGTAGAATAACAGCATTACCAGCAAAGCAAGACATGCATTCATATACTTGTAATTAAATAAAATCCAAATCAAGATCAGAGCCCAGTGATCTTGAGCTACATTCATTTAGACGGATGGGCGACGGGACTGACCTCTTGGTTAATTCTTAAAGAGACAGAGTCCAAAGGTCGACCATCACTGAGGACAGATATTTTAAGCAAGTTCAGGACGCAGGTAAGGAGCCTCAGTTAAGTAAAAATATAATCAAGCAGCACAGATTTAATGCCTTATAGCAGGTCTTATTTTTCTAAATTTCACTTCTTGCTTCATGCTTCTTGTTAAATCATGAAATCTGTAGTTCTCTGAGAAAAAGGGAGCAACAACACTGCATACATAACAATTTTAGGTGATCAGCTGACCACAAGGCGCTTTACAGTAGAGGAAATGTTGAGTAAATGTTCTTGTATCAAGGGGAAATTTGTCTTGTGCACAGTGCTATATATAAAAACACACAAAAACATGAGAGGCCTTTGACACAATGCAGGCAACTACAGTGCAATGAAACATGTATAACTGACGTCTTTAATGTAGCCTTACAGTGTATTATTTAATTATCCAATACCGTGTTGTATAATATGGTTATGGTAAAATGGGGTAAACTTTTAGATGAAATTTAAAAATTTAAAAGAGCTACTTCCTGTTGTAGAACAGACTGCAAAGTTAACGTAGCAGAAAGAGGATTTATTTGAACTCTGCCCAAATAACAAAATCTGTAACATCTGAAGACTGACACGTTACAAACATGCTGACCGACAAAGAAGATACTCTTGATAAAAGATGCCTGCGTTCACTCATAGCATATTCGCTGTAACTGTTTGCAAAAATGAAAGACAAAACTTCTACATATCAGAAATTAGGTGGAACACTGGTTCCAGGTTTCCAAATATGAACAACTTCTGCTTTTCACTATTTCAAATCATCCTAAATGAAATATCATTGGGTTTGGGAACCGACAAAAAGGTTAATTTGCAGATCCAAAAAATGTAGACTAAATGTTTAATTGGTTAATCTGAATGTTCCCACTGTGACTGCTTCACCATCAGACATCTGAGAAATCAGGTTCTGGTGAGGACAGACTGAAAACCTGTACATTTTTTTTTGTGGCAACGCCACTGGAGGAGAAGCGACGTCGCAATTAAAACACAAAAACAAATCCCATCATCAACACAACATGGGAAATAGCTGAGATTGTCCTTGATGTCACTCATCAATCACGGAGCGAGACGCCCGATTGCGCGTCGCCCACCCTGTTTCATTTGTAAATCATTTGTTGACGCTCTCCCAGCAGCCAACAAGCAGAGGTCAGGCAGATGGAGCACTGTCTCCGCCCCCCTCCCACCCTCCAATGCCATCTACCTGCATGGGCCCCCAGCCCCATGGTCCCTGCCCTGGATGGAGGTTGCGACGGTAGGAGGGGGGGTGGTGGGGTGGTGTTGTCATTTGCCCCAGCATGGCGCACCGATGCTAATGGACTCGCGCAGGAGTCCAGGCTAGATTGGTTATTTCAGTCTTAATTCAGCCATTAACATTTCATTAATGCACTGTCCTACTGCTTGCCTGCGCCGCGGCCTGCCGGCTGCTGCCTGCTGATGAATGCTGCGGGCTGCAAAACACCACACTCACTCAAGGTGGGTGGGAGCCTCTGTACGTGTCAGTGAGTATGCATTTTTCTTACTTGTGTTGACTGCTCAGATACTGGCATCGCACCATGCATGACATTGACATATTTCAAGCTAGATATAAGACCTTTTTTTGTTGTTATGATAGCTAAGTGGGATAAATATTGCAGCGGTGTGGCCTGTACGGTACAGAGCCAATACCCAGCCGTGATACCTCGAATTAAACTCGACTCCTGAATGCTCTCGGACAGGAAATCTGTGCCAAAAATGAGGGGATGAATCAATATCGAGGGGTGAAATCCGTACCGTCTTTTCAAATGAGAGGCAAGTTCCTTCCAGAACAAGCAGATCAAACTACCACTTGGAGGCTGATGTCTTTGCTTTCTTAAAGTAGAGGAACCCAACACTGAATTTTCTGCAGCGTTTATGTTACACGATGAAATAAAAAATGTAGCGAGCACACTCAGTGTCTGTGCGAGTGTTTCTAAATGACCACAAAGACATCATCTTGTTACTTCTTGTTACTTGGGAGCCGAAATCCTGTATACTTATATCTTTTCCTCGATGAATAATTAAGAAACTTGAGCCATGTTTTAGGAAGGGAACCATTTGTTTGTCTGATTTAATTTGTAGAGGACTGGACAGGAGACCTTCTTTGTTTGCAATGTAATGTAAGAGGCCGACATGTTTCACCACTGAAATGCTGATTTTTGGTGGAGCAGGCTATGGAGAATATCAGCCTGCTGTTTTAATGATGAAACCGTGCTTATAAGTGCTTTAAAAAGTCAAAAAGACGTACGCAACAGACGGTAAAAGAAAGCGAAGCTAAAAAAAAATGCAGACGCAAAAAAACTTATTCAGCAGAGAAGAGACAAAAACAACCAAACATCTGTCATCACGGTACTGTGCCTCCGACCCTTCACCTCCAATATATTGCTCACTTTCATGCTGATCCAGGAATTAGAGCTCATCCTGCGCTTGTACTGTTAACGTATGAAATGCATACATACACAGCACAGGAGTGTTTGCGCATGCAAATCACTCTCCCTCTATTACGCTGAAGGCGGTATCAGTTGCTAAGGTATCCGCCTGGTAATGAACACAGCGCGCCTGCGAGAGTGTGTTTGCGGGAGCGCGTGCACGTGCCGGCGCGCCATCCAACAAGTTTAACACAATATTCTAATTAGACATCTATGTTTATTTAATGCGTCCTGAGTAAATTAGTTGTATAAAATTATGACTAATTAAGTGCTGCATTAATAACTGAGGCGCAATGGCAGCCTTTCTGCTGCCGTACAAAGACAGGCACATAGGTAATGATCATATCTGTGTCACTCATTAAGCTTTTTGATCACGGTGACATGACATATGATAATAGACGCTCTAATCTACATGATGAGGATGCTGCATATTTTACACTATGTTTGGAAACGTGGAATGAGTGACGTTTGAAAACCTACTCTTGCCTACACAGTATGTTTGACGTTTTTGAAGATGATTTTAGGGTTAGGGAAGGGGAAATTCTCCCTCCGGAAGGGGAAGGAGGGTGCACGGTCCACCCATCCCGTGGACCTCCCGTAACCCCAGTCCCCTCTGTCTTCGCGGGGACGCCTCCGTCTCCCGTAACGGACCTCCGTCCATCCATCATTTTTGTGAATTTTGCTCAGAAAGAAAGAAAACATGCTACATCTGCAGGCATATAAGTCTTTGATTTCACCTTTTTTTTTTTTTGATATTTTCACTGTGTTTTTTAAATCTAGGCTCAATATTTTTTAACAGTACTGATTTTGTGGACACGATAACGCACCAAAATAAAGGAAAGCGTCATTATCCCAGCTCTCTGTCATGCCTTTTCAATTATGTGTCACAAATGATACTGCAGGAAAACCTTTTTTTTGAAAAGTACTCTTGACGGCCAAAGATCAAAATAATGAACTGAAAATTTTGTGAAACGTGTCAAACGCAATACCGCAAACCAGCGTGTAACATTTGTGACTCAATGACAAAAAGACAGACTATTGGCACAGCCCTAAAACACATTTGATATTTCTGGATCAGTGAAGCTGTAGGTAGGCTGTTCATCTGTCATTACTTAACAGTGAGTGAGGGGGGAAAAAAAAAAAGAAAAAAAAAAAGTGCTACATGAGTGATGAATATCCGGCTTTATCGGATCTGTGTGTGATATATGAGATTGGTTGATAATCGACACTTAGTTCTGCCATATGGTTGGACCCGCCTGCCAAGGTACAAGGACTCAAAATATGGAGGTAAGCTCTCGGGGATGGGAGAATAGCAGCTTGCTTCCAAACGAAACGGGAGAGAACATGGCTGTGATTTCGGATAACGACCTGAGCGGCTCCTGAATCCTTTTCAAGGACATGTGAGCTGTTTTGTTCCAAAATGTGATTTAAAAAAAAAAAAAAAAACTAGCTCCAAATGATTACAGATTAAGGTGTGCGTTTAAAACAACACGGCAGGGCGAGCCGGTCCTGTAAACTGAACTAATTGTTTCAAACAGTTTCCTGTGTTTGAGGATAAAGAATGACAACGCCATTGACCTTCTCATTCAAGCTTTGGAAGTAATTATCGGCACACACACAAAAAAAAAAAGCTCCAATATAAACGGACGCTGGAGGTTTTCTGCCATGTGGAAAAGATTTGGCAAACTTTTACATAAGTGTAGTCACTTTCCTCCGTGCCCTTCCTCACCTCACTTATATCAGATGATGCACAGCGCACCCTTAAAAAAAAAAAAAAAAAAAACCTTCAACGCGTCAAAGACGACAGTGGCCTGTTGCTCCACTTCTGTCAGCCGAGTGGCCTAAAGTGCGGTAATAATCTCATCAGTGCCGTTTAAAAATCATAGCCCATCATCATCAAACACAGCCTGTGTCCATCAAATGGTTTTTTTTTTTTTTTTTTTTTTTTTTTTTTTTGGGACGTCTGGAGTTATTTAGACAGTCCCAAATGTGGCTGGCATGCCAAAGCAAACAATGAAATAAATAAACACAGGCACCAGTAGCAGCAGCGGCAACAGGAGACTGGTTCTGTTAAAGACCTCCGACAGCACGTCTCTTGGACATTCGGGTTGAAGGTAAACAAAACAACTGGCACGCCGCTGCCAAGCTCAGGCCCCGAGGCAGGCCTGTAGTCACTTGGCGGCTGCCGATGGCGAGGGAAATCTCCGGCAGTCTGCTCTTGAAAGCGCGGTGGAGGAATAGCGCTTGTTTCAGACAAGGGAGGGACTTCATTCTTTATTCATGTGACTCAAGAACTGGGTGATTTCAAAAAATTTTGTTTATCCTTTTTGCCCCCCTTTTTTTTTTTTATTTCCTGTCTCATGATGTTCTCAAGATGTTGCCGCTGGCACTGAGGAGAGCTGGTGGAGGATTCATCTTTGTTGGCTTATTATTCAAATAATTACCACTGTCTAACGAAGACCAATAAACAGTCGATCAGAAAGAGCAAAGTCTTCCAGTACAAACATATATGCCAGAATCTTGTCATCCCACACTTGGGGGGGCTTCTGATAGGCTCAATGGATTTCAGATGGACAGGAAGTGTGGGCTTTGAAAGCTCTGTAATTCCAGGTGGCCAGGGAGTGTTTTGGCAGGCCGACCTGCGCGAGGCCCGCCGATCGCCAAGAAAGGGGACCTGGAGTAGGTGGAATGTTAATCATGGAGAGAGGAGAACATGTGTGACAAAGGGAAAGGATGGAAAACACATGTCCCATTTCACACTTATTTACCTTTGACTGCCAAACCCCTGCCAGATTAAAGGAAGAAGAGGCGGGAGGGAGAGGCAACGGCAAAGGTGGAACCCTTTAAAGTTTTACCTCTTTGATGAAGACGCCAACTCTTTGATAGCATTTCAAACATTCTGGGGAGGAAAGAGGAAACCTTGGCGGGATTGAAATTTGGGCCTCGGTGGTGCAACGGTCCACTGACAAAGGGCTATGTGTAAAGACAAGGGGAGGGGATCCTGATAAACCGCTGCTCAGGACAGAAATTCATTGTACTGTGCAGCACATTTCACAAATTATGAGTCCAAAGGGGCTTAAACTGTTGAGCTGAAGGTTGTAGGTTAAAGAGTCATGTTTTATGTGATCAAAGAAATACTAATATATTACTATATTGCATAAAGTTCGCCAATATTTGACAGATCTCGTTCAAAAATATACAAATGATGGCCATATTTTAATGATTAATTAAGTGCTACCACATGTTGTCCATGTGTTCTCCCAATATAAGATATATACAGTCAAACTTTGTGATATATTCCTGAGGAAAATGTAAATTTTAGCGAGTTTTTAAAACATATACATTCAATTTGGTGTCGCATTGGTGTTAAATAATCTGAGAAAAACAAGCTCAAAACTTATTTTTAATCAATGTGTAATAATAAGCAACAGTGTGCCCGAGCGGCTTCATCTCATCTTATAAGACGTTTGAAGCACGTCTTCTGTTGTATTTTTAATGGTGCGCAGTAAGGCCAGTTTCCCCCCTGAGGGGACAATCAAGGAAAGTGAAGCAAAGTATGGTGTGATGTACTTTGTCTTCATTCAAACTGCTGAGTGTACACTCATAACATACATTTCAAAGTACTCGCGCCGATAGGAACGTACTGTATTTTGACTATATTAGTGAGCGTGCGCTCAAGAATTGAATTCATTGTGAATTCAGCAGCACTTTATTGACCCTGACATCAAAGATCAGCTGGAGAAAATGTCTCGTTTTGTGCGTCATTTTGATGTGGTGGCTTAAAGTATCGGCTTCTAATGACCCGACAAAAGCTGGGAATCGTCACAGTGAAACGAGGATAAGTCTAAGGTGTGCTGCGTCTCTTCTGATTCTGCTGCCAAGGAGATGAACGCGCAAACTCCATCCAGTGGAGACTCGGCAGAGAAGATGATTCCTCTTTCTTCTCCCCCCTCCCCTCCTCTGACATGCCATCTTAAACTGGGGGACATAAGCGCACTTTGAAAAGACTGTTAAAAAGCGAGAGTGTGATTGGAGTTGAAAAGTTTGCAGCCGTAATGGCGGCTGTTTGAGATAAGTGTAACTTATTTCATTTGTCGGCGGTGTCACATGCTCGCGCTGCTTTGAAGTGGCAAATTAATGACAAGTGAGAACAGTAGCCATTCTGCAAAGAGAATGACCCCTTTTCTAATGGCTGTGTGGCACAGTGAGAGAGTCATCTGTTGGCCCCATCTAATTATGTGAATCGAGCAGTTTGAAAAGTGTCTTAAGGCTGTTTAGGAATAAAAGGGACATTTAAATGCAGAGCACTTTGAAAATTACAGATCCTTCAAAATACTTTCCACGGACATATCGCTTCTCCGCCACCCAGTCCTATTTTTTTTTCTTCGTCTCGTTAATTCTGTGCTTTGAGAGTACAGCCGGCATTCAAGGGAGAAGAATTTGGAGATAGCCTCCCACTCTCACCCCCGCAAACTCTTTTTCCAGTTTCTATCGTAAACAGGATTCTCCTAAACTTTTCCCCTCGCCTCGATGAAAAACCGTCATTCACGCTGGAAACAATGCGCCTCTTGTTCTAAACGTATAACTCCAGCGTGATGGTAAGGGCCGCACGGAAAATTCCCGAGCATTTGTGATTCATGAATCACTGATAATTCTGCCGCTACCAAATATATCAAGTGCATTTAAATTTGCCTGTCAGTCCAAGAAAAGAGGATTTATGGGTGCATTTCCATCACGCTAGGCCAGAAGTCGCTCTGAAACTGCATTTATACCACCGCCTTAAAACAAATAAAGACCCCTGTGTGCGCAGTTGTATTCAGGAACATCACGATTAGCCGTGAAGACCACTTTGTTGTGTCATCATTTGTTTTGTTGTCCCGTCTACAGGGACATACGTGAAGGATGCACCTTTACAAAAATGTCTCTAAGTCTTGTTGATTTCTTTTGGTTTTTGGAGTGAAGTTTATTTACCAAACGTGGGAGCGAAGGTCGAATATTTTGTTTAAGACTGAATTTTATGAATAAATGCAACTTTACCTTTCATGTAAAGCCATGAGGGTTGAGCACTTTATGTGCATGGCACGAAAATAAAACAAAATGTAAGGAATAAATACAATTAGATGAGAAAATATGATTTCATGTCACTTCATGGCTCTTGACCTTTATTTATATTTTATTCATAAAACAGGAAGCTTCCTTTCTTTGTTTTGTTTTGCTTGAGACTTTATTACAAACCAAAAGATGCTAATTGCATATTTGATTATATTAATTTAACTTTTAATATTTACTTTTTCAGGTCTTTCCTGCTAAAACCAGGATTCACAACTTGAAAATGTTTCGTTCCACATGAGAGGTCATTGATTTCTGATCATTTGTATTGACAGTTATACACTACATTAGCATGGACAAGTCATAAAGTTATGCAGACACACAGGAAACTACATATTTTCTTTAATGAACCTTTAACGAACTGATTTGAACGTAGTGGAAGGCATTCCGAGCGTTCCGGAAACTTCCTTTTCCAAGTTATTTCTGAGGTCAACCTGAACATCTTGCATTCAAAGCTTCACTCTTTTTCCTCTGCTTTGGTTTTTCCTAATTATTATTTGATTGCTCATTAGGCGCTGTGTTCGGCGTGCGTGCATCTGTTCATGAAACCTTTTTTTTTTTTTTTTTTTCGTGTGATTTCTCATATGTGAGAGAAACAACCGTTTCCCTTTAATTACACCGCCTCGCCAACATTTGTTAACACTCCTTCGAGGATGCACGTCTAACAAATAAAATACGGTTTACGGGATGATGTGTCTCAACGTGCCGTACACGCAATAGCGGACGATATAGAATATTGTAGAAGATTTCAAAGTAAGAAACAGAATAACATTCTTTTCATTAAAATAACCCCGACCCTCTCATTTCTAGCAGCTGTCCCTGTGGATACACACACTGCTTCCCTTCTCTTACGGGGTATGATGTGTGGATGAAGGCTCTTTCCCGTGCCATAATGACTGTACACCAAGATTTTCAAGGGCCCGCTCATGACAATCCCATTTTCTGTGTAATTTCATGGTTGTCTTCTTGAATGAAGATATTGGCTGCTCTGAAGCACGAGGTCAGAGTCTCCCTGCTCCGTTTTCTGGATTGTTCCGGAGTATGTTTCCCTTCACTTGATGAAAAGTAATTCATCATTTACACCCCTGAATTCTGCCACTTTTTTTTTTCCTCTCTCTCTCTCTCTCTCTCTCTTTTTTTCTCCCTCCTCTCTCGCCATGCTATCGTCTCTCTTTTCAGTAACAACTTTCTTCACCTCCCTCGCCTTCCCCTTTCGCTTTCAGATTCCCCCCGTGGTACCTATGGTGGTGTTGAGAGATAGATAGGTCCAATATGACGGCAGGTCAGCCATCCCTGGGAACAGGTTAGCCCTCCCAGGCCTTTGCGCTGCCCTCTACCCGTGATAGAGTTTGTCACCTCTCTACCTCTGGAAGTCAAATCCTGTCAACTCGGGCATCCTTCAGTATCCCCGAAGTGGCTTTGGCACCCAGTGGGGCATGTGAGCTTAAAATTGATTTTTCTCCCCCCCCCCCTCCTTCCCCTCCTTCTGTGTTTTTTTTTCCCCTCCTCCTCGAGATCTGCCAGGTTCCCTTAAGGGAGGCGGTTGACAGCCAGTGGAAGCCCTCAGCCAATCGCGAGGCGGCAGTGGTGTAAAAGACACCTAGGGAAACTTTCCCTGTGCCTTCTGGAGCCGGAGGGGGGCAAAGGTTCCTGACATGTTGGGGAGCAGGAGGAGGAGGAGTGGAGGGATGCTGTTGCTAAGAGACCAGTGGGGTTTTTCCTTCAATCCCACCTCTCCTCCTGCGTGGCCTCCTGACTGCTCTGCCAGGGTGAAATTAATTGACACACGCGGGCCCCCCACCCCCCAAACTCACTTTTAATTGTTTTCTTTTCATCACAGGCCTTCCTGCCCAAAGAAAGTACAAACACGTTTCCTCGACGCTCCTCTCGTCGCGTCCTTCTACTTTCGCAAATATTGTTTCTCCTTTGGAAAGCGATGTTTGGGTTCTTTTAATCATTGCACCCTTTGGTACGCGGCGAAATAACTGGGGCTGCGAATATGTAGATTCCTTTGCATCTCTCTCTCTATATGTAATCATATGCATGTGTGCGCCCACGTTTATTAGCTATTTTAAAGCGACTAGCGAGGCACGATGAGGGCTCTCACGTGACTTCCCCTTTTTTTTTGCCAGCTGGTAACATCTGCAGGGTGTCCAGAGTCCAATCAGGGAGTCTTTAATACGGAGAAGAGAGGAAACCCTTGAGACTTAAAGAGAGACAGAACCTGATCATCCTGTCTCATCAAGGCTCTGGCTCTCCTGTGACCCTTCCACGCTGAATAAAACCTCCCTTCGCAGCTCCTCGGAAACTAATTCCTGGGTACTTCAGGAAATACAATGAGGTCAGATTGGTATCATCAGTAAATTACACCTACGGCTCAGGCACCGCTGTCTGAATTAGACATTGGCGAAATGGAAGCTCCTTCACGGTGGCAGGAGATTGCGTTAAGGTCCATATGTTAAGGTCCGTGATGTCGCTCTCCTAATCATCGTGAAATGGAAACTTTGGACACTTTAAAGCTTCTCTCTGACAGATTCAAAGGTGTGCAGGACAAGATTATCTCCGTCGTTTCCTTTGCTCTGCGGGAGTTCAATTAGTCAGCGACTGCAAAATTGGTCAAGGAGGATTAGGTTGTTTTTACCTGGGAAATGTTAAACAAACACGACCTTTAAGCTCAAAGGGTGTGAAGAAAATGGTTAGTTTTAATGTTTTTCGGATCTCTGGTGAGATTAATTTCCATACTGATGAGTTTATAATTATAGGTTGTTTTTCTGTTGTGGGATTTACAAGGTAACGATGAATATTCTTTTTACAATGAGGAAAATGGCACTAAAACACACTAATTTTCCCAATATTGACACCTCAAACATGCTATTTGTTGTCTTTATTTAATATTTAATTCAGTTTTCCCCAAATATAAATGGGAAAACAGCAAAACGTGACAGCAGAAATACCAAAACTAACTGAAAGTCTGAAGACGACCGGACTTTAGAAACTCCTTCATGGATTTCTTCCTCAGCTCCTGATGAGGTGACATATTTAGAAAACCGGGAGCCGTCTGTGCATCCGCTTCAACTCTTCTCGTCTTTCGATGAAAACGCGGCTCATGCCCTCAGCGGACAAACACAGTTCGCACACGCAGTCTTTGCCTCACGTCGTGCACATCTTCGCCTCCGAGCCACTGGAGCACCCAGGTGGCACGAGGGGAGGCGACGGCGAGGGGCATCGGGAGAAAGGGGGATAGCCGCAGATCTGTGCGTGTTTGCACATGGCTGAACGATCGGAGTGTGGCTGTGCGTTAACAGAAATGGGGAAAAAAAAAAAAATGAAAAATACATGCACAGATGGAGTTTGAGGGCTGGGGGGGGGGGGGGGTGTAAAACATATCCTTCAGCTATGTTAGTTGGCAGCAGGATTCGTGGCTGTATTCACGCCATGGCTGCTTCGGTTACGTGCCACTCAGGTGATACAGGGTGACATTTGAAGCTAGTGGAAGAAGCTTCAAAGTATTTTTATTGAATCATTTTTTTCTGTTCTTTTACGGGCCGTTATTTATTATGGAAACCAACGCTTGTCTAACGGAGAAAACAAACTTGGGAAATAGATTATTTCGGACTGATTCTGGTCTTATGGGGCACCTGAGTTCAGAAAGCATTCCCTACAACTGCTTATCAGCACTCTGAAATTTGTTTGCAATCCTGTTTGCAACACTTTTGGATGCCCTGCCACCTTCTCTACCTCGGACGGCGTTGATCATTTGAGCTCCCCGACCTTTCAAAACCCTGGAAACGTGACCGCCTTCCCCCCGTTTCTCCACTTTTTATGCGGCGGATTTGTTCCAGAAGCGTGCGCTCTACCTGTTTACAGCAGGTGAATTATCTTCCCTGCATGATTTAAAGAGCCCTCCTCTGCTACAGAGACTTTCACAGTGTCTAAATGGCCATTAGCCCCTGCCGCCCTGCCGGCAACTTCTGCATTACTACCTCATTTCATACGTTAAATGCTTTACCTTCAGGAGTGTGAAAGCTGTTGAGTTATCAGCCCTCCCCCCCTTGCCTCTTTCCTGCTCTCTCACCTCGGCCTCGTGTCTGCTTTTAACTGCTGTGAATAGGCTCGTGGTCCACACTGCTGGGCGTTTGGCCCCTTTAAATGAGATTGTCCATGAGTCATATTGTGATAAAAAAAAAAAAAAAATGATCCTGAACCCCGGAGTTTACGGTGAACGTGGCTTGCAGGTGCAGCACCTTCCTGATCCGTTTAGTGCTTAAGTGGTGCCGCTGTGCTGCAGTCGGAGCCAGTTCTGCGGTGATTTACGGCATGTGAGGTGAAGCTTTACGGTATCCAAGTAAAGATGGGAACATAAAATGAAACATCTCTTATATAAATAGCTTTTCAGGTTGGTTTTTTTTTTTTGGCCTTACATGAAAATGAAGAGTGCTCTGGTTGATAACGCTGTTTACAATGACCCCAAACCTGCCCTTGAGTTTATGACACTGAAATAAACTCTGAAATACAACTAAACTTATGTTACATGTGAACTCTTTAGCTTTCTTGGTTTATCTTCACTTTAAATATAACTGCTAACTAAATATAAAATGGAAACAAACAGCTAATAGTGGCTTCAACATTTTTTTGAAAGTGCCCCATCAGCTCTTTAAATCATGACTTTTTCTTAAAAATATTGCTCACTTTTGCAGTTGCTGTCACTATATTGCTCAATGATTTGTGCTTTTTAGAGCCGTCGTCGTATCCCTGGAGACACTGACCACAGAGTCTTCTTCTACTTAATCTGCAATCAATGCGGGACCTGTCGTCAAGGGGAAAAAGATTTTGGTACCTGAAGCGTTTGTAGTTTGTTTGTAGTCCGAGTTGTATTGACTGATCACGCTTGAGCGGGCTTTGGTTGCATGCAGGTGCAACGCATGGTCCGAAATGCAATCCCTGAACTCATTGTCAACCGTACGACGACAATTTAGCTTGTTTTTTTAATCCATCTACATTCAGATGGATGCTGCTTCTTTACATTCCCGCCTCTCAAGTTGTAATCGGACTGTAAACAAAGGCGACGTACGGCAGAGGAAGTCCGGACATCACCTGAGCTGACACGTTTGCGTTCAAATAAAAAAGTCAGACCTCCGGATTCGAACCAACAATATTGTCACTGCTTCCGCGGCTTGTACAGCTGTTTTACTTCGGCGGCTCGTCCCCCCCTCCTCCCCTCTTGGGTGAGGTGAATGGGATGTTGGGGTGTGTGTGTGTGGGGGGGGGGTGATACACGGCGTAGGAGGCACATGCAAATGATAAGCTGAACCTCGTGGGACGGCGCTGAACTTGTAGCGTAGCGGCGCGCTGCTATCCTGCAGCCACTGATGAGCCTGATAGGTTTAATTGGGGTGGTCCATTTCCCATCCAGCCCCCCACCACCACCACCACCGCCGCCACCGCCACCACCCCTCCTGCACCTCCTCCCACCACTCTTTGGATCCACTCCTCCTTGTCATTTACACCAGAACTATGACTGTAGGCAGAGGGGTGAGGGAGAGGGAGCGAGGGCGGGGAGGTGGGGGAGAGAACAAGATCCCCCCCCACAAAACAGAGATAAAGAAAAAATGTAATACTTCCACATTTTCCAGTGCTCCTTTCATCATTATTCAAAAATTAGTTTTTAATGCAATGAGTAGCTCCAATCATGTTAAGGTCTGCATGATTCAGATAGTATCATAATTACAATTAGATTACATTACCGCAATCAGAGAAAGGGGGGATCGTTAAGAGAAGGAATATAAATTGCTTTAGTTTTACAAGTACTGAGCAAGCAGAAATTTGAATTAATCTCCACTTAAACATCTTCCCCCTTACAGAACTGCAAAGCATGCTGGTTTCTTCCAGGCCATCAATACAAATTAAGGGAGAAGTATGATTTTTTTCCCTCTGTCTGAGGGTCCTAACATTTGAAGTTTTACACAGAGAGCTAATGTTCATTTCTCCCCACCGAGGCGGTTTGGGTACAAAACTTTCTCAACGGGGAACTGGCACGTCAGCCTGCTTGTCTCCGTCGCCGTGGTGGTGTGTGTTCACGAGCGTCACGAGAGCAAAGCTGGATGCATTTCTCTGCACAGTTAGGCATGTGCAAAAAAATGGAAGTAATCACAAACTCTGCGTGCAGATTATGCATCGTGGATGTCGTACTGGACTCCAACCACACGCCAGACTTACAATAGGTTTGAAAAAAAAAAAAAAAAAGGTCCGTAATGCAGCACCGCACTGAGGGTTGAGCGACTGGACAAATATATCGTCCATCTGCAATAGGCTGAGGCTTTCAGCGTTTTATTTTGCTGACTAAATGTTCTGCAGCCACAGACACAAACACAGAGCTGAAGACACGAGAGGGAAAAAAAAAAACACAGCGTGAAGCCAGAATATTTCACATCCGGCTCGGTGGATTAAGAGTTTACTTCCCAAAACAGAATTGTGGATTGTCGGACAATTATTTTGTGTCTGTCTGTCGCTTGAATGCAGTCTGATTTACAACGAGTTAACGAGGCAATTAAGCTAGTAAACTTTCAGAAGGTGTACAGGCGTGAGCGAGAATATGTCTTTTCTTGACATGATAGTGACAGCTCATGGTAGCTGATGTTCCTATAGGTACTGATGAGGAAAGTACTGCCAGTACTGCTCTGTATAAAAGGTGTCCTGAAATAACTTCTGTTATGATTTGGCTCTATATAAATCAAACTGAATTCAAAGTATTCAGGTAAAAAGTGGTTCAACAATTTACTTTCATAAAAATGAAGCCGATGCGAACAGCAGACTCTACTTCAGCCCTTTCACAGTTTAATCAGTATGTATAGATTACATTATGGGATTACGGATGCATTAACGTGTAAGCAGCCTTTTAATGTTGCAGCCGGTGGAGGTTATAAGCTGATCGTATTTTGTACAGTATGTAAAATCATAATCTGTAATGTGGTGGGGTGAAAGGTAGAATATTTCCCTCTGAAAAACAGTTAAGTCGAGTCTGTCGCTTAGTTTTGTTGGACCTTTAAATGCATGGCAAAGATATATATGTCTGTATTTCTTCATGTATACATGCAGCTGTGGCAGTTTGCTGTCATTGTCTGACTGCAGCGCGCCAACGCAGACGCACCACCACAACAGAAGCGACAGCTCGTGTCCGCAATGTCCTCTACAACTGAGAAAGAGTCTCAAAGCCCATTTGGTCACATTGTGCAGGATTATCCTGGAAGTGCGGAATACAATAAAATACAAATCACTCAGAGACAGAAATATAAACCATCAGTGGGAAAAAAAAAAACTGGTGCGGATGATTAGGATAAGTTCGCAAATCCCTGATCCGCTAATGAATTAAGACTCAAGAGTCAAGAGCAGCGTTTCCTTTTCTTGATGACAGCTGACAATTTCTCTGAGCCGTCGCTCCAAACAACAGTTTTTTCCTCCACGTATGAATGAAGAATTAAAACAAAGCACTTTTCTTTCCTCTTCGGCTCACATAGTGCAGTTTGTGCAATTAATAACTCAGATGATCGTCTTAGTTACAGCTGCATAACTTTTTCTTTTTTTTTTTTTTTTTTTTTTAAAAAAAAGGGGGCCTGCCCATTTGCTAGATATCAATTACCTTTTTTCCCCCCCGCTTCCTATTTATTCCCTTCTTAGGCCACGATTGGAGATTAATGTGCGCTTCTAAATTACCACACATGCTGGCCATTTATCAGCTCCGAGAACAATCCTGCAGATTCATCCCAACGCTAAGTGGCAGAATATTCATGAAATAGGGGGAAAAAAGGAGTAATTTTGAACACCCTTTAATGATAAAAAAAAAAAAAGAGGAATTTCTCACTCTTGCTCATTTACTTTGTGGGGTTTTTTTTTTTGTCATTGTTTTCTTGTGCGGCCACTCAGAAAAGGACAGGCTTCATTGTGGAGGAAAATCCTTCTTAATTTAGCTGAAAACGCGGACTTATATTTATGGGTGCAAAACAGCGCGATACATTACGGTCATACAATGTGATAATGGTGATAGCACGGCGCATTGTGCTTGTTTGTAAAGCCGTGGTGCAGAGGCCCATAATAGACCGGCATTCAATCCCTGACTTCAGTAATGAGTTGGGTAAACAGAGCTTTCAAAATGAGTTTCTAAATCAGTGCGTAGACGCAGAGGAGAGGGAGGAAAGAAAAAAAAAAAAAACTGGAAAAAAAAAAAAAAAAAAAAAAAAAACAGGGGCTGGGGGCTTTTGGTCCTCGACACCCCGGCTTTAATCAGGCATTAGGAAAAGGGAGTGAAGATGTTATGAAAATGCGGCGCTGGCCTTTGTTCAGCGTCTGTCATGGCATTGACTTCCCTGACACAATGCTACAATGCATGACGGATCAAAGTAATTAAAGTTCCAATAATTTACCTTCCTCTGTTGCGTGTCAAGTCTGCCAGACCGGCTGCTCTCAGGCCCTTCATTGATTTCCTCACCACTATCAGAGCGCGATCCTTAAAGACAGAGAGACATGAGGGCAGGGTATGTGTGTGTGTGTGTGTGTGTGTGTGCGTGCGTTTTAATAACTTTCCATGCTGATATAATAGCAACGCTTCAGATGTTTAACCATTAATGATCACAGACAGATGACGGAGATAAGAGAGAGACGAGCGCGTCTGAACCTTCTTCACCCGTTCACCCTTTTCCCCGCCCGGCTCAGGCGTGGTCATGTCGTGGAGCTCGTCGACTTCACCTTGTTCAACTTTGGAATCCGGGAGAAAACTCGGCTTTATCCTCAAATCCGCAGGAGATTCAGGCGCCGGTATGCGGGGATTGTGAAATCATTATCGGTACACATTGGGGTAATTCTGTCTGCCGTCTAGGCCCGGGATTGATGTGTAATGCTTAGGAAAGGACTCCCCGCGTCGCCGTGTGCGTTCACCACAACAGTCAGAATAAAAACTTCCCTCACTCGCGCACTCGAGGTTACTCTGTCTCTGTCGTCTTCCCTCCCTCGCTTTCCCCCTCCGAGGCACGACAATGTGTCATTGTCATTGCGGTTTTTGCAGCAGGTTTCTGCGGTATGAGGTGGCGGTGGAAGGAGGGAAGGGGGGTCTCTCTTTTGAAGGCTTACTCCCCCCCCCTCCACCCAAAACCGTCTCTCTCCTCCCCTGACGAAAGTTAAATGGTTGAAGTATTCCTGTTCTGAGATGTGATTAGCATGTCACACATTAAAAATGCCATATTAAATAATCCCATCCTTCAGGCTTTACTTCCTCACCAGGTATTAGCTTAGACGGAGAATTATCCTAAGCTATTTGGAAGTGGAGAATCCACATAAAGATCTTGGCACTCGGTGTTTGAATTTTCTATCTGCCTGGTAGGTGCGATACTCGACCGACTTACAGCGGCGGAGGGAGAGTCGAGCTCCGGCGCTTAGAGCTCACCGCAGCGCCGCCAGGTTCTCGGTTTCTAATCTCGGCTCACTCACTCACTCACTTTTTCCACCACATCTCGAGGTTCGAGTTGATGCGAGGATCAAAACTAGGTTTCACGCTATGTTGTTTAATGGTTTGTGTTCAGATTCCCTGAATTTGTTTCTTGATATTCTGGAGATATCAATAAATCTGATCATTTTCTCGACTAATCAAAGTTGGGTTTTTTTTCCAAATGACAGGAAATGTTCTTGGTGTGATAATAAAACTCGAAGTGATTGATTCTGTTGTCTATATTTGGACCAAAGTAACCAAAGAATATTCACATTTGAGAAGCTTAAATCAAAGAGTTTGGATGTTGTTTTTTTTCAGAAAATGACTCAAAACGATGAATCAGTTACCAGAACAGTTGGCTGACAACTCAAGTCATCACTGCAGCTCTCCATAAAAGCCTTAAAAAGTCAAGTTTTGAACAATCCTTTGATCACACATGCATATAAATGCGACCTTACGTTTAGGCAGTTCAACCAAAGTTGTCAGATGTTGCCTTGAGGTTTGGAAATGTTTAAATGAAAAAAAAAAATAAAATGACTTTTTCTAATCTGCCGTTTCACTCTATTATGATACGATTTCAATATCAGGATCGTACATTCGATAAGAGTCAAGGATCACACGAGCCTGTTAACGCCTCTGTCATCAGCACAAACGGGCGCCGCTGGTGAAGTGATGTTCAGATCTGATAAGTTCAGAGTTCGCGTTAACTTCACGGGGAACGCGTTCGCATCTGACGGAGGGGCGAACAGATTACACAACTACAGGACAGAAGTCTTTATCTGCTGTCGCCGGGAGGAGAGCTGAAATGACGCGGCGATCAGAAAGTAGGAATAACGTTCTGCTTATGTTGTTCTGATGTTAAATCTGATCACCAAGGGTCGATTTTGTTCCAGCTGCTGGAACTTTATTGAGATGACGACTTGACGTTTGTCAAGGTCAGACATAAAGACTGTAAACTATACACGCACTGCTCGGCACAGCATGTATATATAGCTTATGTATAATACAGCGTGTTTAAAGATATTGCACAATGTAGAGCGTGAGCAAGTTAGATGTGAGTATGGCAGCATTCCCCCCGCCTGACAAAGAGAGCTTTAAACCGGTGGACTTGTTTTTATCCCCGCTTGGAGGTCAGCGCCCTGTGGCTGTGGATGGCTAATTATCATCGTGCAAATGGGTCACGGTTGTCATTACTTCTGGTCACATGATTGTATTCATCCAACATGTTTTTCTCTCTTTTTAACCGGAGATGACAATGGAGCTTCAGTATTGGGGGAAACTTCTCAGAATTCCCACCCGAAGTCAAACATTTGTTACGCGGTCACAAGTCATTTCTCCATTTAGAGGTAAATATAGCGCAGACACTCGGTCGTAACCTCCTTCGGTGTAAAAATATAAATACTTTGTGCTGGGAACAAGACAGCATGTTCACATTTTGTTCTGTTAAAAGTTGGAGATTCTAAATGAAAGAAATAACGATCACACATTTCGTAATCCATCAGGACTATTTTAATCGAGAATTCCCAAACAAAACGCTGCCAAATGCCGTGAAACAGCCCCAACTTTCAACTTTACGACGTACAAACATGCATTAAAAGATGACTCGGACGTTACGACGCGAGTGTGATTGGTGTGGCGAGGCCAACAACGGCTGTATCCTTGTGCCGCCCTTGAGCGACGCACTTAAACGAGAAGTTATCATTATTAATGGCCGTGTGTCTTCAGCGAAAAAACCAATTAATTCATTTGATACAGTCATATGCCGCCTTACTTCCTCTTCCCCCTGCGGCTTTCGGCTGATTCACTCCCAATAACCCAACAAGCTCTCACACCTAAGTGACACAAATAGGTTGTTTGTCAGTGCCGGGAACCAAAAAAAAAACCCTCATAAAAATGTTACAAAATGAGTCACTAATTGCGTCTCCTGTGTCAAAGTCACATGTTTTGCTCAATCGTCCATCCAAACTTCCTCCGCAAGAGCACTTGGGGATCGGCGTCGTAACGGCACGCTCTTGCCCCCTCGGGTCACTGGTTGATGACCACGACGAGGTCACTTGTCAGGGCGCCGTGATCGCGGGTCAATTTAAAAGCGTCCGAGCAAACAACAGATGCTGCTGTTCCTCTCTCCGAAAATCTATTAACCAACTCGCGGCCTTAACACACTAATACATTGTTATCGCAATTTTTCCATATATAGCTCCATTATGCAGCTAATTCTTGCACTGATGGGACTATTTTCTCATTTTCTAATAGCGTGGACAGTAATTCAGAATCAACCTTTGGGCAGAGCTAGGGGCAAGCACGAACAATGATCTCTATACATCTATTTTGGTGTAAATGTCTTTATGGAGCCGAAGGGAGACTGTGACCTCGAGTTGGGAGAGACAGTACAGTCGTTTTACTGTTGAGGCTAGACTGTCCATAAGCATAAGTGGTGATAGGATATAAATAATATTTACAACGGTGTTATCGTTTTGCCGCCGGTGCTGTGGATGCACTGCAGCGCCCGTGAAGAAACTGTCGGGCGCAAAAGGAATGAGTGAATTCAGATTAATAGTTATTAATTTTTCTGTCTGTATTGTTTATATGAATTCTCCTAGGAATAATCATGGCTGTATTCATAACTAAAGCCAGGTGGCAGATGACGCTCGGAGGAAAGCAAATACCCATTTGTGTTTGTTGCATCGGTGAACATTGTCCATCAACTGTGGGCCTGTTGTGATGTGACCGGGGGCAGCAAAAGTGCAAAAAGCTCCATGTGTTCTTCCAGTGTGTCTTTAAATGGCACTAATGCAGACCGGGTTGTGGGGATGACTCCAACGGAGCCAAACAACATTTAAGAGGGACTTTTATAAAAAGGATTCCCAGACGAGAGCATGCTACATACAGAACCGTGGCGAGTTCGGAGCGCGCGCGCTTGTATTTGTGTAACTCGAGAGGCGTGTAATGCCACTAATACAGTTTATTGTGGTAAGTGTTTCTGCACAAAGGCAACTGAAGCCGAAGACGGAATAAACGATGCTTCCCTTCTATTTGTCTTTGACAATGCACGGATGGATTACGCCCAGAAACCATGAGTTATTCAATTTCCACCTGGAAAAGCTTAGCTCGCGTTCATCATATTATGAGCGTATCTGCTCGATTGGATATAATTCACACCTCGACGGAAGCTTACACCTGCTTGAGGGAATTAGGGCTGAGGCCTTTAATAAACGTTTAAACCTGTCAGACAAATGAGATAAGTGCATTCATGACCCGTTCCTCCTGTTCGCCGCCTTAATTCCGTCTGAGGGGATCCCTCCCCGTACCTGCGGAAAGCGGGATCTCCTGCATCGCTCCGTGACGCTCCGAAAGGGGCTCTTTGGACCGGCGGGGTGCCAATTCAGCGTCAAAAGCAATTAGAAATATATTTGACGAAGGTCACAGAGCGTCGTGCGCAGTGACAGGAGTGACGGTATTTGGAGAAGAGGGAGAGAGGGAGGTAAACGCGAGATTTTTCCCTCATCATCCATTATAAAAGCCTCCTCTGGAGAGTATGTGTGTGTGTGTGTGTGTGTAGACAGAAAAGGAGGGGTGAGGGCCATGAGTGGGGCCTCGCCGAAAAAGACAGTAAGCGGATGCTAACTTCCCACAGAGAGAATTTCTCCAGGTCGAATGCAAAACGTTCCCGACTAATCATCCGCGCCGCGGAAACGCCAGCTGCGGCCCGTGGTAGGATTATCATTCTCATAGACCTCTTACCGAGCTTTTAGCTAAATGAAAAATCTGCTCCATAGCCTAGGGAGAAGGCAGCGTGCAGATAAGAAGGAAGAGTGTTTACCGAGAGGCAGCGCCGGTGAAAAACAGAACAGGTTTTTTCCTTTCCTCTGCAATGTAAAAATGGTAGGGGAAGAAATCATTAGGTTGGCGAGGAGGGAGGGGAAAAAAGAAAAAGAAAAAAAAAAAAACAGCAAAGGAAACGAAGAAAATAAACTAGAGAGGAGAGAAGATCAATGTATTTACACGATTCATTTGTGACAAAGTTCTTCTGGGCTCATTAATTTAATGTTTCTGTCTACCTTCTGTCCTGAGGGCAACATGCAATTTGTTATTCTATTGTTCTCCACTGCTTCCTCTCTACTAATATTTCCCATTACAAAGCTGACTTATAATCCCGGATCTCAAACGACGGCGGAGGATAATCAAATCACCGTCTTCATCAACCCGGTGCCGGACTCGCCGCCACCTTTGGGCTTGATCAAATGAAATAATCAGTTTTAGCGGGAGGCAGAGGTCAGACACGAGTGTGGTAATCTTATGGGGCTCTTTGCCCTCCCCCAGACACATACACACACACACACACACACACACACACACAGGCACACACATGCACAACCAACCTAAGGGTAATGGATCTCTATTAGCGCTCTATTACCGACATCTGTAACAACGGAGCAGTGCGCCAAACATTGCTAACAAGGGCAATGTATTTGGAAGTCACTAGCCTGCTCCCTCCGGACACTGCCTCTCATTACAAAGCTATCAGGACCATTCTGTTTGCCCGGTCACCGCGGTGGGGGAGGAGGGGTGAAGATGGGGCGTGGATGGGTGGGTGGGTGGGTGGAGGGGGAGTGCTGCTGAAATAACAATTAAAGGCCTCCGCGGCGGTCCCACCGCAGAGCTGTTAGGGGTTTTGGGGGTAGTCCCTGGGGTGCCCTAGAGGTCCAGTTGCTCTTGACCCTCCTACTCTGATCTGACAAGAGACAATGACCGAGCAGGAGGTTAGTTTATTATTACGGGACCTAATTCGCGCTTGACTCTGAAGTTTGGAGTCAAACGTGAGTGGGAAAGTGCATAAATGATTTACAAGCTGAGGGATTGGTATAAATATTACTGAGGAATGCCACTGAAGCCCCCCACCCCTCCCTCCTTGATTTCTCATGCTCCGCTCCGGTCTTAATCAAATAAACCTCAGAGCCTTAAAGGAGACCAAACCAATTTTGCTTTGGAAAATAAAGCGCCTTTCTGTGAACTAGTTCAAAGTGATAAGTCTGATTATAGCTCAGTGTAGAGGCATTAGATACACTCTCTGTCAGTGATATTTTGATATTGACACGGGTATTCTTTGAACCGGGGGATCGGGGTGACGAGAGCGCTGATATTAAAGACATAGCCCCGGGGCGAAAGATGGGTCCTATCTTAGGAATAAAAGGTTACAATCGCTTCCTGCCGCCGAGGACGGCAGTTGAAGGTGCCGCTCTAAAGCTCCGCGCAGTTAAGTCGTGCACGGGGAAACCGCTCAACCCTTCTGACATTGTCGGTCGCAATGTGTTTAGATAAACACAGGGAGGAAGAGAAAAAAAAAAAAAAAAGAAAGGGAAGGATTTAGCATAAGTCCATCACAGTCGTGCTGTCTGCCTGACGCTGACCGTATGTAGACTGTCAAACAATGTGGAAATACCCCCAGCATGATGAGGCTTAATCCAATTGGCATTGGAGCCAAACTTGTAAACTAATCTATGCATTAGCCCAGCTGGCACCGCGCGCCCAAACGCTCCTGTGGAACCTGGAGTTTGGGAGCTGTTTGTCGCCTGCCAGCGATAAGAGCCTCTGCGCGGCTTAGCTCCTTTTCTTTTCAACTGGAATCACTTGAGTCCATTTATCAGTCTACCTGTCTCTGAGACCTACTTAAGATTAAGGTCAGCGGGAAAAGGGGGGGAAAAAATAAAAAATAAAAAAAAAGGCTCCCCTCTCTCTGTTCTTTGGATACTTTTAAAATTCATAAGTCAAGAGGCTTAGGCTTTCTCAGCACAAGTCTTCCTAACAATGAGAATTCTAATATTTTATGTAAGAATAGCTGACAGGAGATTTTTTTTTCTTCTTCTTCTTCTTCCTCCCCTCTTGCTCTGTTTTGCCCTATCAAAGTATAAATACGCTTTGACAAGAGGAGAGACGAGCGAGCTCATTCCTGACTGGTGCTGATGGACACAAATCCAACCCAATCACATCACATGCATATTCTGGAGATGGAGGAGAAGAGGTGCGTTCCTCCCTTTCTTTCTCTCTTTCTCTCTCTCTTTAGCATCTGTGCTCTTCAAAATTAAAGGAAGGAATAAACCTTTTTCAATATGCATCCACATTCCCAGACTTTTGTATCTGTGGCGCCAACTTGTGCAATCTTTGAGGTCTAACTTACAGTACAAGAGCTCTGCCATGTCTTCCGCTGTTATTGCCAGTGTGTTTTTAACTGCTGAATTCATTACGGCTGAGCTGCTTAAGCTCACAGTACAGATACGGCGGTTAGCGGAGGCTGACGCCAACGTTCCTCATTACCGCGGTGCGATGCAGACTTTAAAAGTTAAGAGTGACAATTAAATGATGCCAGAACACAACGGGCTGGACGCTAACGCTATCGGAGTTTCAGTTCTGTCATTTTTCTATTGTCCCATGTGAGGAAATATTCAAAATATTGTCTCTTGGAAGTGGTTTGAAAAGCTGCTCAGACCTAGATGTAGTGAAATCATGCATGTTTTAGATTTGTGATGAGTGTCGGCCGTCATTACACCATATTTACATTTATTTACATTTGAAAAAAAAAACAGCAGGCGTTGCTGAAATACCCCGCAGTCATCTCACATGTTTTCAATACGCCTCAAGGTTTTTACCGAAATGCCATTTTAGTTATTTTCGTTTCATCTGCGCTGCCAAACAAACCGCGAGTCGTCAAGAAGGTTGTCTCAGATCTGACTCTCATTTCGCAAAAGATCAAGACGTTAGATATGTGAGCTATGTAAAGCATGTTAAACAATCAGGTCCGTTATTAAATCGTGCGCCGAGAAGCAACAAGATGCAAATTAAAACAAAACAAGCAAGGAGGGGGGAAAAAAAAGGATGAAAAGAGCAAGCGGAGCACAAACTCTAAGGAGAGAGAGGGCCCTAGCTTGCGCGCCCACACACTCGTCCTGTTAATAATCTATACTGCAGTCCATTTCTATAATGCAGAGTAAATCCCAAAGCAGTTCAGCAGTGCAGTTAGCCTACAAGTAAAAGCAAATGCCTTGCAGTCTTGGCTGCTCGCCACCAGCTGGTGCTCCAGTCAGCTGTAGGTAAAGAAAAGAGGAAGGGAAAAAAAAAAAAAAAAAAAGGAGCATGTTTTACATACTCTCAAAGCCAGGGGATTGGTTTTTGGACCAATGTCAAGTTTCTCCGAAAAAAATTCAGGGAATCTCGGAGAGCTTCTCGCAACTCGGATGGTGGTGGATGTCTGCCACGGGGTCAGATACAGCTCGGAGTGCAGAGCAGCATTACAGTACGTACTGTGCTGCGGTTCGGTTGCACATTAAAAAGGGTCGGCGCGGTAGCCGCGCTGCGGGTTTCCGAGGTGTTACTGTAGCGTTTTACATCATAGACACCTCCAGACATGTAAATGGGCTTGACTGCAGGTGTTTTGGGGGGGTCTTTATGGGTCAAAAACTAAAAATTTCAACATATTTCACCTGCATGAACCCATCAACTTTTTCACATTTTTTTTTCCTTTTTTTTTTTTAAAAAAACAAAACAAAAAAAAAAACACAATTTTGCATGAAAAGTGCTTCAGAGAGAACATCTTGATTTGAACAACAAAGCGGGAATGAGTGACACGCACATTAAACAGACTGCATCTTTTTTTCCCCCCGGGGGAGATTGGAAAAAGCAATGGGAATGTGTTTATGTTAAATACCTGGGGCTGATAGGGAGCCACGGGGCAGAGAGGATCCCCTTTACAAAAACCACGTCGAGACCCTTCCATCCCCTCCCTACTGTATTTGGGTCATTGTGTTTGTATGAAAGATTCGGGGGGCGGTGGGGTGGTGGCGGGAGGGGGCTTGTGGTGGTATCTGGCTCAGTAACGACACACCAATAAATATGCCAAGCTGCTTTCTGTCTTCTTCTTCTTCGTCTTTTTTTTTTTTAAAGAAGAAAAGAGAGATTTACATGAGCAATATAATATTCTTGTGTGTAAGTGATATTTGGGCTGGGTGTGAAAGAAAATGCCTTTGAGATGAATTGAATAATGGACTGCCCCCTATTGAAGCTAAATAAGAAAATTGAAAGCACAAATGTAGAAATTAATTTCTTCTCTCTGGCATTTTCGGTCGAGAGAGGGGTGGAACAGAGATTCACTGTTAAGCATTTCGTCTAATTGAATTTTGTTTTTCTGAAAGCTTATTTTAGAGTGCAGAGGGGCCTGCACCGGGCAAACTTTTTTTCTTTCTTCTACTTATTTCCTTTCACTTAAACACTTATTTTCTCATGACACTAATTCAAATCTTTATTTTTCCCTGTTGCAGCTATACAGTGACCCTCTGACCACGGGCCAAAAGTTGATATTGTGCTCCATTACGGCTGGGTACACACTTGGCAAGGAGAAGTTAGGAGACTAGCTCAATCGGACACATCAAAGTGCTCGCGTGAAATCCCCGCAGTCCTTTATGTGAGCAGTTCATCCCGAAAAATTTCTAATTTCATGTCTAATGATGCCTATTGAGGCAGGCGGCGTTGCAATTTTCTTGAACGACGCTCTCTACCCCCCCTCCCCTTCCGTCCCCGAACACCGGCTTCAGTATCTTCCCCGGTGCAGTGTGTAGGTACAGGGGCCGGCCTCGTCTCATTTTCGACATATAATATGGTAATGTAATGAATGCCACTTCAATTAGCGCAATCACTTCATGTTCCAAATGGAAACGCTCGCCGGCAAATGACAGCCTAATCTCGTCCACGCTGGATTTTCCCTCCTGCCGTAGGAAAAAGGGGAAGGGGGGTGGGGGGGGGGAGAAAAGTTCATTTGAGTACAGTAGTTAACAATACCTCCTCATCACCTTGAGGCCGTATTTAAATCCGCCATTGAAAAGTAAACCCTCTTTCTCCTCATTTTTTCCACCCTGTCTTTCTCCCTTTCTCTTTCTCTCCCCCCAATCAAAATGAAACAACCTAGGCCCCGGCTAATTAAGTGTGTGAATATCTGGACCCTAATTAACATATTTGTGAGACAGGCAGACGCAGGGAGGGCCTTGCCGGAGCTCCTGTGTTTGCTCACAGCTTGAGCAGCGTCGCTCTGTCTTCAGTTAAAAAGGGGGAAAACCGAGGCGCGTTCCGGCTCCAGGTCTGCGCGGGCCCCTCCAAACAGGGGGGAGAAAATGCCGGTAATTGGATGACCGTCTTATTATCCCTTTGTTGGTTGCAATTCCCTGATTAGCATTTTGGAATATTTTAAATTATAATCCAGGAATTAGGGGATTTTACTGTTTTTTTTTTTTTTCCACCCCCTCTAACCACCCCCTCTCTCCAATTAGCCAGAGATTTTTACACATGTAGCCAGGTAGGAATTCATGTCATTTTGTGTGGAGGTGTATTAAACAGGAAGTTTAAATGTCATATTCATAACTACATGATTAAAACATTTAGGGGCAGCTCACTGAGTTACAGTTTCTCAGTAACTGTTACCTGGATTTACCTCGCCTGTGGGTTCATACAGGGCTTTTGTGTTTCGCAGTCCACATGGGTTTTTTTTTTCACATAGACCTATAAGAGCCCCCACACCCTCTCCTCCATCAAATATTTACGTATTAAATTGTGCATTTCACAAAGTCTCCATTGTTGCTCAGGGTGCGATTATCACCGCTGATTTTGAACTTTTTGGGTATTTCTGGATGCTTCCTGTTTATTTAGGTCAATGGAAAGCTCTAAACTTTGACGCCTTGCAGTAAACCGACGGCCCTGAAATCGTTTCTTCTGATTGTTTCGGTGACCGCAGGCATTGTGGATGCGGGGCTGAGGTTTCGTGACGAGGTGACGTGGTTGAAGGGGTGCGCGCGGGTGTTCCTGTTTGGCTCGCGTGGATGTAAATACAGATGTATGTGGGTGTAAGCCACAGCGGTGCACAGTATTTCTGCATGTAAGAGAGAAGTGTGTGTGTGTGTGTGTGTGTTAAGTGTATGTGTTTTTGTGGGGAACAGGGCAGCGGCCCATGTCGTCCCAGGCCTCCTTCAGTTAATTGGAAACGTAGATTGTTGAGTCAGCGTCACGGCTCTAATCAGAGGCCTGTCTCTGAAACTAAGGGGACTTTATTGAAGTAAATTTAAATCACAGGCGACCGAAATTGTCTGTTTGTGAAGATCATTTAAAAGGGAGTGTGTACGTTGTAAAGTGTACCATACAGCCAGGCAATCAGCCCAGGAAAGAACCCGACAATGGCTGTTCAATGGCCTTCAGCGCCTTAGGGAAAGAAACCACAGCGTCTAAAAATAGCTTCCACGGACAAAAAGTACAAGAAATTTGTTTTTCCACCAGTAATGGATTAGCGAGTCAGGCACAACGCCCGACTCATGACAACATGTTTTCTACTGGAAGTGGAATTTATTCAGGACCATTTAACCAGGACTTAACTAAACAGCTGCTCGAGTCAATATGTAGACAATTTATTCATGAGACTGTGAGACGGTGATCACTTTCTCTGCACCCTGACCTCTAACTGTTGACAAGTAGATTCACCTTTCACAACAGGAATCCTCGATCCCTCCACAGCACTGACATGTACTGTTCGGTGGGCTCATGTCATGTGGCGTTTTAAACAATGGGAACATATTTCTAATCCAAGGTCAGAGCTTTTTGACGCACGGCCTAGTTATCACGCTTCTGCAGGACGCTCTGTTTCGTCTTTAACAAAGAAGTTCAAAGTTTGAAAATGTGCATCAGGAAACCGACATGTTTAAGGGTTCTTTCTCAGCGATGGTAAACCTCAACCTCTGCAGCAGCATTCCTGTAAACCTCTTACTGCGCACAACAAGGGCGCGTGACTCTCACGAGGCGCTTACCGCACGTGTGATTTATTGCATTCACCTAATACAAGAAAATGTCATCCTTTTATGCCGAGACACCTCGTGACAATACCATTCACCATACTTTGAATCGTACGCCTTCTTTTGTCCCGATCTCGATGCCAAATTGCATTTGTTCCATGTGTCACGTTAATGTATGAAAAGTTTAAGATGTCACCGGCTTAATCTGACAGCAGAGGTTTTAGTTAAAGCAAACGTGTCATATTGTACTTCTATTAGCAGGTCGCCATTGCACTATTAGTGACATCCCCAAGTCACTGGCGTGTCACCTTAATTTAAAGTTAAGCACTGTGACAGTTTAATATGCCAGGGAGATGAAAGCCCCCTCTGTTTCGGCGCCACGTCAAACCTTTTTCAAATGGGCGATAAATAGGGCTTATTGTTTCAGCAATTGAGAGGAACTGTCTGTCTAATGTGCCTTTATTCCAACCCCCCCCTCCCCTCCTTCTTCTTCTTCTTCTGTCTTCTTCCACCTCCTCTCTCTCTTATGGAGATTTTGTTTTCAAGCCTGAGCGGCGTTACCTAGAGGTTGAAGATTATTCTTTGAACACGGGCTGAGTGTCTGTCAGCCAAGGGTCGGGCTGAGCTGAGTTTGAGGGATGACTTTAAACGCTGAAACTGGAAGACATTGTCGTCGTCTCTAAGCCTTTTCCTGTCTTCTCCCTCCCGCAACCGTCGAGCCACAAATGTAATCCATCCTCCTGAACTTTGACTCAATTTACAGAGGACAATGGCCAGCCGTGGTAGCAAGTACAGATCAGTCCTTCAAACGGGGAAAGAGTTACTTCGCTCATATGAAATTGACCCGGGTTGATTATTCTGCTGCTCGGCCTGCACATACAGGGAGCTTTAGGGGAGGAAAAACTAAGCCTCGCCTCTGTATTTTACCAACTCCTGCGAGGGTCTTGCACCTCCCCGTAGGCCACTTCCTTCCCTGTGACTACCGAACCGTATATACAAATTGCCGTCAATAATTTCAGCGGTGGCAACGGGCAGCCTCGCCTTGTTGGAACTTAAAAAGAGGGCGCTTCGCCGTGGGTGTCCTCTGACACGTCATTAGTGATGGGGGAGGTGGATGTGACACAGGTTGCTCGCTCAACAGAAACCAACTCCCATTAAAAGAAAACAGAGACAAGACCATCCTGGAGCCCCCCCCACCACCACCACCACCCACCCTCCCTCCTCTTCTGTCCTCAGGCTACAGGTGGGCAATTTTGATGGCTGCACAAAAAGGTGCCTGGGGGATCGTGGTGTCGAGATAAGGAGGACTATTAGAGCAGGGAAGGGTGGCGGTGGTGGTGGAGGTGTTGGGCAGCAAGGGGGGGGGGGGGTCACCACGTCAGGCAAGTCCGTTTGTTTTTCCACACTCCCTCCCTTACTCCCCCCCACCCCCCCACCCCCCCATGCTTTATGCGGGGTGGAGGAAAAACGAGGTGCCGTGAAGCTTGAAAGAGTGCCTGACATCTGAAGTCTTCTGATAGCTCCCCGCGATGCTCGGGAAAAAATTAACTCTGACGCCCAGATCAAGCCTCAGGAGCTTAATTACATCAAAGAGAAAAGGATCCTTGTTAGATTCAATCCAAACAAAAAGAAGAAGAAAAAAAAGAGAGAGAGAGAAAAAAAAATGATCAGTAGTTTTCAAGGCTTTGTTTGACATTGAGAAGACGTGAACGTGAAAATAAGAAGAGAAAGAAAGTGTGTGCGTGTGTGTGTGTGTGTGTGTGTGTGTGTGTTTGTGGAGGGGATAGGAAAGGAGAGAGGAAGTTTGTGGTGCAGGGATGCTCGAGCGGGGGATTATCAAGAGGAGACGAGTCACTCGAGGGTGGCACATCGGAAAAATCAGGTTCGTGCATGATGCCACTGCAAGGACACGTCAAATCGAAATAAAGTGACCTCAGCGGCCGGCATGTATGTCCGGGGGAAAAGACAATGCAGCACGTGTGCAGAAAAAAAAAAAAAGGTAGCTTCACAGGGACCCCCCCCTCCCCCCTCGGCCGTCCTATTGACAGGGATGACAACGGTCCCACGACGCACCATTATCCTTGACCGTCAAGCCGACATCAAATGGGCAGGGAGCTGTCCCTGTCAAGACAGAGAAAGAAAGGCCTCTCAAAAAGTGCAGATCTGCCGAGAGAGGGGAAGACGAGAGAGAGAGAGAGAGACGAGCTTGTTACATACGTTACTCTCCACCTTGCTTTGTCAAAACAGGCTTATTCGGTGAGTGCATAAGCCTTGAGAGATGGTTTCTCTGAGAGGAGCGGGAAAGAAAGGCGAGAGACGGGATGAGGAATCACACGTACGGTACCGACGTGAATCCGTCGACTTGTTTTCCCTGCGAGGAGGCGATGCTCTGCATATGTTTACGCAAACCTTTACTTCACACTTGAAATGGAAGGAGGGAGGGAAGGGGCGAGCTTTGAAGGGAGATAAAACAAACCGCTCCTCCGCAACGCACGTCATCTCATCTTTGTGATGTTGAAAAGAAAAATTGATAAGCAAGGGGCCCTTGCTTTCAAGGAGTGCTGTCACAAATTCAGGGTGTGCGAGGCGTCGCGCTTTCATCAGCGGAGGAGTCCCACATGAGTAAACTCTCACTTAGCGGCCGCGCAACTTTCATTGTTCCGATGCTCTCCCGTACTTACGGAGCATTTTTGTCTCCAGTCGAAAAGGTCTCGCTGGCTCCAGGCGGGCACTTCATAGCCGTAACCAATCACCTTTCCAAATATTTGCGCTCGTTTGAAAAAAAAAAAAAAAAAAAAAAAAAAAAAAGCAAGAAATTGAGGCTCTTGTGGAAAATGAGCCTCCGTGCCCCTTCAGAGGGAAAGAGAGATGAAAAACCGAGAGCCTTTTTATGAGCGTGATGATGTGTATTTTGGAGACAAGTGAAGGACCTGAGGCTGCTGTAGCACGCAGGCAAGAAATTATAACACATGAAATCATTTGGTTTCATTTGGCGTATAAATTAAGTGATTCCAACAATCAATCAGCAAACAATACATTTAAATTCGCTCGGCGAATGATATTTCATTCTTCCTCTGACTATAGACTCGCCCTTAATAAGTTTACTCTTGCAATAAAAATTCAATGAATCCTTAACACTCACTGTATCACACTTAATAGTCTGTAAATGTTCCAAGTTAGGCCTCATTCAGGGGGTATAGATCTGCCTTTTAACAATCCTTTATATTTGACATAAATGAATCACAGTTTTGGAGTCACAGGATGGCTTTAATGTTGAAACCAAACGAACAAAACGTTTCTAATTCCGCCATTCACCCAAACCCAACTGCCCTCAGGTTGAGGAACCATCACGTTTGGGACGCATTTCTAATTTATGTCATTGTGTGGCGAGTCTTAACGCTCTTAATAGAAGATTATCCACTGCTGCGAGGTCAAATCAATCAGATTAGTACACAGGAGGGATTATTTTCGCACGGCAAACGCAGTGTTCGATTGTGTCGGACAGCTAAAGAGCTCCAGAATGTTTATTTAAATGCTTTCAGACACTTTATTTCCAAAATTCCTTCAAAATAAAATGCCACACTCCTAATTCAATGTATAATCTTGATGTTTTGGACTTGAACGTTCATTGTTGTATGATAATAATCATGATATAGGGATACATTCAACTTCCAAACAGATTAATAAGTAGAATATAAGAAATTCTGATATATTTTATTTGTGGTTTGAACTCTGTTTAACCTCCTGTATTTACATGTTTCCAACTTATTTGCATACCACATAAGGCCTGTATACATTGGGAGCAATGGGATATGTAAATGATAAAAAGCTCATCTGTCATGACTCAATATGTGACTAATAAGAATATGGACAAACAATGCCAGTTTTAACTGCTGGGCACAAGTTATATGCCAACGCTGGCACCGAATACAATCTGAAAAGCCTCCAATTACATTTATTAAGACTGCCTGACTTGAGTCGTAATGTGTCAGAGATGCAAACCATTTGGGTATCCAGACAGCCTGAAGCAAACGCTCTGGGTAATTAAGTGTTTCAGTTTTAATTTGGCCCCGGGCTGAGGCGACTGAAGCCGTCTGCTCCCGATCTGGACATCCAGGCCAAAAACCCAGGACGAGTAAACATCACAGTTTGAAGAGTGCAGCGTGGAAAGTAATGTCCGCTCAAATGTATTTATTCAAGTGGCATTAAAGTGTCACCTAAATTGTTGCAGCCTGATTAATTATGTTGCAGAGAGGGAGAAGTTTGGTTTCAGGTGGCAGCTGAACGCAGAAACAGACGCCACTGGCAGACTTTGTCTAACAATGTAACCAGACCAGTAAAAAACTACAATAAAAACCAAGTGAAAAGATGAAATTTACCATATAAAAGCTTCACGAGTCAAGTCTAAATATAGAGACACAGAAAGCCCCTAACTGAGTCAGCCTGCAGGTCTTAAATGTTACAGTATCAAGGCTGACTCCTGTTTCTAAAGAAGATATTTTGATGGCTCTCTTTAATAATCAGTCGTTGATAAATGACTTTAAATCAACCAGTCTAAGACAGATGAAGCCCCCTATCTGGACATATGCAACCTATACTATGACTGTCACATATTGTGCTCTGAGATTCAGTCCCCTGCTAACAACCTCGTTGGCATTCAGCTCTCAAACATTCATGAGAGTGGGCCAGTCAGACGGGCAGGTCTAATCATGAAGAAAACACCACAGGCCATCGGCCCGGCTCGCAAATGTTGAATTCAGTGAGACGCCCATAATCGTGTGCTTAACCTTTGAACGAGACATGTGTGAGGCCAATTCCTGACGACCCAGACGTCTCGTCAGGGTCCCGTCTAGTCGACAAGGCCTCAGTCATCGCTTGAGCTTGAACCATCAGTAGGCCAGATCAACCGCCGGCCCCAGGGCGAACAGGCACCCCTACTGGGCGTCACGCTGGACCCCCTCCTGCTGGCTGAAGCCTTCATCCCTCTATAGATGAGCGAGGAAAGGAGCGGCGTTGGGCTAAGACGCCTTTTGTCGTGACCGTTGTGGTCTCTTGGGGAATTTCACAGCCCACCCCCCCACCCACTCCACCCCATCCAACACAAAACGTGGTGGGCTGATCTGATCCTGAAGCTCCAACACAAGCATACCATGACTTTCATGTGGAAATAAACTGGTTATCCAATCTTATGTCAAACTAACGGATCTTATCAGGTATGGTGAAAGAAATGGAAGAAACATTACTTAGGAGTGAACAAGCGTACTTGGTGCTCCGTTCAGAGAAAGCCGGAGTCATCAAAATCTCACTAAGCACTGATTAGGTAATTTGCAGACGTCTAGACATCTAGGTCACAACTGGGGCATACTGGATTTTGTACTTTCGGCATTCCCTGACGGAGGAATTCCACGACAGCCGAGTGTCCGAAGTTTCTCTGGGAAGCCCGATAATTGTGATGTGTTGATAAACCAGGTGAAAAAAGACAAACTGATGTCGTGGAGGATGAAGGACAAGCTGGCTGGCTGATGCTGCAAGGAGGTAAACATCGTTCATCTGCTTCGTGCGGCGCAGACTGCACGCCCGCTGTTCTTTTTTTTTTCCTCTCCATGCCCTTATAAATGCATAACAGAACAATAAAGCCAAATGTTGAAGTGCTTGTGGTCCAAACTACATGTTGAAACATAATCAGAAGTCAAGCTAATTCCTTAAATTCAGCGCGAGGGTTAGATATCGTTCGCCTCTCTCGTACTTTTGGTTATATTTCGAGCCTTAATTATCAGTTGAAATGACAACTTACAAGCTGACAAGTGTTTGTGAAAAGTTCCTCTTGTACTTGAATTAACGCCTCCCCAACCTGTGCGTGTCATGATTCACACATGATGCAAATGTGTTTAATAATACATCTAAAACTTTGCTCTACGCATTACAGCGCTGCTTCCAATTGTCATTTAAAATATATTTTTAAAAAAACAAAACATGCGTCGGGGTGAAAAAGATATCGGGCGCTACGGCGACATTACGGCTGAATAAGCAAGTTTGATTCAGGCTCCGTGTCATCTGGTGACCTCTCTGTTCACCAAAGTACAATACAAACAAATTGCTGGAGGCCAGTGATCTGTAGAGCTGTCTGCAACAGCACTGACTGTAATTGTATTGTTTCGTGTCAGGGGTCATATACTGCACTGTGTCATCCACAGACCCCACGAGCAAATCAATTTTTCAGCTTCTGAGTATTTAAAAAGCTGTTGTTGTTGTTTGCCCTTCAGCAGCCCTGACGGAAGAGTGCAGTGTCTGGCAATTACTGATGAACTTCTCAAAGTATTCATAATTGGATTGGACGCAGAATAAAGTTTAGATGGTTATTTTTGTTGTGCATATTCAAGGAACAGACTGTGGAAAAATGATGTTTATGGCTTCTGAAGAAACATTTGGCAGCCAATGGTCATTAAGAGGAGTCCTGCCAAGTGAAAAGTTGCACTCTTTACCAAAATACACACAAAATCAAGACATAAATACTCAGAGGGGAAATGCTGCACGCTTGCCTGAACTAACTCCAGCTCTCTATCATAATTTCATTAATTGCTCCTGAAGTCTATGATATAGCGAGGAATGCACCAACTGTGAGAAGAGCAAACATATTTCCTAGACCAAATGTGCAAGGAAAAACAGTTTTATTCTGAATATATCCAGCCATATTATATCCTCTGTCATATATCGAGTTAATGCAACCAACAGGAAAATATCAATTATCAGACTAAAAGCTCGTATTTTTCAAATTATTCATTTAGCCGCTCGCAATTATTATAAAAGTGACTCCAAACTCATCGCATCGCATTCATTTACAACAAAACCAATATGGTGAAAGTCCTGTGGATTTATTTTTTAAGAATATCATCCAAAGTTTGGAAGTGCTGAAAAATGATTCTCAGTCTTCCGTGATCAGATGATTCCTGACATTAATCCTAATTTTGCAAAAAAAAACGCACACATTTGGCTTATTTTTGTCGAATAAAACACATTAAACGGGACTACGTTTGTCTGTCAGGATCAAAGATCGACGGAGCAGGACTGCGTGGATGGATGGACGTTTGCCTGACCGTAAGCAGGTGCTTTTTGTGCATTAAAGGAAGAGTTAAGGTTATTTAAAGTGCGGTGATATGAGATACTTATCCATTGGGAGTAGCAGAAGCAGACAGGTGGACCAGCACAGAAGCTGCCAGCAACAAAATGTTTTTTTTATCCACTAAACACTATATTCAGACGTCTGACAGGTAACTTTAGCGTTTATATCAATCTATGTCCTCTCAAAGTGACCGGACGTCTTTGACAGAAATGTCATCTTACCTCTCAAACGCAGGGAGCTGCTGGTCCACCACTAGTTGCTTAGTTAGTTGACACTGGTGTCATAACACGCGAGGTGCTGCCGATCAAGGTAGCGGACTAGAAAAGTTTTTTTTCGCCACTAAAGTCAGTTGGCTTTGGAGAGAGAGAGATTCAGTGGCTTGAGTTATGTCTACAGCTGCTGAGGGAAAGTGAGGGAAAATATTTGAAATATAGCATATACCTGACAGTATCTTAATCACAGAGAAGGCAGCCGTCCAATATAGACTTTTATTGCATTGTGTTTAATTTGGGGGTCTTACTTGCACCGAAACGTGGGTGCTGTACTGGAAAATTTAGAGAACACGGCCCTACATCCTCATTCTACACTGCATGCGCTCATTTGCAGTGTTGCATGTCGTACAGCAGCTTTAGCTCGTCCACTCAGAAGGAGTTGGCGTGATGCATGCCAGGGGACAGGGAGGATCAAACAAACAAAAGAGAAGAAGAAGAAGCAGAAGAAGCAGAAGGAGCAAAGTTTTCAACACAAAACCCCCCTTATAATAAAGAAAGAGAGACGAGCCCTGACACTGGCTCCACACTGTACCCGTCCAATTTGCTTTGTTCCCAGTTACCTGCCCCTGCCATCAGAAGGGGAGCCACTGGGGGCCATATTGGGGCCATCTTTCGCTCCCATGGCCCCCTTTCTCGCCACAGCCTTTAAAGTCCTGCACTGCGATGTGCATGGCCTTGATGTTTGCCTTGTACCCTACATGCAAAGCTATCATTATCCATGCCTCTTGACAATCGCAGGCCCTGTCTTTGTTACATCTGCAGCTCTTTGCCTTGGGCTATGACATGACTGTACGGTTGATCTCTTCTCTTTTACATATCGCTCCCTGTGTCTCTCTTTCTTTCTGTTTTTCTGCACTCAGACTGTGTACCATGTTTGAATCTAACTCTGATCTGACGACTTAGAAAATCTTTTACCTCTCAGCCTGTGTGACACCTCTGCCGCTTTGATGTTTCTGGCAGTTTTCCAGATAACTCTCGCTACGGTCGGGCCAAAAAAAAAAAAAAAGAAGAAGAAGGCATTGATGTTCAACACACGTTAGCGCTCAGGTTTGCTCTGTGCGGTCGTGTTTTTCGCACCATCCCTCGGGGGCATTTCAGACAGTAAAAACCTTTACCACGAGGATTCAGTAAAATGTGTTATTCATTATCTGCAAAGTCAAATAAAAGAATGGAGCATTCAAGGAATTCAAAAACGTTACAAACCTTGTTCTAAGAGTCGGAGTCAGAATCTGTGCTACACTTCACGAAGAGAAAATATCACGTGGCTAAGCCAGATTTTTGTCTTTGTACTCAGATCCTTTTGGGGCTAATGTGGGTCACGAGCAGAGAAGGGAAACAAGGAGAGATGAAATTCATTACGAGGAGAAGAGTCATTAAACGCCCCCTAACCACAGACAAATACATAGAAATGAGGAATTCCCCATTTGTGTCACACTTTCCGTTCACGCGATGTGTCCAGGTCGAAAACACCGAAACAGCAACAGAAACAGACTCTCAAAACAACATTATCTAAATGGACTAGGAGAACTCCGTGCATCATTTGCAGATGGAACCATCTGGAAGTCTGTTATATCACGAGCTTTCTCCGCTGCTGCAGCTTTGCTGGGTTGGAAGATTTTCGATTGTGTCCTCAATTTAGGCATCTAATTTCCACAACAGACAGGGAATCAGCAGCTCTTTAGGAGATTATAGTTATGGTTAGTACTTCAATATTTCTATTTCAGCAATAATATCTGAGAGAGCAGGCTGTGTTACAGTGCTCGATTATGATGGCTGCTAAATGCTGATTTTTTTGTCATGACTAATTTTACTCTGAAATTACATGAAAGTACATGCAATGAAGAGGAAGAACAGATGGACCAGTGAAACAATCCTGAAATATTTATCTGGTTTAAACGTGGTTCAACCTATAACACAGGTAAGGTACGGTTTGTGGTACGTTGAAAGATCCTTGAACATACAGTAAGTGACTAACAATTACTTCCATTATTAATTACTTTCTTGACTTATCGGTTGGTTGCTCGGTCGATAAAATGTCAGAAAATTATGAAAAGGTGAGTCCTCCAATATCTTGTTTGTCAGTTTATGGTCAGGGAGACTAAAGAAATCAGAAAATATTCACGTTTGAGAGGCTCAGATCAAAGAATTTGGACACTTTTTCTTAAAAACATGATTAAACAATGATCAATAGTCGTCGATTCATGTAATAGTTGACGATTAATGGACTAATCAGTGAAGTCCTAAGTGACACAGAGGAAGAAGAATAGTATAAGAGCTTCGGCAGGAAGAGCAATCTCAAAATTTGAAAGGTTTAATTGATTTGAGCACGTAGCGAGGATCTTAGTTTGCCGATGACAACTTCAGAGAACTGTTTTCTCTTATATGAAAGTCATATATGATGCGCTGTGTATCATAAAGTCAATAATAAACGTCTAAAAAATCGAAATGTACCCCAGTGTGAAGTGATTTCCGTTTGTATTTCAGTCCAAACTCAAGAGCTTTTAATTAGCTTAGCCCACAGTCTGCCAAAGCTCGCTTGACCTTCGCTTTCCTCCTCTGCTTGACGCCTGGTTTGTATTTCTGTTCTTCAAAATTCCTCTAAACACACACACTCGCACGAGATTACTTGCAGACAGCCAGTCTGGCCATAGATTTTAAAATCGTTAATTCTCACAATTGTTCATTTTTAAATAATCTGTCTTGATGCCTCCACTGTTTCTAGTTATTTGCACCAAGGGATAACCTCCACCTCCCACCCTCGAGGATCACAGAGAAACACCGCTTGGGAAGTCAACAGCTCTCTTCTCGAAGACCACAGGAGGTAGCAGCTGGCGGCGTTTCACAAGCCCACCACAGATCTACAGACGGAGAGGACCTGCAGCTCGCAAGAGTCTGTCAAAAAAAAAAAAAACAGAGCGGGACTCAAAGGCCTCAACACTGCTCTGTTCTGTTTTCATCAAGAGCGGTGGAAAGTGATGGCGAGTGTTCTTGATCAGCAATTTCACCTAAAACCGATGTCTGCAGAAGTACATGTTCTCCTGTAGAAAAAAAAAAATAAAGTTTCTGTGCTCCAGCACGACTGATCAATCAAAGAGAATACAGCACTTCAATCTAACCGCTAATTTTAGAAGATCAATCCTCTTCACAGATCAAATCGTTCCTTCATCCAGAGCAACTTTGAGCAGAATTATTAAAAACAAGCACCACTTGACCAGGATTCAAGTCTTTCGAAATCCAACTAATGATTATTTCATTATCAAGTAATCTGTCCGTACAGACGACTGCTCAGGCTGCCTTCTGAATCCAGAAACGATGCCAACAAAGCGACGAGGGTGAACCAAAACCGTAAAGTTGCGGATTGGTTCTTGTAATGGGTCGAGAATCTTAAAAACTATACTTCCATTTTCTCTGACATGTTGAAGCCCGCTACTAACGTTGTAGCACGATCAAACACAAGCCACGTATTGTCATAGTTTTTATTGCCAGAGATCTATTTTTAGCTCATCACCTGGTCTTTATTATGGAAAAACGATCATTGACGAACGTCGTTCACGGAATGAACGTTTTGTCGCCTACAAGAAATCATGCAAACTCTTTCCGAACAGATGTTTGCATAAGCACCAAGCATTACAAAATCAATGTTTGGCAATTCAGAATGAAAACATGAATTTATTTATTTCGGTACTCTGCTCTGCTGCTGAAACGTGGCCTTGTGGTTGAAAGATGCCATCAAGAAAAAAAAAAAAGAAAGGTTTTAGCTCAACAGCAGCAGGAAAGGAGACATGAAACAGAACACTCGCTTGTTTCGCATGGAGATGAGAGACAGTTTTTTGGCAGGCTGCATATCCAAAGCTACAGAGAGAGAAAAGGAACACAGTTGCATGCAAAGTGCGTTGATTAACTTGCATTGTGTTTCGGTATCGGTTTGCTAACACTGTGCGCTGCATTCAAATGAAGTCCAAGGCAGGGAGGGAGAGTCGACGCCAGTGAGCCTCTAATTCAACTTCACAGCTCTGAAACTCTCTCTCTCTCTCTCTGTCCAATGTCTATTTCAAGACCCCCAACCCGGGGAAATTAATAATGAATGCATCCTGTCCGATTTAATTCGGCGCTAATTAGGTCAGGAAAGTTTGGGAGCGAAAGGTACAGTCCAGGCCACGTGGTCGGGTCTCTCAGCGGGCGGCCACTTTCATGTAGCGAGAAAAAGTTGAGCGTCGAACAGAGGGATGGCAGGGGCAAGGCCAGCGCCAACAGTGCCAGCACAGGCACGAAGGGCCAGGGCTGGAGACAAAGATAATCAAACCAAGAAGTGGCAGCTTCAGAAAGCCGCTGGAAAAAAAAAAAAAGCCACTAGGGAGATATCAACTGTGGGCCTTCGCCGAATGGAAAAAAAAAAGAAGAAGAGAGCTGTCAGTCTGTTTGTTTGGACTGCAACCGCTGAGAAATAATTATTCCCTTTTAATTACAATTTAGAGAAAAGAAATGCGGCGCTCAGGCTTAGGAGGCCTCCTCTGTCTCCGGTCGGGGGACGCTGGTGCGGGGCAAACGGCGCTGCCCAGACCGCAGAGCGCGGCGCCGGAGGACTCGCAAAGCAATGTTATCACCTTTCGCACGCCACCGAGCCAGAGAATAAACGACTTTGATCCGGCTGCGAGTGCACTTTGGCCAACTTGGGTGGCACTGTGCGGTTTAAGCAGAAACTCTCTGGCAGGAAGAGTTCAGAGCGCTGGGAAGAGGAGGAGGAGGAGGAGGAGGAGAGGGGGGGACAGATGAAGGTGACAGCTATAGAGGTTAACCTCGATTTGAAGTCCCAGCGGGGTTGGAAAATCCCGCAAGGCTAGATATTGCTCTGATCTTTCACATCTAGCTCACAGATATTGTACCAGACAGTGCCAATAATATCTCTTCAGGATAGACTGACAGACCTAAAATGTACTTCAAAGGTCCCCCAATATTCACTTCTCCGCTCGTACGTTTCCCTCACAGTTCGAACAATTACGTCTGATGTATTTTAGGTAATAAAATAAGTCCTGAATAAATTTGAATAACAAGTTCTCCTTACGTATGAAGACTGGCAGACAGTAGCAGCTCCCCTGATTCAAATGATGCCAACCTGATTAGTGGAGGCGATCCAGATGGAGTATCAGTTCAAGTACTGTAAATCTGCCTGATTGGAAGGGCTCAGACGTTTGTTGGAGGGAGGCGACTCGAAAATCAGGTCCAGCTGTGATGCATTACCTGAAAATAACCTCGAAACCTGCCTGTAAAAAAATATATATATATCTTCTCTTTGGAAATTTGAAATCTAAGGTAGAATTTTCTACAAGTTTGGTGAACAGATACAGTTACAACTAAAGTTGTCAATATAGAAAGTGAAGCTGACATAAGCTGATAACAAACACTGAGTATTGACGCCAGTTTACGAATGTTGACGTCAAAGCTCCAAGGGTTTGTTAACCATGTCACACCGCCGTTGCATTTTGATCAGTTGTGACAGGGCTCGACGGTGACGGTTGCCATTGACAACAGTTGCTGGCCTTTTGGTTGGCCCAATTCTAACGAAGACGGGGACAGTAAACAGCAAAATATGCACCAAGACAATAAAGGCTCGGTGAGTCTTTGCCTCGTTTACCCTCATAAAAGAGATTTGAACATGGACGAGGCCAAGGAGGGCAACAAAAATGAGTGACAGATGCACTGCATGGAAAGAAATAATAGCTATTGGGAATATAAGAGGTAATGGGAAACATCAGGAATGTGTATTAATGTCCCTCTGCTTTGATATCCTGCCAGCGCTAAGGAAACCGGATGTGATTTCCCCACTCAGTAGCAGAATATCAGTCAGTGCCTGGGAAACCTCTCCCTTCACTGCCAGCCAAACAACACTTGTGTTTACTGTTGCGCTAAAATAGACGGAAGCCGAGGAGGTAAGCAACACGTACACTGAGGAGGAGATAAAATCCGAATGCGTACGACAACCCCACCCCCCCCCGTGTTTTATCTGATAAAACGCGCTGCGCTTGTTTGTAAAAATGCTTTCTATCTAAATATTCCGTCGTGTACAAAAGTGGAAGATACTCATCTGTACTTTCCTCCCGAGTCAAATGAAGCCTTTGTGAATTAATTTAAACAAGAGCCAACAGGATACTGACCTCTTTTGGGGAGGGAGGCGATTTTGAATGAATGAACGAATCCAGTTTCAATCAAGTTGTACGGTCAAAGGAAAAAGAAGCAGGAAATGGTTTTAAGAGTTGTCGCACGAAAAGTAGTAGACACTTCAACCTTTTCCTTTCTGGAGTTATTCAGGCCCGAACCTGCTCACAGGATTTTAATACCACTAGACCTTTCCCCATCCTTTGGGAGCAGGAAAAAGTCGAAAGATATAATCCTTTTCCCTGTAGAAAATGCCTGCAGGAGAGAAGACTAGCAGCGAATCAAATTATTCTCATAAGATGGTATGACCTTAGCTACACTTTATTCAAGGCTTCTTACCTCCACAATTTAAACTGCTGTTCTTTTTTTCCCCCCCTCCTCAACAACTTCTTGCCATGCATGAATCACAGGTTAAATGCATTCCTTTCAACGGCGGCGCACCCCGGCGACGGAAATATAATTATGTTTTACAAGTCGACTCTTATCTGTAGCCTCCTTCATTTCCCCGCCGACTCGCGGCGTGTTTTGAGGGCTTTTCAGAAGTACTTTACGGTGTGTCAGGTTGCTGTTCCTCCGTGTAAATGCACTATTGTATCACTCAAAAGGTCTCCGCTCTCCATATCAGGGAGAGGGGTGGGGGTGGGGGGGGGGTGAAAAAACATGGTGTAAATAACCTCTATGGTTCACTTCTTTGTGAGTGTAACACACACAGTGTGAACAAACTGCTACATAATAGGATGTAAGTGGTTTTCTCGTCGACGAGGTTCAAATCCCAAATAAGAATCTGTGACAGAAACACAGAGAAAGAGTTAAACTGCAGGTCTTTGTGGAAGTTCGGCCACTTTGAGCCGATCTCCCCAACGTGGGATAAAAGATACGGCTTCCTGATGTGAATGTTAACATTGAACACAAAGTATGTGAAAGGAGCGGCAGCATTATCTACAGTACGAGGGTTTAATAATACAAATCTGGTGCTGGTTTCACTTGGTAGACAGATTTAGAACAAACAGACTGCGAACAAAATCCACAAGATCTGGAGCGGATTATGAAATATCATCCTCATTGCTGCACTGGTTCTCATTTGCTTGCGGTTTTATTTGGGTTTTTTTTTACTGATTTTAATTTCGAGTAATTTCATAAGAAAAAGGTTCTGCGTCTCCAATGTGCGGCTCTTCTCGGATTCTCATATCTTTGGGACCTCGTGGCGAGGATTTGTCATCATTTTTTTTTTTTCTTTTTTCTGACTGGGTCAGAAGGCAAAACATTAGAATCATTAAAAGCCACAAATTAGAAACGCGGTGGTCGATCAGCTGCCGATCGCTCTGTAAAATTAGGCAGTCGTGACACCCAGATTAATGTTTTCAAGCCGGTGATTGTGAAAATGGATGACGTACGTTGTATTTGTTTACTAGCGGATCTCAGCCTGATATCGCAATCATGCGGCGGCACATACAGCACGCTCCCTTCCAGTCAGAATGGTGGAGAGGCTTACAGAAGACAGGGATTTATTCATTTCATATGATGTCTGACTTTAGCGGATCAGAATCTGCAAAAAAAAAAAAAAAAAATGGAGCAGACTCCGTCTCACTTGGCTAAAATCTAAAATCTGCCTTCCTAAAAACGACTGTCATGTCCACCACGGGGTCTAAAGCTCGTGTTGACATGCATGGATGCTGCAAAACTACACAGTCAGAGTCGTTTCCATGTATTTGCTGCTGTTTGTGTAACATGTCAATACTTTGGTGAGTGATTGAATGCTGAGGAAGGTACAGGTACTTAGCAATATGAATATGTTAAAGAGAGAACGCATGATTAAAGACCCCAGCATTCAAGTAACGTACGTCTTAGCTTTCATCAGGAGAGCTGTGCCTGTGTTCTGACTGCTCTTGAAAAATAAGAAGAGTTTATAAAAAAAAAAAAAAAAAAATCATGATTAACTGCGACAAAGCTGCCAAGTACCCCCCAAAAAGAAAAAAAAAAAAACACCTCTAAGAGACAAAGGATGTGATGACTCAGCTGCAATTAAAACAATTACGCTTTCTTCTCTCCGTGTGGTGAGAGACGTCAGAGGACAGGTGTCCTCAGGTAGAGAAACTCTGACTGTGAGCTCTCCGCTAAAGCTTTATCAGCCTGTCTTTGTCTAATCAGCTTCCATTGTTAATACTGTTGTATTCCTCATTAGCTGCCATTGTTAACAAGCGCGCTTAATTATGCTAGTTACAAGACCATTGGCGGAGCTAAAAACTAAATAATAAACCCCCCCCCCCCCCCTCCCCCTCCAACCCGTCTTATTAAAACGAGAGGAAGGGAGACGGGCAGGGAAGACAGAAATAAGACAGGAAGGATAAAAGGACATTATGACACAAACAAACAAACAGGAAAGTGAAAAGAAAAAAAAGCTGCCGTTATAGCAGAGAAAAAAATGGAAAAAAATAAAAGAAGGAAGAAACAAAGATAGACAGACAAAAATAGTCCATGTGAAACAAAACAAACACTCTTTGTGTGGTAAAATACCTGCCGGGCTGCTGCCACTGCCGCAGTTAGTTACCGTCGATCCCCGGAGAGAGGCTCTCCTGGGTTTCCTAAAACATGACAGCAAAGGAAGCAAACAAAACACGGCGCGTCAGGAGTCTCAAAGCACAAAACAAATTATCCCCCAACTGTTACATAACCTTTTCAAAAGGCTCACAAAACAAGGTGAGGAGAATATTACACAAATGTCAACGTCTTTCAAGTCCTTGTTAGCATTTTTGGTCGTGGATAAATCTAGACGCAGAGCTCGGGCTTGAGGAGAATACGTTTCAACGCAGCTATTTCTGTCAGCGCACTCGGAAATCTGATAAACTTTGAGTGAGGACGCCCGAGGATGCTGATAAAAAGTTTAGCACTGTGGCTGCTAAAGGCCCCCCCCCCCCCGACGCTGTGTACTCTTAAAGGTTCAACAAATATCCATCCGCTCAGTTATGTGCCAGTTAAAAATGGTGTTTAAACCATAAACACATCTATAGGTGCTTACCGTGTCACGTGGATCGGTGCATTCTGCATCATTACATGCTAAGACGTGAGAAATGTGCCCTCGTTTTGCAGAACTTTGGCTGTGGGCCTTATTCTTTTCATTCTGTTCACGTTACTTTTTAAAATACGGCCACAGTTCTGGACTATTTGCAAAAAAACAATAACATGTCACCGTTTTAGGCGTTCACAGTTCAGTTTATACGTTTTTTTGTGGAGCCGTGGCTGCTACTTCGTGTACTCGCTTTGTCTGAAGTCTGAGCCAGGAGTTACAAAAAAAAAAAAACATATTTCATCCAACATTTCAGGACGTCAACGCCTCGCCACAAGGCTATCACGGCGAGGCACTTCAGGTGTCTGATGGCTGATATGAGGCTGAGATGCTGAATGTTTCAGGCTCCATTTTGGGAGAAAGGTGTATAAAACGAAACAGGAAACATCTAGAATGTTTCCAGTCTGCTTGGGTTTGAACATATATAGCAGCAAAGAAGAGCTGGAACCGGCTCATCCATAAACTACAGAGGTTAGTTCCACTACAGTAAGAAGAGGCAAAGCTGCTCTAAAGCCAGACAGACTATGAGTTGAATTAAAAGTTAATAAATGATATATGTGTCGGTTTGAACTGTGCTTCCTGTGCTAATGTTTGAGTCCTTTCAAGGTTTACCTCGACTAATTTCCTCGGAGAAATATTGTTTGTTTGGAGGGGGGGGGGTTGCAGGGAGTAGGTGTGAATTATGCAAATCAATGCTCTGACACAAACTTGGACGGGGATCCGGTGAATTGGCTGAAGGAGGAATCGTTCATATGGCGGCGGCGGTGGAGGTGGTGGCGGAGGTAGGGGCCTCTTCCCCCCACCTCCCCTCCACTCTTTGCTCTTTACCTTGAGGCAGGAGCTTATCTTATTTGCCGCTTTTTTTTCTTTAAAAAAAAAAAAAGAAGTGTCAGGATTAACATAAGCACCTCCGCCATTGTGCTCCCACTCAAAATAATTTTATCTGCGCTCTCGGGGGGAGACAATCGTGGTTTTATCAGGTAAGCGAATACCTCCCTCAACAACCCCCCCCGCCCCCTGCTCCTCTTCCATACCGTATGAAATGTGCTTTTGAGGACTGCCGCCACCGCCCCAGCTCTTGTTTGCCAGTTTATATTTAGCAGTACACCGCTTCATTTTCCCCATCTTCAGAGAGGAGCGAGGATGACACAGAAAGGGCCTCGGGTGGATGTTGGTGGGAGCAAGGGACGGCGTTTTTCTACGTCAATGCCAGCTGGTTGCAACGGCACGGAGTGAACGTCTACCTGTGAGAAACAAATGCCGCGTCAACCCGGACGCTCCCGTCGCTGCCCTTTTCCCGTCGCCTCCTATAAAGAAGTTTTAAACACTCCCTCTTGGTTTACCCTCTTCGCCCTGTGGAAATTGCCCATTAAGGGGATTTTTTTTTTTTTCCCTCCCTCTTTTGGCAGCTGAGGTCGACAGGAAACAGAACAGGAAATGATATAATGGTTGCAGACTGGAGTGCTTCTCCTATGCCCAGCTGCTCCTCATATGACCTCTGCGACTGAGAACAGGGAGGCGGAGGAGGAGGCGGAGGAGGAGGAGGAGGAGGAGGAGGAGCTGGCATGCCTGGCATCACTGTATACTCTCTCTTGGTATCGCAGGGTTAAATACTTTGTCATTTCTTTGGCTGGGGGCGCGGCGTTCTCTGCAAGTGACTGTGCACGTAATGTGTCTGTCAGCACAACTCCGCCGAGTGTTTGTGTGTTCAAATGAATGACTTGCATAAATAGTTTGCTGACAATACGCTTATTACTGTTTGCGGTAATGTAAACCTGCATTATGGGTTGGTAATGTGTGTTGAGTTTGTATAGGCAGCTGAATACATTCAAATACTTCAGGATATCACCTGATGTTAAAGTGTCCGTGTGTGTGTCTTTGCGTGCACGTAAGGGACTTTTTCTCTCTGCGTGGACTAAAAATATCCAGGAGGAAACACAGGAAGTGGTATCACTTTTTGCCCTTCAAAGGGAAGAATCAAAAATTTCTCGTGTTGCACAACCCCGTACACGCAGATGAGGCATTCCCCTGGTGTTTTTCTTGTTGTTCCTCTGAAACTCTGACAATGACAATCATGACAAGTCAAACTTCTGTCCGTAGGAGCACACGTGCTATCCTTGAGACCTTGAAGCACACTGCAACAGCGTTTTTATGCTAAACACTTTTATTTTTTCTGGTAACTCAAAGCTAAAGCCTGAAGACCAACGCCTGTGTGGCATGTCACATCCACTGCTCCGTTTTTTTAGCGGCGCCAGACACAGGTGTGATGAGAAAAAGGGAAGAAAGGGTGTTAAAATTTGTCATAAACTGGCAGGAAAATGGGAGAATTGTGAAACCAGGAGAGTTCAATAAAGAACGGATCTCCTGGGAAAACGAGGAGGGTTCATGCAATATTAAAAAAAAAAGTGCTTCAATATTTTTGGAGGGACTAAATATACATCTTGATATTGTGTAATATATAAATAATTATGATGATCTTTATTAAATCAGCTTGTTGAACTTCTTCTCCCTGACGAAACTTTCATTGAAGTACACATTAAAGAGCTGAAAATAACACTAAACACCTCAGATAAACTAATTGCTTTATGCTATTTAAATAGATAAAAAGGTCAATGGCTCAAAGCCATTTAAGACGTACCGTGTCTTTAAAAAAAAAAAAAACATACACAAACTGATTTTAAATTTGTCTTCTGTGACTCCTCGGCTCACATTTTAGTAAAACATGATACATATTATGTGGATTTTTCTCCTGTGTTTGGATGTGAGGGATGGACGCAGAGATATTTTCGAAGAGTTCCTCAGCTAATTAGGCGCACAGTTTGCCATCTCATCCAAATTTCTCTTGACTGGGGCAATGAGAACGAAACCTCTGAGCCAAAGTATAATATGAAAGTTTTGCCCCCCTCCATCTGCTGAATTTGCGCACAGAGAGCTTAATTGGGGCCAAATCTTGTCAAAGCCTTCTTCTAGAGAACATCCACTATTAAGTTTGGAGCATGTTATCAAGGAGATCACCATAAGGATCCAAACTTTTAACAAACTAATGCTTAGTTTCTTTCTGTTTTTCAAATGATTCAACGCTTTAATAACACCTCTCAGTGGAATATGATGAAGTACAACCGCGCCAGGAGCTACATCCTGCAAAATGACCACTACGCTTAATGAACACCTCTCGGAGACAGCCTCAACACGAACTCTTCCCCTTCAGTCGGGTAGGATTTATTACGCGGCTGCATCGTTTTTGCGTAGGTGTATCGAATAAACTGAAACAGAAAGGTTTGTGAAATAATGAAAAGGGGTTTCTCAGTTGAATATAATATTCATCACTGTGTTTTCATTACTGTGTAATCAGTGTGTTTTTCTTATCTTTTATTTCTACGGATGCTGCAGGTCCGCTTCCGCAGAGTCCACCATGTTTCTACAGTAGCCCAGAACGGACAAACTGAACGCTGACTCTAGATAAGGCCACGTGTTTTTCCTTTATGCCAGAGGACGAGGCAGGGAAGCTGCAATTCAGCGACTGCACAGCTAGATGCCACAAAATCCCACACACTGAACTCACTCCGTGTCACGGCATCGTGAAACGGTAATCATCAAAAATCATCCTCGACCTGCAGGAAGTGTAGCTGAACTGAATGAATGGGTATATTTGTTAAAGAGGAAAGGAGAAGACTGGAGAGTACGACATGACGGTGAGGTTTTTAGTCGACAATTTATGATGACAAATGGTCAAAAATTAAAGTAGAAAAAATGCAGACTGCATCCTTTAAAGCCTGGATCAAGGAGGATTAACTCTCAGGAGACAAAGTCCAAAATTACGACCCTGATTCCAAAAAAAGTTGGAACAGTAGAAAATCAAGATAACTTATGTTTGAACTGATCAAACTTTTGCGTTTGTGAACACTCACATACACAGCATCCCAACTTTTTTTTTGGAATCAGGGTTGTACAAAGCTGTCACCGCATAAAAAAAAAAAAAAATGTCATTTTGTGTTTAAAAACTGTGATTTGGGCACAAGTTACAGAGATACTGCTGCTATCTGTCCACCTTCTCTAATAAACACTTAGAGAAAAAAAACATGTAAAAACCGGTATTTGGATTTGTTTTACTCGGTAATGCGTTTTGTTTCGTTCGGAGCGACTCTCAGCTGTCAAGTGTTTGAAACATGTCCTCCTGGGGTTCAGCAACACTTACCCGCTCACCATGATAGCTGTGCATTAATGTCACTCACTCACTGCCTTCTGCTCACAAACACACACACTCAAAAAGCCTGTATGTGCTCATTCATTAACACACACACGGACAAATATAGTGCAGACTATTTCTGTCACACAGGAAGCTATAGGGAACACACACACCTAAACACCCTGTGTTCATGTATGTGCACTCACTGGTATCTACACACACTTAACACTTGACATCATCTTCACATTTGCATGCGTGTACACACACACACACACACACACACACACACACACACACACACACAGATATCAATAGAAAGTACACACACGGCTGACTTCGCACCCTCAGCCACACACACACACACACATTTATTCAAATGATTCACACTCTGTATGCACACACACGTTTGTTTGTCCATTATAGTTCGTCCGCACACACACGCACATACAAATGCACTTTTTTTTTTTTTTTTTTTTTGCAAACAAACATACATATTTGTACCTCCACACACACACACACACACATTTAAGAATAAAAAAAAAAGAGCATCATATTTACGTCGGCGGATGTTGCTGTGTCAGTCGGCTGCGTTATAATCTCCGACACATTTACATAACATATATTACCCTGCTGTGTTGACGGCCAAGTAAGTACTCAAGCTCATCCCAGTCCCTTTTCATATTTACGGCGTGACTGATTTAAGATGGACTGATTGTGGGGATTTAATTACGGGGGACACAATGGCCACACAATTCTGTTTTCTTCTCTTCCCTTCTTGCGAGGCGCTGACACGCCGCACACTCGGCTGCACACTGCCGAGGAATGTTTTACACTCCAAATGAGCTGTGCTTGCAGAAGAATTTAATTTGATCTGCCGCTGTAATTGTGCTCTCAAAAAAAAAAAAAAAAAGAAAAAAAAAAAAAAAAAAAGTGGTGGAGGTGGTGGTGGTGGAGGGAGGGGTGGGGTGGGGTTGAAGCACGCCGGGGTGGGAGGGGTCGCGGTGCGTGCAACTTTAAAAATGTAATATGCACAAAAAGTAAATTAACTCAAGAGGAGAGGCCCTTGTGATGTGTTGACACTTGCACTGGGCTCTCTTACAGGAAGAGTGGAAGGAGGAGGGAGAGTAAGGGAAGGAAGGGGAGGGGGGTGCTGGTGATGGTGGTGGTGGTGGTGGTGGTGGGGTGAACGGCCATGATAAAACACCACAAAGAAAAGCGTTATGAATTTTATTAATGACTTGCAAGACAGTATGCAAAACATCAAAGGTCCACGGGAAAGATTAATGACCCTGTGTGAGACTGTTTAATTACCTCCAGCTAATTAGATTCTTGACCAAATTTTTAATATCTGCGTTCGTGCCCGACGCCTAATTGAGATTCCACCATATTTATCAATCTTTCAAGAAAAGAAAAAAAAACCTTAGCGGTGCTATTTTTTTTTTTTTTTTTTTTGTTCCCTTTAGCCTTTCTCCTGCCGCTCTTGACACTTTGCCGCCTGTTTTAAAGAGCGATTATGGATCTCAGGTTGGAGTGAGGTCTCCAAAAAAAAAAAAAACAGAAAGTAGAGCCACGAAAGGAAAGGACGGATGCTTATTTACTCGCTATAACAGAAAGGACGGGGGAGGGCTGGTTATCAGACCCGATCTGGGCTTCTAATGAAGTGCGCTTGCTAATAAACAGACTTAGCGAGCTCTGTCAACTCTCCTTGTCGTGCCATAATTCTCTTATCTGGACCTGAGCTGAGGAGAGAGAGGAGCTCTCCTCTCCGAGGAACCGCTCTCCATCTACGTCTCGTTTCGCCTCTCCTTCCATTTTCCTCCTCCGGATAATCCGGGTGCTGTTTACCAGCACACACACACACACACACACTCACACACACTCACAGTTTCATCCAAATCACTGCCTTTGAACTTCCAGTGCACATTATCTGTTCTGTGACCCCGTTGTTGTTGTTGTTGTTGTTGCGGCTGCTGCAATAATTGCACTTGGATTATTGCAGTGAAGTCAGAGATGACTCCTTCCTCTGGGTTCTCTCGGGTTTTGGTATCCACCTCGATGGCAATTTGTTGAGCCATCTCCACATCTCCTGTTGTACGGAGATCAGACGGTCATTATTAAATCTCTCTAGAGCGGAGATCGCCTACCTGGAGGTCATAAGATGATGAGAAACGCTGAATTCTGGACAGGAATGTGTTTGTTATTCAAACTTTTCTCTCATCTTAAAAATACAAATTTGTGTCACCTTTTCAAGCTTCTAAATGATCCAGAAACTCTGAGAAAGAAGATATTTCTGCGTGCTAAAGAGCCACAAACAACAATTCAAAGCATAAAAGGTTGCTATTTATCATTTCTAACAACTCTGATGTTGTTCTTTAAGTTCAAATTTCACTGAATCTCTTGCTTTAGGCATTTTTGTGACATAACAAACACACTTGACCACCTTTTATACTCACTGTTTCCTTTTACGTGACTGTTTTGTCAAAAAAAGTGTCTTTTTTTAACAAAAATTCATCATTAAATTGTTGCATTATGTTGATTTCTCTTCCTCGTTCCTAACAGACGTAACGAATTGTTGTCGTTCTCTGTGACGTGGCTTCTTTCGTTGCACTTTCTTTCCCGTGTTTTAATTACTCCAGAAGCGTTTTTGCCAGAGGAGGTGTCACCCGCTGGGGGGGGGGGGGGGGGGGAGAGACCTCATGAAGCAGGAACTCGTCTGTACTGTGCTGTGCAATGTTGCGGGCCGGCAGGGCCATGCACAGCACCATCTGCTGTCCGAACGTCTCTATTACAACAGCAACCCACTTCCAAAACTAACAACATGCACAAACAACCAGGCAGCCCTGCAGCACTTTACTGTGAAATCATATCACTGTGTCAAGTTTCACAACAGTACTCTGAGAGGGGGTTAAAACCTTAATTAGCATGCATTCGTTATGAAGATGTATCTAAGACGGCCTTGTTTCCCCTTGATACCTCTCACTTTCCCTCAAGCCTTCTTCCTCCATTTCTTTAACTTTACTCTCCGCCCGTTTTCCCCTCTGTCGCAACATCAGGGTGTACCCGGCGCTCTTTCTTTCGCTCCCTCCATCTCTTTTCCCTCCGTCTATTCATTTCCATCTGTCTCTCCGTCTCTCTTTAAAGACTGAGATCTAAATAGGAGTAGATCACCTCCCTCGCTGGCGTTTCATTAGAGGCAATTAGAAAGCCGACGCTGCAGCGTCCCATAAGGCTCGACGGGGAGAGGCAAGACGCAGGCCGCATTAGCTCGTTGAGATGAAGTATGTATGACAACGCTTTCATCAATGTGCAACAATTCCTCGCCGACATCTCCGAGCGGAGTGTCAGAGGTACCATTCTGACAATTATGACAATTAACACTGTCAAAATAAAGCCATTAGCTTAGCGAGAGGGCAAACCAATACACTTAATTACAGGGTTTTCTGTCAAAATGGATTCCCTTCAGACCGCGTCCAAAACGGATAAAAATAATTAAATAAGTTGAATCTATGACGGAGGCCGGGCTGAAACAGACCAAAGCTGCACGTTCCTTGAGCCGATGCACCTCGGTGCTGTCGGATGAACACGCAAAAGTAAAGATAGTCACAAATTCTATCTGCAGTAACGATGACTCAACTTTTAAGTGGTTATCATCTCCTAAATGTTGGATTTTTTGGTGCGATTTTAGGTATGTGACGCCCTATTTTAATATTACAATGCCAGAAATGTCCAGTTTCAGTCAGAAAAATCAACTTTGTTCAAACCTATAAAAGTCCATTTTTTTTCATGAGGGTCAGTGCTTTAAATAGTTGTTGTGCAGGCCTCCTTTAGCTCTTGGCCTAGATTCCGAGAAAAAGCATCTAAAATGCCCCGTATATCATCGTCATCAAGAAAATTTGTCATCTGAAATGATTAAACTAAAGGACATAAATCACGATTTCTAAGAATGCTGATCCCGCGTCGCTTTACTGCTGGCCTTCGGGCTGCGTACACCGACCGAGCTACTGTATGACACACAAAGTAAACTTCACTTGGCATCAGTTTCCTCAAGAGAGCCTCAATAGGGAACCAAAAAAAGAAAAAGAAAAGGGGGATCTGCAGAGCAGTCACTGTCCAGGCTTCAGGTTGAGCAGCTTGATGAAACAGTGCTGAGCTGAGAGGTGAACACCAGTGAACCACGGCGTGCAGGGATGCTACAGGAAGCAGAGGCGGGAGGGGAGAGGGGAGGATTTGTGCCAATCTCTCGGAGAAGATGGAAACACACTGTAAAGCGACGTAAAATTGAGTTTTGTCACCTTTAAAATATGCAGCACTGCCCATCCGCCTGCGGACGCTTCAGGGGAATCTGCTCGACTTTGACGTGACAATATGAAAATACAATTACACAATCTCGAGGGAAACCCTGGCCTGTCACATTACATTTACCTTGGGTGAAGGCGAATTGTGTACTCGCCTCCCTGTCTATCTGTCCATCTATCCGACATCTTCTCTGAGTGGATGAGGTCATTTTTCACACAAAACACGGAGCGTCTGTTTTGGGCACTAAGAAGCAGCGAAACCAGACGTCTTTAAATGATTATCCGGTCTTGTTTATGGCACGTACCTGTTCTCGTGCTTGTATTTCAGCAATTTCAACAAAGCTTCGGCCCCAGTGGGAATCGTGTGGGACTATTAGCATCACGCACATGCAGCTGAAGGTGCTGCGAGTCAAAACTGAGCCGTGCTTTGCATTACGGGATGGATACGAGGTGACAGCATTGTTCTGCTTTGCTAAAGCCAGCTCGAGTCGGGTCAGGGTTGATCCTCGACCTATGAGCGGCGTTTTCGCTGTTTTCTCAAGATCATTTATCAGGATCAGGACTGATTTGAACTTGCAGTGTCTAATTGTATCAGTATACGAGCAGAACGGGCAGATATTTAATGTCGACTATCTCCTTTTACTGTCTTTTTTGCCTTGTTTGCAACAGTAACACCTACATTTGTGCCACCACCTCTAGACTGAGCTTTGCATGTCTAAATGTACGATTTACACTGAGAGTCGCTGCCGTGTCCATCTGTTTTCCATGACTGGAAAATTGTTTTCTCGAACGTGTGGCAACCCTGAACAGCCCAAAACATGTATCTTAACTAATAATGACATATGAAAACAAACATAATACTGGCAGCTACCAAAAACCGCTGTTTTAACATCCATATCTGTACATATGCGATATTGTTAAACCCCCCCAAAGTGGATATTCTTCTGCAAATAATCTCTCTCTTGGGAGTTGAGTACTTTCAAAACAGATTCACATTCATCTCACCCGTTTCTAAACTAAATCCTCATTAACAAACTGGATTTCAGTCATCAGCGCCCAAAAGGTCATGGTGGTTTACTGAAGGCTGTGACCCTTAAATAACCTCTGGCATCTGGACGTAATCTGGATCAAATTGCAGTCACGTCGGGTCAAAAGTTTAGGTCAAAACCTCGCTTCTGTTCCAACCACCATCCGCTGACCGAAGCTGGGAGGAAAGCTGTTCCGGGTCAGCGAGGAACTGTCTCTCTACGCCTCTCTGATTTGTTTGTAATTAATGATCTCAAACAAACCCGGCGGAAAAAAAGTAGGCGAAATAATTGATTGGATCTTTAAATGCATCTGTGATTAGCAAATGGGAAACATTCAAACGCCTGGGGGACACGTGGAGAAGTTGGGGTGATGACCACAACTGTCAACAAGCTCGTGGACTTTATGAAATACATCAGACAGCGGCGGCGGCAGCAGCAGTTACGCTGCTGTTGCTAATACAAACCGAATCAATTTGTTAACACGTGTTTCCAGGGGGAATCTAGCTGCTTTATGGCTACTACAGCCAGTAATAAGTGCATTATGTTACAGTATGACTGTAATAAAAAAAAGAAGTGTAGTGCAGGATGTTCAGTGACAGTCTGGCTCTGGCCAAACTCTTACAAATTAAATCCAAACGAGTTCAGACAAACTGAATAAAATGAGCAATGATATCAGTTATGTTCAAGAGGAAATGCCTGTCTGGATATTACAATTAAAAATACATGTATGTCCTTCAATCTTATTTCCTGAGTTAATCCACATCTTGATGGAATCAAGTCAGTCAATCAGACCACTTTGAGTCAGAGGGATCGCCGCCGCCGCTGCCAGTGCTTCTTCGCTTTTTGGTTGTTTTTTTTTTATCAAAAAGGAAGCTGATGAGTCCCTTCAGATAAGGACGGGAGCCCTTCGCTTAAAGCTCCACGCTAATAAATGAATATGTTCTCCATCACGCCGACCGCTTATTGTATTTCACAGGGGCGAAATGCAATTTGTATCATTTCTGTGCTGGGCATCAAAAGGAAGTGGGACGTGCGCGCGCGATGACTCACTGCACCGAAAACGCTCTGTTTCCAATCGAAGAAAATCAGATCTGCGCTCCGTTTGTTCATTTCTTTTTACATCTCCATTTGTTTGATAAGGCTGCGAGCAGTGACAGTAAATGGGTGGATAAGTCGAGGCAAAAACGGTGACATGGTCCGTCTGTCGGATAGGCCTTCAGCTTATCAATAAATGACATCATCTGCCCCCCAGACGTCTCTGTGCTGTCACTTTGGTGGCACTTGAACTTAAAAAAAAATGTCTATTTTTCACATTAGGGCTGTCTGGATGTGAAGTCAGAGACACTGGGGATAGGTTGTCTGTCTGTGGAGACAGAAACTTCAAAAATGCACCGACTGCACAGTCCAACTCCTGCCGACAAACACTCTGTACCGTTAGAAAAGAAGAGATTACAAACAGATGAGAGGAGAGGGTTAGGGTTAGAGTTAGGGTTAGGGTTAACCCTAGTAGGGTTAGGGTTAACCCTAACCCTAACCAAATTAATAAACTTGACAATGGCACTCTTATTTCTTGACTTGAGACTTGAGTCGACCAGAGCGGATACGGCAGACGTTAAAAAAGAGAATAGTAGATTAAGATGGACAAAAATCAAACTCTGAACTTCATTAAAGTTACCCTAATTTTAACTCGCATCGGTTGACTCGACTTAAAAGCATCGGTGGTGTTTAGTGGCAGATTGCAACCACCCTCTCCTTCCCCACTCTGTAGAAACGTGGTGGTTCACGGAAGAGGACCCACAGTGTCTGTAGATACTGAACTATTTCAGGTGTTCATACAGCAATAAAACATATACTATATTCATATTCTCCGAATAGAGATGCCTAAATCTGACACACTTGACCTTTAAATAAAGTAAAATCACTTGTAGTGAACTGAGCAGACACATGCGTAAGACTAGTACAACAAAATAAACAGACTGTCTGGTTTGTTTTAGCACCATCAGATGAGTCATGTGCTTCGTGTCTCGAAGTTCTTGTGATGGCGTTTTTTTTTTTTTTTTTTTTTATCTATTTGCTTGTGTTACTGCAGTAGAAACAAACTAAACTCCAAGTAAACCAAATAGTATTTCTCTTGTGCTCTGTCCCAGTACAACCAGCCGCCTGTTATCACTGGCCTTGTTTTATGACTTATTAAACCGTCCCCATGACCAACCACTTACCAGGACAGGAGAGCTTGGGAAAGTCCCGCTTCACCAACAAAGATGCTCTTGTGTGTTTTGGTTGGATTTGGCGACGGAGCTGCGATCCGTCTTTGTTATTGTTTGATTGTACGGGGAAAGGAAAGCCTGAGGCCCGATTGTGCCGTGTGAACATCAAACGCGGCTCGATCGTTTCTTTACGTTCAATGAAATGTCAGTAAATCAATGCCCGTGTCACGACTGTTTTCGAAAAACCATAAGCAGGCAGACTTTTTAAGCGACTTTGACTGGCATCTCTCACGCACACTTCTGAGAGTTTCTACATCATCAGATTTAAGAAATGTTTTTCGTGACATTCCTATTCTTTACAACTCTGCAATTACCTTAAGTTGCAAAAAAAAAAAAAAAAAAAAAAAAAAAAAAAGGGGTCAGCCGGGCTGCAGTGGGCGAAACGTGGAGCCGGTGCAGCTAAACAACCTCTTTTTCTGAGACACGGTGATGATGGCCGAGCTCATTAGCTGTCTCGCCTGTAAGGCCATGTGTATGTGAGGTCCTTCTAATGTATTTCTGAAAACAGCAGGAGTATATGACTCTGAACAAACCTGTGGCAAACAGTGGGAGGTTGTTGGTTTTTTTTTTTTTTTTTTTCGAACTGACACAGGGAGATAAACACTGGTGCGGTGTTTGCCCTTGAATTAAATAAATCAAATAAAGTAAACTAATTATGGTAAACGGATCTAAATCAGATTGGAATTTCCTGCAAAAGTTAAATTGCATATTTTTTTTTTTTTTTTTTGGTTGCCCAAAATACCGCCTAATCCCCCAGGATGTTAATGTTTTTGAGCTCAGCTGTTAACACTGAACTGGGAGGATGCTGTAAACAAAACAAGGGAGTGCACCTCCATATAATGACTTCAAATAATGACTTTTGCATCCGCACAAGAGAGAGAGAGAAAAAAAAAACAGTTACAACGAAGGTAAGGCTGGTCTCAAAACTGGCATCTCCAGCGTCGGGTTTCTGCCTTCCGTGCTGCAGATTGTGTGCAAATCTATAAGTTCACTTGCCGTGGCCTCTCCTGATCAGCGTCATCAATCATTCAGGCTCGACGTGGGGCATCCGAGACTGAGAGGAAACTTCAAAGGCAGGTCGGGCACGGCCTGTCAGAGTGGCACGGCCCGAAACCGTATTGTGTTTTCACAACAATGGAGAGCCATTACAGTGGAGACTGTTATCAGCCAAGGGCTACCAGGGACGGTTCCTGCCTCATTGTGAGCCATCGGAGTAGATTGTGTTCAGGAGCGAGGTCAGACTAAACATATTAGGGCGTTAAGAAGACACACCTGAGGCTTATCTGATGGGAAATGGAACCGGCTACAATGTCTCCGAAAAAATGCATCCTGCCGAGGCGTTATATTGGAAGATGTTGGGTTGTTTTGTTTTTTTTTTTTTTAACGTGCGTGTGCACTTGCGTCAGTGTTTTCTATTTGTGCGTTCTAAAGTGTGTCAAAAAGTCAAGGGTGTGTTTCTTGTGCGATTTGTGATCACATAAGCTCTGCGATTGAGTGTGTGTGTGTGTGTGTGTCAGATGTACATCGAGATCCTCAATAATGTGCGTGTTGTGTGTGTGTGTGTGTGTGTGTGTGTGTGTGTGTGTCCTTTCATCTTTTCTTTTTTTCTTTACAATACTGAGCACAACATGTGGACCAAAATCCAAGAGTATCTTTCATGAAAAGTCAGTGTGACATCTTTTAATGATAAAGCCGCGGATGAATTGTTTATGGTGCTTTTACGGGTGTGGATATCCGTGTGTGTGTTTTGTGGGTATATATGTGTGTGTGTGTGTGTGCATTGTGGGGGGGTCGTGGGGTAGCTGGAGTGAATAATTCAGAGAAAAAGCCGTTTGTTTTCACGGGGCGAAGGCAAAGACACATCTGAAACATATGGGAGGAAATCACATTGAAAGCAGTGAGCAGTAAATTAATGGTAACAGATGCCAAGATGTCTGGCTAGTGCTTTTTTCTCCTCCTTGCTTGCTTTTGTTTTCTCTCTCTTGAGCTCTTGCATTCTTAATGTTGGAAAAAATAATACGATTCAGACGTCCTTCTCACGTCTCGCGTGAAGTTCGGCGGCGTCACTTCTCCGAGTCTGTTTGGAAAAGAAAGAAAAAAAAAAGTAAAAATCCCGTCCGTCCTACCTGGCTCGGGAGATACTTTTCCGCGCCATCGTTTAATCGATTTTAACCCGCTGAGGTAATCGGTTTTCAGCTGCAGATGACGGCTCGACAATGACGCCCATAAATTATTTATGTTACCTTGATGATGCTGGCCTGCTCCGCTGTTGATGAGATAAAACAGAACTGTGGTCTCCGTTTTCTCCAAACCCCCTCCCTCGCCCCCCAAGGAGAATATCTTGGCATATTAGAGATATGTCTTCAACAAGCTTCAACAGTGTGTGTGTGTGTGTGTGAGTTAGGAGGGGGGGTTGGCCTATGTCCAAGCATGAGCTGCAACAAAGACAACCTTGCTCTTAATGGCACATATCTGGAAGATGGAGGAGCCCGATACATGAAAGCGCTGTGATCATTACACTGATAGCAATTATCCTTCAGGAGGCTCTAATGGCGGCGGCCCCTCTTGCACACGTGCACACACACACATGCAGCGACAAGCTCGCAATCAAGGGTGGCGGGCAATTAAATGCGATGCTTTTTGGTGAACCTCTAACGGCGAACAAAGCCTGATGACAAGGACCGACGAGGAGATTTAATAAAGAAAAGGCGTCATTTTGGAGAACAAAAGGGGAAAAAAAATCAGGACAAGAGAGGGACAAAGAGGAGAGGGGGGGGGGGGGAGAAAAAAAAAAGATATTAATGTTGTTTATTAATCGATTCTTAATGTGTTGCAGTGGACTGAGGGGGATGGAGGGAGGGGGTGTTGTAAGAGGGGTCTCTGGAGTGGAGCCGTGGCTTTGGCAGCAGTATGATTGAGTGCAGGGGCCAGTGTGACGGAGGGACAAAAACAACAAGGTAATTAAAGCTTAAAGCGTGCAGTTTGCGCTCTGCCATCCGTGACAGCGTAAGGTGTCTTCCATCCAACCCACCCCCCCTGCCACCGCCGCCGCCGCCACCACCCCCCCTCCCCAAATGAAAAATAAGTCAGGTAATTGTCATTGCGCACTGCATGTCATTATTTATTAAACGGGTAATTCATCTTCGTGGAGAAAAAGCAGAGGAAAGCAGGTAGGGCTGTTTATTAGTCATAATCCAACGGGCGGGTCACGTTTATCAAATCAGGGTTTTACAAGAGACAAACGTAAACAGAGAGAAATCATCTTCCCTTATTATGCTCTCTTGAGGATGTGTGTGTCGGCGTGTGTGTGTGTGCGGAGAGTGGAAAGTCACCACATGGAGCGAAATCTTTGAGTTAAAGTTTTCGAAGGCATCAGCATCAACCCCCTCGCACACACACACACACACTTTTCTACAGTATGTTTTTTTTTCAAAGTGCGACGGGTTGACAAAGGAGATCGCTCCCCGTTGTTTTTCCTCGCGCGGTTACAAAGAGGCGCGTAAAAAGTTACAAGGTTGTCCCCCGTGGGGTTAGATTTCAAACAGCACCTGTCAAAGCAGATGGGGCATTTAAATAAGAGTCTTTAAGAGGTATTTGTTACAGCGGAGCTCAGGAGTACCTGCTGTGCTCGCCGATGCTTTTCACGGCTGTCGTTGCTCTCACAGAATCTGTTTGCTGTGTTTGCAGGGATAAACATCACATTAAAAAAAAAACAAAAAAAACAAAAAAAAAAAAAACACAAGAAACCCACTGAGGCCACAAATTACAACGGAGAGGACTGCATTTATGTAACTGCTGAGGCAAGTGAAGCCAAGTCTTGCCTGTACGACTGTGCCTGTGCGCGTATATGAAGATGTAGCGCGCGTCTTTACGCGTAGGTGAGGTCAAATCCTGAATTTGTGGCGTCACCTGACGACATACTTGCATACATGCATGCTTTTTTTGTGTGCGCATGCAGAGAAACTTCAGTATGAACACAACTTGCGTCACGTAACACCCTGATCTCTCCGTCTCCGTCGCTGTACCCTCCAAAGTGAAAAACAACATGCTGGTTTGAAGACGCGCACCGCGGCGTCCTGACGGCACTCGGGGCCTCAGCCTCAGTGTGAGCTCACACCTGGGAATTCAGACAAAGGCTGTGACTAAACATCCACCCCTGGACAGATGTGTCCTCGCAGCTCAAGACAAACAAACAGAACCACCTTTAAGACTCTTGGAGGACTAAATGAGATCCCAGTAAACAAATAAACATGTCTAAAGCCTCACACACACACACACCGAGTCCAGTTTTAGGCATATTCAGCCTTTATTGTTGACAAATGAACTCAATTAATCAGCTAATTGTTCCTGTACTCATCAAGCTCTACTGTAAGCCCTTATTTGACTAAACTGATGTCACGATCAGTGGAGGAGGTGGTGTCGAAGCTGTGGCTGACAGGCCGGGAGTCGCCGTGTTTTGAGACTGATCCCCTCTTGAGATGATTTTGCTGTCACTTTGGCAGCCTGCGTGTTTCATCAATCCGCGCCCCGGAGCTTTGTTTCCCCAGGGGTTGCGACCACCGGAGGGAACCGGGTACACGTGCTGGAGGTCAGCGCGCGATGCTCCCACCTATCGCCACGGCGCCGGGCTCGCGCGATGACAGGAAGGAGACTTCTTTAATACACTGGTGGGTTCGGCGACCGTCACTCCTTCTGTCATTTCCATCTCTCTCTCTCACTCTCTCACTCTCTCTCTCTCTCTCTCTCTCTCTCTCTCTCTGCATGTCTCAGTGGCCCTTCCCATCTTTCCATCAGCGAGAAAATAAATAAAAAAATAGCCTGCCCTCTTGTTCTTCACATGCTAAACTTCATTCGGATTGTCAGACACTTAAGAACTGACAAAACGCTTTCTCCGACTCCCCGTCAGTCCCTCTGCTGTCAGGCGAGATAATAAATAAAAATGACTCCTGCGTGGGCGGAGGGAGAAGGGCCGAGACACAGAACATCAAGAGATGGACAAAGTGTTTCCAGAAGCCTGTAGGGAAACGCGGGTTAAAACCACAGACCAACACACACGTTGATGTATACACACATACACTTAGGATGCAGGCGGGCGGGCCCCCCCCTTGCTCCCCAAAGGCTTATAATGGGAACAGGCAATGTGACAAAGAGTTAAAGGCATGGCAGGCCGGTGTCCCAGATAATAGGACAAGCTGTCCAGAGTTCCCGCTTCTAGCTTTGGTGCGGTCAAACAAGGCCTAATGTGGTGACTTTGCAACCAACTGGGGTTTGAGAGAGGGTTGGGCGAGGAGATAAACTAAATACAGCCTCGGCAGACAGGCCTCACCAGACCCTGGCTGTGCATAAACCTCTGCGCTCGGGCATGATGGGGGAAAACAGGCGCTTTACAAAAGGCAACAAACTCGGATCATTCAGTGAAAGTCGTCCACGAAAGAGCAGGAATGGAGTAAATGGAAGGTAGAAAACGAGCGCAGAAGTAGAAATCGGTGGTAAATCCGCCCGACATCAACAGCCAGATGAAAGAGACACAAACAACAGAATGCCCTTGCTTTGTGGGGGTTTGCGATACTTTGCGAGTGAAGGACAATTGGTCCTCGGTGTAAAGTAAGCGCTTGGCTTTTAACGGACCTCTGCATGCCAAGTCCTCGGCAGGCGAGGCTGGGGACGCTACCTTCGCTGTCATTCAGCCCCATCTCGTCGACTAATCTTCTTGGTGCAATGAAAGAGCTTAACAGCTTTGCAACACTATCCCTCCCCAAATGTCATTATCACAATGTACTGCGCCGGCCGACCGTCTCGACCGGCTCCATGCTTATCGTTTTCTTCATGGGAAGTTGAAGGCAGGCGTCCGCTGACATTCGCCGAGCTCTCGCTGCGGCTCTTGTCCTCAGCATGTCGGACAAAACAACATTTGTTGGAGCGTAGTTCAAGAAGTCCTCTCTCCGTACTTGAGTTGCTTGCCTGATGCGTCCGTGTTTGGTGTCGTGTTGATGCGCAGTGTCAGGCGCTGAAAGCAACTTGACGTCACTGATCTGAATCAAGAGGTTTATCACGGAACATTTGGAGAGTGGACGTGAGTGATCGGGGCAAAGACCCCGACACTTTTATAAGACTTTAGAGTGCAGTTACCTATCGTGAGTGAGGCTGTTAGGCACATTTGTACAGGTTTTTAAAGCACAGCCTATAAAAACATACAAAATGATATTTTATTTACAAAATTCAATTGTAATGCTCTTAATTTCTAGATATAACTTAAATATGTGAGGAGTCGATGATAAATGCGGTATAAATCCAATAAAACAGTATACGTACATAAAAAATACTCTATCGCATATTATAGGCAGTTATATTATGTTTAAGCTTTACAATCACCTAATGATTGTGTCCCATAAACTCATACAGCACTTTAAACTGTAAAAACAGATATTTCTGTATGGAGTTTTACAATAAGACCAAACAGGAAGATATTATTTATAAAGTTACGGGTTTAAGAAAGCAGCCTGCGGATAGATTTAAGTTAAAAACATGTTAAATCATTTAAAATTTTACATTGTCAACCAATTCCAGTTGACATTGCTGAGAGTTTCTTCCCCGTGCTGCTTGCCACAGCATTGTAAAACACAAATATATTTCCATAAGCACTTTTTTTCTGAATTATATACCAGAAAAAACTGTCTTCATATCTGCACATCCCTCCTCGGACCTCCTACTTTCTACTCTATACTTAAAAATAGTCATGATTTGATCTATGAGAACATATAGAAAATTCTAATTGGTCAAGGAGTCAGAATCTAATAATACAGATTACAATATTCATGAACATATTTGGTATGTATCTTAGAATACACCGCAAGCTTTCTATAGCTCATTATAAGCAGCTACTTTATAAAATATTACATTTTATTGTTATAACTGCTTAATAGATGTTTTTATTACTGACATATATACAGAATTCATATTTCTGTGCATTTGTATCAGGTTTTACAACATATAGTTGTTGTCACCCATGAGCGTCACCGTGCCATCATTCAACAAGCTTTTTACGGGAGGCCTGCAGCCGACGCCGTCGCGTCACGGTCACGGAAAGGCCTTCGTACGTGCGTGGCACACTGTGTACATCGCATAAGACATCTCTCAGCCAGATGAGACCTTCTTTATCCACGACGGAGCCCGGCGGGGAGCCGCAGATCTACGGCTCGGTCGTGATCTCCGAACTCTTCCTCCCCCCTTCGCCTCACTCTTTGTTTACTCTCACACAGAGTTGGTGATGGGCGCCCGGCACCTCCTCCGCCTCCCCCCGCCACCTACCCACCCACCCGCCCGCCCGCCACCTCATTACCTCCTCTACCTGATGGGCCCACTCCTCTTTCCCTCCCTCTCTCTCTCCCTCTCCACTTTTATTTATATATTTATCTATTTTACCCCGGCTTTGCGGGTTACCGTTTTTAATATCATCGGTGAAACATGATTATTACCTCTTAATGCCGAAATTACGGGGGCATTCTTTTTGTCATCCTCGCCGTTGCATTTTTCCCGCGTAGCACCCCGTGGCAGGAACATCTTTATCTCCCCATGTGCTCCTAGTTTTAAAACCTTTACCCCCGCTGTTTGAAAAATATTTCTCATTTTCCTCCCCCATGGCGTGGAGAAATCCCCATAGGCAAACCATTAGTGATCTTTCTGCCTTTCCCAAACACTTATTACTATCACCCGCACTCCTTGAGCTGCCTCATTGGCTTTTGGTAAATTATGCAAATAAGGTGATGTTCGAACATATAGTTTTTCTGTTTTTCTGCAACTGCGCAAGTTTGCACAGCCTTCCACCGAGCAGCCGCGGCACCATTAAAGTGACTGAGCACGTCAGCAAGATTTATGCATCAGTGACAAATTATAATGCTTTGTCGCTAATTTCCCCGCTGCTTCTTCCTCGCACAGGTTTAGTTATGTGTTTGCCTTTTGGGGAGGCCTTTGGTTGTGAGTTTTAGTGTTTAGTGTTTTCTTTTTTTCCTCCCTGCATATCAATGTGTCACTTCGCTTCACATCTGCAGAGACAGGAGGCTGCAACCCAAGCGAGTCAACTCTGGTGTTTGACTCATTACGGGCGATATAAAATCTATTCTGGAGTTTCACTTTTCTTGAAGAGAATTGTGACTTTGAAGCAGACAGATGGACGGACAGGGGAGGTGAAACGTTTAATCGGAACCACCACACATGACAGACTACCTACGCTCTCGCGGCTGATTTACATGTAATATGTAAATGACAATATGTTTACATCTGATATTAGAACAACAGTCGCAGTCTGGTGAAGGCAAAGGCAAATGTACGTCGCTGTACTTTTATGTCCCGCGTTTGCGCGCGACTCGTTAAAACTCGCGCCTAACTTTTGATGCAAACTCTTACCGTGCCGTCAGAATTCATTTCGTCCAGGAAATGTCACATAAACGCTCTCGCCTCGCATTTGAAATGCCTGAGTGGTGTAAAAAAAAAAAAAAATGTCAAAAACCACATTAAGGATAGATGAACGCTATCAGAGGGGATCCAACATCGATACCCCCTCCACACTGAGCCAGCGGCGTTGCACCTTGCATTGCTCCCTCTTCACGCGCTGTATAATTGTTTTTCATTTACTTTGAGCGCGGCTAGCTGAAAAGATGGGCCGTTTCAATGAACAGATTAAGGCCTGCGAGCACAAACAAATGACAAATCCCTCTTAACCCCGTGAGCCTCTCGCTCTACGCCCCCCCCCCCACACAAACACACCTCACCCCGTCAAACATTTGGCTCGAGCAATGTTATTAAACACAACTTTGTAGATTTACTTCCTTCAAAAGTGCCATTTAACCAGGCAGCGGGCAGGAAGGAAGGAGCGCTGCGAGGGGAATTACAGGTTGCCAG